>JAOANR010000253.1:0-407765 GCA_030278955.1 Hygrophila difformis | reverse complement strand
AGAAAACTAAGGGTATCAGTCCATTCTTGTAAGTTTTGGTTGCATTATTGTAATACCATAAGCTGCAGTGCGGCTTTGTACTTTAGTGTATGTGTACCCCATTCGGATATTTTCTTAGCTGAGACGTCTGTACTGCTACATTATAGGGATATTTTATAACATTTAAATTACATACTACAAGACAAGATGTCAACAAGATAAACAGGATCTGATCGAGTCGGCAAGTTTAATTTTATTCATGATGAACAAGGGGATATTGTTCTATCATCTCTTTCTTTCTTCTACACAATTTTGCTTTTCTACAGTGTAATTTTTTTTTTTTTTTTTTTGTGAACAAGCTAAGGGATCTCTTGAGCAGTACGTGTGAGCTCTAGCCAGGACCGTCTAATTATTTTCGATGGCCCTGTTCTCATAAAAAAGTTAGGCCCCTTATCGTATCTTAAAATTAATTACAAATTTTAAAAATTATTTGTAAAACTAACACTAAAAAAGATTAAAACATATAAAGTTTAACCTGAAAGGTTGTCAATTAATGATCGTAGTTCTTTACAAATGAATAACAATAAAAGAAAGTACAAAGGACAAAAAAAAGGAAAAAAAAACAACCTTCTTCTTTAGAAAAAAATCATTCTAACATTTTTAAAAGTAAATTCATCAACTAAGTTTTCATATTTTACTATTTTCTCTGAGATTATTCATAATTGCTATCTAGGCAAGTCTCTCCTTCAATCTTGTAGAAGAACCATATTATTCTGGATTATTTATTAAATTTTTTTGGATGAGCTTTAACATTTTTTTGGATGAGCAGATTATTTATTAAATTTAGTAAATGAGCATCTAATTACCATATTAAACAAATTAAATTAAATTTATTTTAATTTATTACATGAAAATATAAAAGAAAAGTAAAATAAATAATGGGCCCAAAAAATTGGGGGCCAACCTACAATTCATTACTGCTAAAGCTAAAGCTACCCTACAATTCGTTACTACAGCGTATTTATGACAAGGATTGTTCAAAACATTGCTCAAAGTATATTTAACTGTAAACATTGCTCACATATTATTCAGGCCAACAGCACTAAGTGATTTTTCTTCTTTTTTCATAGAAAATGTGAGTAATTTTTAGTAACAGATTAAACAAGAGAAGCTATTTGCAAAGTTTGGTACAGACGGAATCGATCGAAAATCAAACACAAAGATCCACCTTTTATTATATGCTATGCACTAATATAATACAGACGCACCCTTCTTTACTTTCCTTTTTCCCTTCTTGGCATTCGAATGCAATTTTCCTTTCATCTGTATCTACCTACATATAATAAAATAATACTAAGAGAAAATAAGATGCCAGCTTATACTTGGTATTTTTTAAACATTTATTGAATGAGTGTCAATGTTTACCAAAAAAAAAAATTTAATCAATCTCATCGGGATTATTATAGTGTAAAATGGGTATTCCCAGATCACATTGAACTCAAAATTAATCCGTCGAGTACTTGGTGGGCATTGAAGGTTTGTCTCTCCCAAAATAGAATTTTGGTGGACATCGGGATTATTATGTGATAAGAACTAGAATCACATGGATTAAAGATAATAATAATGGGCCCAATAATTAATTACGAACTTTAATCATAAAAAGTGTAATATGAAATCTAGTGAATTAAATAAATTTTATCCAACCTAATTCTCCAAATTAAATACTCCAAAGTGAACAAGACATGGGAGCACTATTTTTTATTGCCCTCCTCGTTGGACTCACATTCACATATAGCTAGATTCTTATTTATCACAACGTTGTGAATGATTCTCCAAGAGCAACAATTCATTTTAGAGACAACTCCTAAAGTGATGTTGAAATTCAATCTTGTGGCTATGTGGGCTTTTGTAGTAGAAAATAAAAAATACTCGATGTAGCTCTATTTTTCTCTACAATTTGTGTCCAAGCCTGTAGAAAAATTGTCGGCCTCTACAAGTAGACCTCCACACAAGAGACCTCTAAATGTTGATGGCCTCAAGATTTTTGAAAACCCAATTATTAAGGGTTTGTTACAAGTTTTTATTCTATAAATATTTTTAATCTCTTCAAAAGCAAACGATCTTTCAATGAACTAATAAAGGAGTATTTTTCTCGCCATTAATCCCATTATATAAATAACTCAATTTTTGTAAAAACTTAAGCAATCCAGTTTGGTGTATAAATATATAATAACAACATTTCAGAGTTTGGTGTATAGTATAAAAATGATTGATAACCGAGAATTCTGTCATTGAAATTTTCAATTTTTTTTTTCTCATGGTTTGCTACTAAATGATGTGATATTTTGTACTATAATATAGATATGAGATTTCAGAGTTGTACATGTACAGAACATTCAAATTTAGAATTCAATTTATGAACTAAATAAGTTTTAATTTTGTATACGTGAATATTTTTTACGGTAAAAATAGTTTATAATTAGTTTAAATCCATAATTAACTAATCATATAATTTAATATACATGCTATTTTATACATTTATGTTATTTTATTTTTTTTTCTATCAAATTTCTCTTTGCCCACGCGGTAGAGCGGTGGTTTATTAGCCATGTTGTCGGTAGTGATATAGTTAATTTTAATTGCAATATATAATTATTTTGTTGATACTTAAAACTGTTTTCATATTTTGTGTGTCAATTTGGATTGTGGATTCCCACTTATAAGTAACGATAATAGGAAATTATATAATATTTGCTTTCAATATTTTAATCTAAGCCCGGCGCATCGCGCGGGCGGGTATAACTAATTATATAAATAACTCAGTTTTTGTAAAAACTTAAGCAATCCGGTTTGGTGTATAAATATATGATAACAACATTTCTGCATATACAAAATGTTCGAGTGTGATAATTGATATTATGTGATGTGAGAGCGAGATTATGTGATAGGTTAGAAAATTTTATTACAATATCATGCTCGGGTATCACCATCGTAAACATCATATAACCCATATGGAGCATCACCGCCATATTAGGCCGTCCCAAAAACTTAATGCTATAACACAATTTACATATACAAATTCTGCAAACTTCTATATATATCCAAACTTTTAGTAGCAGTGAAAATGATACCTCATTAACTAAGGGACAAACGGAGTAATATCGACCACTGGATTCCCATCTATATTTACTACTGTCAAGACAAATTCAGACATGCATAATACAGTTGTCCCTTGCACCTGATCAGACACTACTTGACATGAACATCAAGGAATTGTGGAAAAAGTCACTATCGACCCAAAATAATACTCCCTCCATTCCAAAATAATAGTCTTTTTAGAGATGAAAAAATGTTCCACAATAGTTGTCATTTTGGGTATTTTTATAAAAGTTTTCCAATATTACCCTTTTATTCCCCAATGATGTTCATTCTTTCTTCATCCCAAGTACATTTCTTGATAAGTGAGAGGGGTAGAAATGGAAGATTGTGTGGTAATAATTATGTCTCTTGATTTGTGTAATATTTGCTAGAAAGACAACTAAAAAAGAACGAAGGGAGTAATAATAATAATAATTAATGAAAGTAATTAGTAGTAAAAAATAATTCTCTGAAAAACAATTGGTTGATCTAGTAGATTAACCTCATGTAATTAACATTTGGGAATTGAATTAAGTTGTTTGACCAGTGGCCGGAATTGTTCGTGAAAATACGTCATCCATTGCCTTTTCACGAACAATCCCGGCCACCTCACAAATATTAGCCCTTCCAAATTTCACACATGTGGTTTGCATCGGGGTATATACTTGCGGAACAGACGGCTCCGGCCACTCTCCAGTGGAAACCAAAGATGGGATCGACTTTTGTCACTTGGACCATAGACTACGATCGAGCTGCTCTCGATCCACTCTCTATATATCCTGCAGTTCCCAATGTTATTCTTGTACTAGTTTCTTACAAGAATAACGTTAAAATATGAGTGTTGAATGTTCACTCAATGGTCCAATTAGCTTTGGAAACAACAGTGAAGACTCAGGGTATGGAGAATGAATGGTTGGTGGAATGTGTCCCATATTTTGCTCTTTAGGCCGAACACCTTTTTTACTTTCCCCACTATCTCTACTTTTCATTTCCCCTTTGTTTTTTTTTTTTTTTTATTTATTACTCCCTCCATCCCACCTTACTTGTCTTGTCTGACTTTTTGACACCGTTCATTGTTTAACTTTGACTCAATGTTACAACAAGTATATATTTTTAAAAAAAAATAGTCGAGTTTGGTCTTGTTAGAATCGTAAAATCATATAGTTTTAGAATATATATATTTTTTATAATTTTTTGTTGTACATATTTTGAGATATTAAATATTGAAAATGTGAATTGAATTGTGTGAAGAAATCAAACAAGACGAGTTAAATGAGACGGAGGGAGTACTAACTAAAATGTACCTTGTCACAAAAAAAAACGAAAAAAAAAACGAAAATGTATGTTACCATCTCTCTATAAATATACTAAGGACCAATTTTCTCCCCACAATTTACAAGTTAATTAATAAAGTGAATTATAAGTTACACCCAATCTATTCTATTCCCCTATATATGTATATGGAGTATCTATATATAGAAGAGAATAGTGTGAATCCCAATTTTTTAAATTCTTTCTTAACTTTTTAAATTATTTTATAAAATTATTTTTATATTTAAAAACTATATATATTAAAAATTATATTAATGAATATAAATATTTTAAAATATGGGAATGATTGAGTGACCCATCTAGTTGACAATCCACCAAATCAAATATGCTCCTACATGCATGCGTACGTGTGTGTATATATATACTAGTATTCGTTCCGCGCGCTACGCTGCGCGCCCCGGTGAGAAAAAAAATGTTAAAGTTTGTCTTGGTCATATATATCAATATGCATGAAAATCGCATGTAAAGAAAATGAAAAATCAAGAAGATTGATTACAAAAATTTTACACAACTCCAGTTTTACACCACATAGCCTTGAATATTATATACAAATAATGATTCCCTAAATGTACTCCCAATTTGTCCAAAACCAGTTTACATGCAGCCTTGTCATCGCAGCGGCAGAAGAACACATTTTTAACTTATTCAGGCCGAAAAACAAAACAAAGACAGCATGGAAGTTGCAAACAAAACAAAGTTGTGATATATGCATGGCCTAGAAGATCCTTCATTGTTACACAGCATCAATAGCTTTGCTAACTCTGCACAGCATCATGAACAATTCTAAAACCGCACAAACAATCAGAATGAGCAGTGCTGACCAACATGAACAATTCTAGAACCCCACAGACATGATTCTATATTTACTTTGTCCCAAAATCATTTTCAAATAAATAATGAAAAATAGAGAAAATGTTTCGAAACAAAAATGAGGATAACACCGTGAATACTCGAATAGGAGTATCAGTTTTGCACCTCATAATCAGAAACTGGCTGATTGCAAGCATGACAACGGAAGCATTCTGGATGCCAAACACCTCCCATGCAGCTCAAACATCTTCCATGGCCGATTTGACTATTGCAGCCAGCATGGAATCTACAAAGAAAGTGAACACAAATAAAAGCACTCTCTGTGTATTAATCAATGCATCGTGCTGCAGTAGCAGCATATGGTATTCAAGATCATAAAGGCCTGAGCCAATCACAGGTGCCTATTTCATTTTGCAGACATTTAAACGTAAGTGGAAAAATCAGATGATCGGTTCTGTTATATATCACCTCAGGCACATTGATTAACATCATGTTAGCAGTGATTAAGTAAATAACTCGGGCACGGTATCCTCAAACAGTAAAAAAGAATTTACTACAATGAAAAATAACTTTGAGTTAACCTAACACATTTAAAGCACAATTGTTTAATATGTGGGATCAATCTGGTTTTTTTACATCTTGATTATATTTGATGCTTTAAATAAATGTAGATTATTCATTCCACAAATTCTAGAGAGTATACTATACAGATCTAGTTTCGGATTGGCCAAGCCCGATCCTTGACAATTGTATCATCATTGATTATCAAATAAACTAACAATTTCATGAAAAGAAATTTCATTGACAAATTAAAACTTGCTAATCAGGATGCAAAACTCAAAAAATACTGAACTCGGGGAAAAATTATTGAACAAATACACAAAAGAAACAAAGTATTGAAGCGAATGTGAATCCAACTGCGATTACACATATTCCCTCTTTAGAATGGGGAAAGCCCCGAAGCAAAATTGAATGGGATAATGTGCGAGTAAAGAAGTAAGTCGAAATCAAAAGGGAGGAATCAAGAAGGGCCTTACTGGTTGGAGAATGAAGTAAGAATAAAATATCCAATTCACCTAAAGTATAGACTCTACTTCAGGATTTCCAGTGATTGAAGAAACTTGAAATAGATAAGGACATGAATAACAAAATTGTGCTAGATTATCCGGCCTAGACAGCTACCCTGAATGTTTATGTGATCTACTTGACGTCTCAACTTAATTGGAGACCAAGATAAAAGATTCAAATTATAAGATACCGTCGTAGATTACTTACATTAGCATCAACAACCCAGAATAGAGTTCTAGCACTTTCATAAGCAATTTCAGTATCTCCTAGCATCCTTGCCAATTGCCAATTGCCATTGTCTTTCTTGCTACATTCAGAACACCTATTCCAGCACTTCAATTAAAATTTCAATGTAGTTTATGATTAACAAAAGGAGAAATCGTCATGAGTGGCAAAAGAATACCTTCCAGCCCCAGCAAGAACAATCTTCATCTTTGGAAAATCAATCATAGGCCTTCCTTGAGCCCGACTGCTCTAAAAGACCAGCAAGTGCCACACCTGCTGTTCCCTAGTAGAATATGGCGCAGAAGCACACATAAAATAATCAATTGTGATAAGCATAAAATGAATACAAACTTTCAGAATTTTCCCAGCTTGTCTATAACCACAACAGTTAAAGTGAACATAAAGCGGTATGAGTATTTAAGAAGAGATCAAACCTAAAGAATTGAAGAATTTGGATGAAATCTGAATGCTGAATAAGATAAAGATGAAATGTCAAACTCCTTCCATCAAATAAGAGTTTACTATAGATATTGTTTTCCAGGTATTCAAGTAGCATGGAGAAGAATAAAAAACCAACATTGTCTTCTTGTACTTTGTGGTAATTTTGATTGTCCAATTCAGATGCCTTTTTTCAACATCTTTGGCCTCACTTGATTAAGTAGTGTGCCAATGCAGATGTATAGAATAAATAGTTTTTAGATAGTGTGCGAACAATATTTTTTTTATAAAAAGGTAAGGATTCACAAATATTATACTAAATCCCAGCATCTAGATGTTTTAGTCAAGCGAGCCCCTAAATCGATCAAAATTTTAATAAAAACAAAAAATAAATCTTAATAAGCAATTACTTGCAAGAGTTTCTCTTCCAACTGTTTCCGCTTTGAAGATCTAACACCCTCATCAAAATGTGTAGCCTTTGCATCATACTATCCAAGAGAGAAAATATACAACATGCAGGTCCATGTATAAGATACACATATTCCAAGTTTCCAATAAAGAAACAATCTACATATAATGTATCAAAAGAGCCCCAAGTTAACTAAAACTGTAGCACAAAAGTTCTTAAAGGAAAAAAGAAACAGATTTAACTCGGTCACAATTTCCCCAAATCCTTGGGTTTTTGTGAGGCCATAAAGAAGAGAATGAAGCTTCATTCTCTTTGATTTGGGAACTTGATTGTTCAATCCCAAAATTGTGTAAACAGCTCATAGTATTTGACTCGTATATAACATTTGTAATACAAAAACACGTTATTGTCAAAACTATTAGTATACTTCATATTCAATAGCAAACCAACTCTTTTAACTTTCAAGTAGTATGAGAGCTAAACAATTTTGTAAACTATTTCAAGTGAAGGCTAAGAGATCAAAACCATAAGCAACTAATTTAGGCCATCAAACCTGCTAAATTCTAAAAACCCATCTCATGCATCATTCAGCAAAAGTTCACAGAAATCATCAAATTTTAGCATCACAAGCAAACTATTCAAAAACCCACCAAATGACTTCGAAGCAATTAATCAAAAACAAGGCAGAGAAATGGACACAAGCAATGCAAGGTTCCGAACAGCACCAGAAACATCAGTTTCCCTTTACTCCCCAACCACACTGCTCGTAGACCAGCTAGTGTAATTCTAGTGGATTGGGATGTTATGGTAAATTTACACAACTAAACTAAAAGCAAGGAAAGGGGTTTGGGGCGGTTTGGGGCGAAGAGGACGATGGACGCGGTTTGGAGCGGGAACGCAGCCAGGCAACCAGGAGCGAATATGAACCCTTAAGCGAGTGCAACACCTAAACTCAAACTCAGAATAAGCCTGGGGGACAGAGGCAAGGGGGAACTGCAGGAAGGAATGTCAGACGGAAACAGAGGAGGCAAGAAACCCTTAAAAGATGAAAAATCTAAATTTAAAACTAAAAATTAACCGGAGAAAAATCCTTACTCGATGGTCGAAGTTCGATGGAGGGGGGGCCTGGAGACCACATGGCGAGAGCAACAACGCAAGCGGAGCGAGGGTTTGCAAGCGAGGGCACTGAAGATTGGAACGCCTGGTAAGGAAATTCCAATGATGCTGGTGAACGACGGAGCGCCGCCCAGGAAGTGTGATGCGGGGGCGTACGGTGGGGTGACGATGGGTCTTGCGCACAGCAAGTCGTCGAGTTTCACATGGACTTTCCACGGTGACGGTTGCACGAACCAGAAACAGACGACGAAGAAAGTGGAACCCGAGAAGTCTAGGGGTGGGGCAACCGGGTCGGTTGCGGTGGCAGTAGGTGAGGCGACGCTCGCGCATCGGGGTGGCGGCGTTGCTAGGGTTTCCAAGGCATCAATTTCTGACGGGACGAAGAAAAACGAGAGGGCCGGGAATTTGAAGAAAGGGAAACAATAATGGCGAGTAGAACGGAGGGAGGAAGTGAAGGCTGGAGTGAGCTTCACAAGCAGAAGACCGTGGAAAGAGGAGGAGGAGAAATCAATCGACCGCATGCGGTGAAGCCGAACTGGAAGGGAAAGCGGAACAATTTTGGGCTCGCAAGAATCGATGGCCAACACTGAAAGAATGCGGGCAATGAAATCGAGTGCCGCTCCAGCACAAGGCGACAAAATGTGTACTGTAGATAAGAAAACAACTATTGCTGGATACTTCAACTGTAGGAATATTCCATTTGCCATATATATATATTAGATATATATATATATATTATAATAAAAATATTAAATATGCTAAACTTCTTTCTCAGATGCCACATATGGTGGGTTACTAAGCCATTGGATCAACCAATTATCAATTTTCTTAAAAAAATTATTCACTGAATTGATATAATTACAAAAGAAAAAATGTTAAACACGGTATATCTATATCGAAATTTACACGCACTAGATAAACACGATATTATCTATATCGAAATTTACATGCAATAAAATTAGAACGTAAAAGCTTTCTGTATGCAGAATTTTATTTTAGGAGAGATAAATCGTTCAATGCTCACCAGATTCTCGAGAAAATAATCGCCCCAATATGGCACCGCGATATTTGGTATACGCCAAAAAAAATTAGAACAAAACATAAATGTATAAAAAAAATTATAATGTAATAGGGGCGTGGGCATGAATTGAGGACACTGATGACAGAGATTTACCTAGAAATGGCAATGACCGGTTTTGGGGCGGGGAGTAGCATCCCCATCCCCAAAACCGTTAGGATTTTTAATCCCCAAAACCGGCCCAATCCTCGTCGGGGACCTTATCGGGGATCCCCATCGGGGACCATAATTTCCCCGATCCCCATTGGGGACCTTATCGGGGATTCACTTATAACCCAACCTTTATTTTTTTTCGGTAATTGGAATGGTCGGAGTCATATTATTCGAGACAACTTTCTTTTTTCTGAAAGATAGACAACTTTCAATATAAATAATACATCAAAACACACATATAAATTATTTAACAATAAACCACAATTAAATTAAAACTTCATAATAGTTTCCGATGTATAATTAACACACCAAACTAATGGGCTTTAATGAAATATAACATAGAAAATAATAATTATAATATATAAAAATATAAAAAATAATATAAAAACATATCGGGGATGGGCCGGGGCGGGGACTACTTCCCCCATCCCCATCCCCGTCCCCGATAAAATCCCCAAAAAAATCTCCAATCCCCGGCCCATCCCCGATAGTAGTCCCCCAAAACCGAACCGAAAATTTGGTTTTCGGTTTTCACCATTGGGTATGGGCTTTTTTGCCATCCCTAGATTTACCACGCATGCTCGTACTGCCAACACCTCACGGCTCCTCGTTATCATCATATAGTATTTCTCAATTTTTAATCCCGGGTTTTCACATCAAAATAAAATTTTTACATATGCAATCATATTTTATATTCTATTTATTGAATTCACAAATAATTTTCGCTAGATTTTGTAAGATTAAAATCGAGACGTGAACTTTCAACTCAAAACCGCCCATGTACCATATTAAAAAAATTGCCCATTATTCACTCAATGCGAGATTTAAACATGTACGCTGATATATACAAGAAATTTGATGCGAGATTTAAACATGGATCCTTTACTATCAAGGAATTCATAAAAAAATCCAAATTTTTAAGGAATGAAAACAAAATCAAAACTAGAAGAGGTGTGACACAAAATGGTCAAAAACTCAAAATGGATAACGAACAAAAGCAAGAAAATGAGTATAAAGAGGATAAAACATAGGACCATTTGAGTCAACTTTTCTCCCAGCCATGATTTTTCCCACATTCTTCACTGGAGCGTCGATTCACAGAGGGGGTCCCGGGACTTCACGTCCCGGATCATCCAGGAAACCCGCGCAGTCCTGTAAGCAGTCCAACAATGGCGTATTCGCACTGTAATAATACTCCCAAGTGCAACCCACGTCCCAGAACAGGAACTCCTCCCCACTCGGCTCCACCCCGGCGGCGGCGCCGCCCAGCCTCGGAAGTTCCACGATCTCGCCGAGCTCCGGCGTACAACAACACCGATCATCACCAATCCCGAGGTGCTCCATTCGGGCAGCCTGTGCAGCGGCGGCCTGGACGTCGCGCGGGGAGCGCGAAACCGGCCGCGGCAGGAACTCCATCAGTTCGGGGAAATTGAGCACGGCGGAGCTGCCCTTGACGGCGAGGGCGGCGGCGTCGTGCGCGCGGGCCGCCATTTCAGGGTTGTCGAACGTGCCGAGCCAAATGCGGGACTTCTTCCGGGGCTCCCGGATCTCGGAAACCCATTTCCCCCACGCCCGCATCCTGACCCCTCTGTAACTGCAATTGTTGGGTTTGGTTTTCTTGCCCGGACGAGCTGTCTTGAGTGTCTGTCGTTTCGTGCTGCAGCAGCCTGAGCCCGCCATGATTATATGTACACGAATACACTATGGTGGAAATTGAAGAAACACCTCTGGCTTTGGCGATACGATTGGTTAATTATGTTCAATATAGTAATTGTGTGAAATAGAGAGAGAGAGAGAGAGAAGACAGATAATATGTATAGATATAAATGTGGGGTATGTTTTAATCTGTGTGCTTGTACTATTATTTATACATGCATGGGGTTTATAATATATGGCAATATGGATGTGTGGAACAAATTAAAGAGCTTTTCTGCTGCTTCTTTTTCGTCTTTATTCTTTACTCGTTGAATAATAAGTGACATAGCTTCACGAGATGGACAAACAACTGCAGGAGGAGCTCTTCACCGACCATTGGTTTTTAAGTTCTAACGAGTTGGACAAAAAACTTTTAAGGTTAGAGAATGTTTAGAACTCAGTGAATAGAACATTACCGGTCTCCGTTTTAGGGTCTGTTCTGCATGCAGCTTTTGGGAGCTTTAACTTTTATTTCAAAACAAAGCCCGTACACTAGCTTCTGGGAGCTTTTGGAAGCTTTTTTTAGAAGCTACAAGAGGTAGCTTTTGGGAGCTTTCAGAAGCTACTTTCCAAATTTAATTAATTTTTCTTTTCAAATTATAACTTTTGACAGCTACAGCTACTTGTACCAAACACTTATGCAAAAACTGATAGCTACAACTCCCAACAATCCCTACAGCTACAGCTCGCAGCTACAACCCTCAGCTACAGCTCGACGTGCAGAACGGACCCTTAGTGGTCGAAAAATTATGAAGATAAATATCATAATGCAGGAATTAAGTAAATGGTTTAGCAAGCCAATTTGGTGGAATCAAAGGAATTTTCCAAGTATATTAGAGGCTCAAGATATTCGAACCCGAAACTTTGCTCAAGCAATACACGTACTCCCAATACAACTTAAGTTAACTGATGCGGTTGTTAGGATTTGTGGGTAATTTAATTCTTCAATTTTAACATTTGGAGTATTTTTATTTTAAATTTTGGCAATGCAATTTGAGTTTTGGTTCATCCATTAATGTATATACTTAACTATAATTGAATTTAAAACCTTGGTTAAGCCAACTTGATAGAATGCTTTTTTTTTTCATTTGTGCATATTTCTAAAATTGCAAAAGCATGGCTTTTATATGGACAAAGCAACAAGTTAGGGGTTTAAAGGAATGGTTTGTGTACTTTAGGGAAGGATACCCTTTGTATCTAACTTTTGTCATCACTTGGTAATTATATACTCCTCCTATCCTTTTCATTTATTTATTACTAAAAAGTATATGTACTCCTGTTTATTACGTTTCCGATTAATAAATACAAATAGGAGTATATATTAAAAGACAAATTTCTATATATGTATAATCTTAGTAGATATCATAGTAGTATATATAGTAATTGGCAAAAAAATCCAAGGATGTATCTGTTGTAAGCTTCCTGTAGTCTTTTGTAATGAATATTCTGTTGCAGATTCAAGGTCATCATGACCACATTCGAAATGATAGAAATATATTACTCACTCTGTACTGTTTGACTTTTGACACTGTTCATTGTTCACTTTGACTCAATATTATTGTAAGTATATATTAGACAAAAAATAGTCGAGTTAGATCTTATTAGAATCGTATGATCATGTAGTTTTATAATATATATTTTACTTAATTGAATTAAAACCAAACTGTCACCAAAAAAATTAAAACCAAACTTATCACCCAAAAAAAATTAAAACCAAACTTATCACCCAAAAAAAATTAAAACCAAACTGATCCTTCAACATTCATCTCAAAAGGGATTGGGTCTTTACCAGTTGTCAAGCTCCCTGACTCTCAACCTTCAGGTTAAGGGTTCGAATCACACCCGGGCCCCTATCCATCCCGTATCTCCTTTTGTAATTGTGTAGCATGAACCCCACCACCCATTTCCTAACATGTAGAGACTGTTAAGCAAAAAAAAAAACCCATTCATCTCAAAACTATGAAGGTAATAATAGCTTGGCTCAATTATAACAAAGGGGAGAGAATCCAACTCCAAAGAAAAGTATGCAGCCATCACAGGCCACTTCAATTTGCAAATCATTATTAACATTTCTTCGATGCAGACCTGAATAAAATGGCCTATCCGACCAACCAAAATTCAAGCTGTCTCATCCCCTACATTTATTCAAACCTCTAGTAATCAGGGGACGATACTTGCGGATAATTTACCGTCTCTCTCTCTCTTCAGGAGCGTTGTTTTCACAAATCACAACGAACCTATTATGTTGTTCATTACCTCAACTATAGATAACAGCTACAGTTTCCAGACATGAACCCGGCCAAAAAACGTAAAATTGTATACGACTCGATAGAATCATTGTCGATGGGATTAGGACTCGTCGATCTCAAGGTATTGGGAATGAGATGCCGCCAGAAGGGCAGCACCTATTCCAGATCCGTCGTTTGAATGCTCCGTGACAACGCAGTCTGCAGCCTCCCCCAGTAACTCCTCGAGCGCGATCTCCATGGAGTTTCTGAATTTAGTGTAGTGTTCGTATAACCCACCGTCCAATGCGACCACAGATTTTGGCATCTCTCCGTCTTTTACTGTGTCTCTACCCAATTTCTTGAGAATGCCCAAGATTCCTGCAGCAGAGAGGCGGGCGCCTCGTGTGGCCACGATGTCGCAGACTGCAACAACCAATTTCCTCAATTTTAAGGAAGAATTAGATACCTGTACATGATGTTTACAGTTAAGACGTTAGAACGAAATGTGAGATTCTTCACAGATGGAATAACCGCGTGCTTAAATATATACCTCTAAAATATCTTTGAGTTTGGCCCCGACCAATCTGAGATCGGGTGAGCTGTCGTGATGCATCGCAGCCGTATCTGGAGTTCTGTTCAGTGAATGGAATTCATTTACTCTACCTAAACTGGTGATGCTTTAAAGAACGATTACACTGAAGAATCACGGAGATTTTCTAGTCTACATGTATGCTAAACTGACAGCTTGAGATAGAATGATAAATGATACAAATTTAGAATCAAGCATAATTGTGATATTTCCACTTGTCTAGACACTATGCACAGCGAAGAATGATTGTCGAAAAATGGCAAATTTAAACCCATTCGCATCAAAGGGGTTACATTTGGAAATTGTAATACAACAAAAAGTAAGCCTGGTTCAGTCGGTATTTCCGAAGGCTAATAGTTTAATTGCCATGCTGAAAGTGTTTAAAAACCTCAAGTAATAGTGTTCTAAAACATTTTGCAGGAAACAAAAATTCAAAGAAATTCAAATTTTGATCTCGTTTGGAAGAAAGTTTGAAAGAAAACTTGTTGAGGGAGAAGAAAAGAAAGGCTTGGAGATTATAACAAGTAGTATTCAGGTAGTCAGCTTTGGAAGGGTAGGACTTTTGTATTGCCATGGGAAAAGGAGAAGCATGAGCCATGAAACCACATCCAGTTACCTCAATATGAATTGAATTCTGAGTTTTGGTGGGACGACATCTCCGAAAAGGGATGCTTCTTCAGCCATCCTTAACAGAACTCTACGGACAATTTCTCCCAAATACATGCCAGAAATTAGCTTCTCAAAAATCTGTACAACACACACGAGTTCATCAGCATTAGCGCCTAGAAAGCCAATAATAATATTCGTCAGAGAACATCAAGGGTTACCTGTTCTCCAGGGTTTAAGCTTTCATCATCAAGAACTTGATCATAAACAGTAATCGGGAGATGTGATGAGCGAAAGTTTCCCCATTCCATGTTGATGACCTCCAAGCATAAAAATGAATCTCCATCAATACAATTATTACACAAATGGTTTCATCAATTACCGAAGCCCAGAGGAGGATCAAAAAAAATAAAATCACGGTTTGAGCCTATAACTGATCAAAATACATGGTCGCTAAGATATAATTATATAAATATTAGTTCCCTGCTGACCATTTCTCCACTTTTAGGAAGCAGACCCTGCCATTTCGGAATTGCATTTGCACGTTCTACATAGGCTGCATTAGTTCCTGTCCCCAGAATTACAGCAGCAATGACATCAGGATTGGTGTATCGTCCCCCAGCTAATGTTCCGACAGTATCATTGACCTACATAAAAACCAAGAAAGAGATCCTTTGGTGAAGGCTGAAACAAAATTCGAAAGAATTGAAAGTTCTTATCTGCATTTTAAACTTTTTAAAAACCATAGTTCATATGAAATGATGTGCACTATGGACAGGCAAAAGGGGGAGTACAACAGTGACTCAGGAGACATAGAATCAGCAGAAAAGCTACCAAATTTCTCTCAAGAAAGAACATGGAATCATATAGGCATTAGCTTACAGGGAACTATTTCTAATTCAGTGATGTGATAGACCGTAGACATTGATAAAATTACCCAATTGATGATATTTAAAGAAAATAAATCTAATAGTATGTCACAAATGGTACCCTTGACTAGATTAATAGCCTAATCCTCAAAGTCTAGGAAGAAGAAAACAACCTAAGCTCAAATAGGAAAACAACGAGACAAGAGTGAATTGGCATCTCATAGACCATTCTTACAACCCTCATCAAATCCTAGATAGCTACAGTTTTTACCTAAGGCCTCCAGAATGGCTATTCCTTGGTCTAAAGACAAATCATTGTATAAATCAAGTGCGTCCATAAACCATTCTAACATAGTACATAAAAAGTTAATCATATCACTCAGAAAACAATTCCATGGTTTGCATAACCCATTAGGCTTAAATTGTAAGGTGACTAGAGAGTAGAGACGGGTATACTAGCAGTAATAAATGCACTAGCATTTCATGAAAGAAAATATATAGTAGACATCATAAATGGGAAATAGGACATAATTCCTACCAACACTATAGCTTACCAAGGCAGTCACACGCATATCAAGGCCAACTCTTTCCATTGCTTTGGTCAACTCCCCCACAACATCTTCTCCAACCTAATGACAAGCCAGTAGATAATGAACTTGAACACAGTTGACAAGCGCTTGCAAAGTATCATAATTATACTCAAAACAAAGTTGAGGTCATGAGGAAGGCAGAAACAAGTACAGATAAGTTCATAGGAAAAAGTAGTCTTATAATTCAGTCACTTAAGTACACATACCATAAGTATATATATAGTCCCCAAAGTTCAAAAGCCCTCAAGCCTTGGCAAGTGATGACGTGCCAGTTGTTTAGGCAGGAATACAGACACTATATTTGGTTGCTTGAACACTAAAAGGTGTATTTTTTTTTTTGTGTGTGGAACATCTTAAATAGCAATGCTGCTGATTAAACTTTTGTGTGTTGTAATAGATAAAATACTTATTATATAGTAAATTAAAAATTTTGGATAAAGACTAAAAAATATCTGCTCAATTCAACTGATGCCTGACCAATTTGAGACAATACAATGTAGACAAGGAACTAAATCTCAAATCTAACTGGCAACCACAGTTACCACATTTAAATACAGGTACCAAGGTTGGAGAAACTGCAGTTAGAACCAAAGGTTCAAGGCATTCTACTAATGTGATTAAATATGGTTATTAAACAGTGAACTCAGAAAATTTTAATCCAAAAGTAGCTTTTCCATTCCCTCTATGTCAATGAATTTCATGGTCTGATGAACTTTTCAGTGGATTTCTCAAGATCCTAAGTATTCATACCTTCTCTACATAACTGACTCAAATCAGAGGCAACACAAGGCTAACAATGGTGTATTTGGCCCCGTTCTCTAGGACTTATTTTCAGGATTTATTACTTATTTTTATTAAAATCAGATCAGACCAGATCAGATAAGAAATATTAAGAGCAGACGACATTAAATAAGATCAGACCAAACCCAATCAGACCAGATCAGATCAGATCAAATAATTATCAAAGGCCCTAGAGAACAGGGCCTTTGTAGTAGAGGAGCCTCAAAGGAGTGGAGAGGAGGCAGAAAGAGAACTAATTACCCCGATGGGTTGTGTAGTGCAGGATTTGGTGTTAGTGGCTGACAGTAGGGAAGGGCAGGGGTTCCGAAAGCATTACTCTGAAAGTGATGTGATGTGTGGTGGAGCCATGGAGGTATGGATGCTAACAATGGGTCAGGAGATGGCAACTGACACTGATTAGAATGAAAGTATGAGACCAAGAGATTATCTGATGTTCAAGATAAAGCAATAACTTATGCCAACTTTAAAATACCAAGAGATTAGGAATCAGGTCAATAGATTTAAATTTGGCTGAATATTTATTCTATAATGTATTTAGGCAGAATTACAATTTGTTGGTAAATTACAAGTGAAATAACAACGACAAAAAACACTTGCAAAAACAAGAGCCAGAAAGAAAATATACTTCGTATGCAAAATCTTAACACGGCACAAGAAACAGAAATAAACTAACCACATCCTCAATACGGAAACCTTTTGTCCACTTTATAAGGGTTCCTGATGCTAACGACAACTGCCTGACTGGAAAGGAAAAGGTGAAGCCAAGTTCCCTTTGTCGGCCAGGAGGGAGATTGAAATCTTCACTTTCTGCAGCAACAAACTTGGCCAGCGCCTCAGCAATAAAATCAAATAACTCCTGAATCACAACCCTTGAGAGATAAGAAAATGGCCATATAATACAACAACATTTAATGTAACAATATATCTGTTAGAAAACTCACATGGGATGATCCAACCATCAAATGGGGAGGAATTGAAACTTCTTCAAATTCTTGTTTGATTGAATTTTCTTTACCACCCAACTGCACCCGCATAACACGAAAGTTTGTTCCGCCGAGATCCAATGCATAGAATAATCCCTTTTCATTCCTAAATGGAAATAAGTAAATAATCATACTCCTCAAAACCTCAACCCATTGCTTATGGGAGAAGCATAAAAGCAAACAACACTTCCTGTCTTTCTTCACAAATGAAACATATCATGGAATCAAGTCAATAGAAGCATCATATCTAATTTTGTAAAAATATTGTCATGCCATGTTATTTATTCATTAGGATCATTACACACGCCATTTCCGAGGTCACAACAATACATCAGCCAGGAAATCCACCACAAATAGGTCCACAATCAATTAAATTTACCATATGACAGTAATAAAGATCTTGACGAACAAGGTCAAACTCAATTTTCATCTATTAGTGTGCAACTGATGTCATCCAGGATTAGGACAACGTGCTGTCCACGGGAAAAATACAATCTTTTCATAATGTCCTATTCACAGATTTAAGAAAAATCCATTCAAAACTCTTAAACAAACTTGAGTCATTTTCCGCCAAATCTATTGTAGAACAAATTTACGGATAAGAGTACTGAACAAAAGAGAGTCCAGATGGGAAAATAAGCTATATCAAGTATATATTTAAAATCTAAAAAGATAGCTGCTATTGCGCTCGCAGGCAAAAGGGCATAGCAATGAAGTACGCCCACCATGTTGATACAGAACTTCGTAACTGATGGATAAGATGAGACCATTGTCATCAATGCATTCATTGGTAAAATTTAACAAAATGAGCACTAACATAATATACCATTAAGCAATTCAATGATAAAAAGTAATAAAACTACAAATTGTGTATTCGCATTCCTAGCTCATCCGATGAGCAAATAAAATCAAATCAGCATGCCAACAAGGCAACAACACTCACACACAGAACACTGTTATCCAGGAATCAGCACTATAAGTGCCTAAATTGTGCTAGATAACGTGATGGCTTAGCTAACAACCAAAGTCAGAATCTTTGCCTTAGGAAGTCATTCTCTATTCACATACGGAGTATAAAGCAGAGTGCCAGAGTCAACATAAAGATATATACTATACAAAGATACTGAAGTGGTATGATAGAAGTTACACATTTCTGAGTTAAAATCAAATCAATTATGGATTTATGACAAGAAATCGTCATCCCAAATTAAGAATTGATGAAACAAGTTTAACATACACAACTTTCAACCTAAAGACCTAATCTTGATAGCTGAAATTGAATCATCATAGCAGCACTCTAATTACATACTCATTTACCAATCAAACCAACGCAGCAACAACAACATACAGGATAAACCACAGAGAAGAGAATACCCAGTGGGAAGGTTGTCAACGTAGCTGATGAGCATCTTCAACTTACTCCCACCTTCAGATGCAAGGCCGGCGTGCATCTCCACCGTCATAGCGTCGGCCACCTGCCGGAGCTTGGAAATCGGGGTCCCACACTTCTCCTCCAGCTCCCTCAAAATCGCCTCCGCCTTAGCCCACCTCCCCGAGCTCTTCAAATGCCGCCTCAACAACACCACCCCAACCGCACATGCCGCCGCAGTGCACACCACCGCCGTCGCTACTGCCACTTTGCCCATCTTATCGAATTCTAGCAACGCAGTTCGCTCACAACACTATTTAAGCAAAAACCCACAATACAGGTCCACCCTTCAAGGCACAAAAGAAACAAAAACCCTTCCGATTTCTTTAGCGTACAAGGTCGAATCTTGCTGATTTGGTCCGATTTTTCTCGGGCGGAGGCGAGGCGGGCGTTTGGGGGTTTTCTGATTTAGAAGTAATCTAACATGGACAAGCCCGGGTGAGCATCATTAACAGGAAAAACAGAGATGGAAAGTACAGAAGGAATCTTGTTAATGGCTCTTGAATCTTGATAACGATGTTTTTGTTTTCCAATTGGGCAGATTTTTCTGAAGAAATATAATGAAAAAGGTGCGCGAAGAAAAGGACAAGCAAGCTGGATTAAGACCGAGCTTCAGCGACGTAAATAAACCTGGGTCAAAAAGGAAAATTCACTATGTTACAAGGTCTGCAGTCTATGCCCAAATCATCATCCACTTTTCACTATGCTGACACAGCCACACAGGATTATCTTAACTTTACCCATCTGGCTCTTTATCTCTGCCAGAAATTTTTTAACTTCATGTTAAAAAAGAGACACTTCTTCCTTCCTTTTTCATAAGTACGTTAAAAATTTCTAGCATTTTCCCGTCTAGTTTCTAAACTCACGAGCAGCACTTTCTTAAGGGATTATAATCGATCATAGTTGTGTAATGGAGCACAAATTTAATTTTCAGGCATTCTATGTTTTTGGACAGTGAACATTAGGCATAGTCGACCGAACATACTGAAATCTGGTTGTCTGATTTTAGAAAGCACTTGTTAAATGTACGCGTCCTCCATTGCTACTAATATCAACATTCTTTCAAACTCAAAAAAAATCTAATAAACTCTCTATCCAATACACCCCTTAGTTAGCTTAGAAGTTACAGAGTTTTAACTGTTTAAACAAAATCTCAACTGGAATTCAAGCTAACGTACAAAACTGTTTGAGACTTCTTAAATCTCCAGGTATATATCTCAAGGTAAGACGTCCCAAAATTCATGACTACATATGTGAGTAGCAACACAACCCACCGGCCTCAAAAGGACCAAATCTAGGTAAGAGGCCAACTAAGAGTAGAATTATTTGAATTTGACAGGGACTCGACCAATGTTTATGTGTGTAAAATCGACCCTAAAGAGCTCGACATCAGTCAAAAAATATACATATGAAATCGATAACAATAGGTGGAATATGAAGGCCGAGAGCTGTGAGATGTACGAGTACGCTAGACCTCATTGGAGTATAGAAACACTCTATGGACATTCATCCAAAAACAAACAAATTTTAATGTCAATTTCACTTATGTCCTTAATAAAGAAATGTTTGGAAAATACTATCAAAAATGAAGAAAATAAATACTCTTTTTTACATTTTTATATTTTGAAAAACGAATTTATTTTTCTATCAAGGGAGTGTGTGATTATTCACAACATGAAAAGATTTTGAAATGTGGAAGTCAGACTGCCCATGTTCTTTATTTTGAAAAGACCAAGTTAGACCAATTTTTTTTCATACAATTCAATCACATGTTATTATATGTATATATGAAGGAATTGAACTGAAGTCGGAGTTGGATACAGTAATACATAAATTGTTGTTTGACTTGGAAATATTTTTATTGGTAGGTAGGTTTGTGGATCCCTCCACAGCTCCACTCTTTGCTCGAATATACATTTAAGTACATGTATAGCGTTTAACTCACACCGTTGAATATGATCATGCATGTGTAGGTACCACACTGATATGGTACACACTTGCTCGTGTAATGAAAAAGTGAAATTCAAATGTCACAATAATTGTACTTCCTCCGTTTTTTAAAGATAGCTACAGACACACTCAGCACGCAGTCCAATGCACATTTTAAACCATTAACAATTCAAATTCGGTACATGTAAAAATTCTAAAAGTTCGATATTTAAAATCTACAAGACGAGACGAATCTAACAAGATCACACTTGGCTATATTTTAACTTGTATAACCATGAGAAAACTTTAAGTCAATGTATATAAGTGAACAGTACTCATTAGTCAACAGTAGCTAACAAAAAAAAAACGAAGGGAGTATTATATAGTTGGGAGTAACTGTAATGACCCGATTTAATTAATTGGACTGTTTAAATAACTTGATCTTTGGTTATTTTGTATTTCAGTCTGGATGGGGCCAATTTGTTGTTATTGAGAGTGTTTGGGGGGTCTTCTATAATTACTAAGAAATTGGAAGTATAGAGGGATTGTTTTGCATAAGTTGGAAAATTGTGAAGAAAGGGAGAGAAGGAGACGGGAGGAGAAAAGAGAGAGAAAGGGAAGGGGGAAGAAAGGGAGAAGCTTTGACTCCCCCGAATCATCGCATGTTCTTGAAGATCGATTAATTGATTGTTGGTAAGTGATTCCCCTCGTCCTCCTCTTCGATTTGAGTATATATTTGTTGGTTTTGGTGGTGAGTGGAAGATGATTTTTTTTATGTTAGGTTTTAGTTCGATTGAGGTCCGATTTGGGCGTTTGGAAGAGTGTAATCGTTGGAAGACATCAGGCAAGGGATTATATTGCTTAAATTACGTGTTTGGGGGGGTATTTGGGGGTCGGATTCCGGCGAAATCGCCGGAAAACCAATTGGAAAATCGGAGAAGACGATGAACAGTAACTGCTACAGTAACTGCTACAGTACTTCTACAGTACTGCTACAGTAACTGTACAGTAGTTACCGCGGTAACTCGCGTAGTTACCGCAGTAATTCGTCACAGTAATTACCACGGTAATTTGAACAGTAATTACCACGGTAATTTGAACAGTAACTACCACAGTAACTTGTACAGTAGTTACCGCAGTAACTCACTACAGTAGTTACCGCAGTAACTCGCTACAGTAATTCGCTACAGTAATTACCGCAGTAACTCGCTACAGTAATTACAACAGTAACTCGCTACAGTAATTAATACAGTAATTCGCTACAGTAATTACCGCAGTAACTCGCTACAGTAATTACAACAGTAACTTGCTACAGTAATTGTTACAGTAATCGCTACAGTACTGGGCTGCGTATGTCACGCGTTGTACGCGCGCGGGCGCGCAGTGAGTGCGGGAAGGCTCTGTTTGGCCATTTTTGTGCGATTTTGATTATATAATGATGTTTTCTTTGCACCAATTATTGTTATGACTTCCCCAAATGTTATTGGTAAACCTGGGATAATCAATTGGCCCGTGGGGGTTGTTGAATTGCTTAGGGGAACTGTTGAATTATTATATCATTAATGCCTTAGCCTAGAGGGCTATGTATTGAATTCCTTATATGTTGAGAAGCATGCGAACCTAGTGTGTAGGTGCTTGAATATCACTGTATTGTTATATGCATGTTATTGCAGTGGAATTGGCGGTTATTAACCCGATGGGTTGTTATAATGTTTATGATTGATCGGGCAGCCTTCACAGATGTTGTTGAATCCCGATGACCCTGCGGGGTGGATTATTGGTTGTTATTCCTGTTGGCCCTTTTGGGCTGGTTATTATAATGCATGGTATTGCATTATGAATGGATGGACATATTGGAAATGTCTGATCGGGCAGCCTTTACCGGTGTTGTTGAGTCCCGATGACCCTGCGGGGTGGATTATTGGTTGTTATTCCTGTTGGCCCTTTTGGGCTGGTTATTATAATGCATGGTATTGCATTATGAATGGATGGACATATTGGAAATGTCTGATCGGGCAGCCTTTACCGGTGTTGTTGAGTCCCGATGACCCTGCGGGGTGGATTATTGGTTGTTATTCCTGTTGGCCCTTTTGGGCTGGTTATTATAATGCATGGTATTGCATTATGAATGGATGGACATATTGGAAATGTCTGATCGGGCAGCCTTTACCGGTGTTGTTGAGTCCCGATGGCCCTGCGGGGTGATTATTAGGCTGTGATGCCTGTGATTTGGCTGCGATGCCTGTGATTATTCGGCTGTTATGCCTGTGATTGGGCTGTGATGCCTGTGGTCCCTGCGGGGATGGTGTATGTTACCCTGTAACGGGTTGGAGTTGATGATATCCTCACCCGTGGGTTCATACCGCCCGGGTTTAGGTTGCCGGCTAGGCATATTCATTTGCATTTGCATATAGGGTAGATAGGTGTATGTTAGGCCATGCATCACGTGCATAAATTGTATGTCTGTGGTTGAAGCACCGGTATGGGACGGTGTGATGATTTATTTATGTCAATTGTATGATCGTGGTTGAAGCACCGGTATGGGACGGTGTGGTGTTTAACTGCTTTATTTATATTCTACCGTTATTAATATGTTTATTTATTACCTATATTTACTATCTTGAGATGTGGTTCTGTTTTCCCTTACTCCCCGGCACGTAGCCTTGCTCAGTACGTTGTACTGACCCCCTTTGCTTTTGTCTGTTTTATAGATTCTGCTGGAGGCGCTGGAGCATGATTTGGGTTTGGGGTATTGAGAGATCACATAGATAGGAGTATATAGGACGCGTTCATTATGCTAATGTGATATTATGTGACTATCAGTGGTTGGTATTTGGACTACTGCTGGTTGAGGCCTGTGAGCCTGGGATTTACATACTGTCGGCCGGTGGCCTTATATGATTTACAGCTTTGGGCTGGTAGCCCTGTTTGAGATATTGGTATGCTGTTGGGAGGCTTGTAGCCTGGATGGGTCGCTGGGACCGTTATCTGATTATTATTGGGTGACATTTTTATGTGCCTATGTGTTTTTAATTTATTTATAGCTTCTGCATTAAACTGGATTAAGCAGATGATCACTTTAGGTTTACCCAGTGTTGTACTAGCTGTTTTAAATTAGCTGGCCACTAGTTTAGAATAGTTAGTACAGCGGTAATGCTTGCGAAAATCAGGTTTGAATTTTCGGGGCGTTACAGAGTGGTATCAGAGCCTGTGTGCTCTTTTATCTTATTAAAACTTGTATAGACATAGGTGGTGAGCTATGTGTGGGGTACATATAGCATATAATTGTATTTTTATTATATCTGATTATTTCTGCGCACACCAGGTTAATTCACAGTTGGGGAACTGTGAGGGAACCATGGTACTCCAGTCAGGATCCTTGTTATCTCACAGTTATTGAGGACTATGAATGACTTTTGATCGTTTATTTAATTTAGTCATTTATATATACTGCTTTGTATATGATTGGTGATTTCTGCTAACATTGTTTGTTGATGTTCTAATCTAAGTTGACTGAATAGTTTGGAAAGGCCTCATGGAAGCCTGGGCTATTCGAATGGCGATCCAAGCGGGATCAATCTGTTGAATGGTGTTCAGATGGGTTTTGACGTACCCTCGAGAATGAGATAGGGTACTGAGAAAGTCTCCATAGTGCGATAACCCATTGGGGTGATATAGATAATTGCAGTCCGCCTGCATGCGAAGGATGGTGGAAACCATTTCTTAGTTATGCCAGTAAGGGTATAGTCGGATTTGGTTAGAAAGAATAATGATTTGAAGTGGCATAGAATTGACACTGGGTCAACCAAAATAACATTAGATGGTTCGTCGAAGTTGAATGTCTGTCGCGTGAGATGAGGCAAGGTGACTGTTCTGCATGGCAAGATCGGTAACGTGAAGGGGGCCGATATCACTGGGGCGAGTCCGAACTAGGGGACTTCCTAATATGTTGTCTTTATGTGATGGAAAAGTTACGTTGATTGGATAAAGTTTTGGCATGTGTGTCATTCATGTATCATAGGTGTTTCTTCTTGACTCTCTGGTTGAGAGATAAACCCGTTTCCCTGATATGAGAATTATTTATGTCGCATTTTGTGTTGTTGTTATTGTGTTTGATTCTGGAGTCTTATGTTCATTTGAGACTCTAAATTTCATTCGTAAGCATGGAGTAAATGCTACTACTGCTGCGAATCCTTCTGCCTTAGTACTGTGCGATTCAGAAGCCTCGTGTTCTTTAGTGGCTTTGCGATTTGTGCGAGAGCATGGAGTAGGACCGTTGGCGCCCTACCAGATGCTTGTTTCTTTACCTTCGGGTGATAATATTCGAAGTGATCATTTGATGCAAGATGCTGTGTTGAGCATCGAGAGTCGCGAATTCAGGGCTGACCTGGTGGTCTTTAGCCCGGCTGGTTTTGACGTACTATTGGGCATGGATTGGCTGTTTGCCATCATGCTGTGATTGATTGTGGTGTTCCACGAATATCCTTTTTGGATTCTTTGGGTAATTGTGGTTCTTATCGACATCCGTTGATTCCACCTGTTATTGGTGTGGTTTCTGTTGATGCGTTGTGTGATTTGATGCGCAGGGGTTGTTCTCTTTCCCTGTGGCACATGAGGGATCTTCGAGCAGAGGTTCCTGCTGCTTCGAGTGTCCCTGTTGTCTCTGAGTTCGGGGATGTATTTCCCGACGAAATTCATGGTCTCCCATCTGCTCGGGAGATTGATTTTACTATTGAGCTGATGCCTGATGCAGCTCATATTTCTAAGGCTCCTTACCATATGACTCATGTGAACTGAAGGAGTTGAAGGGATCTATTGAATGAGCTTACTAATAAGGGGTATATCTAGCCGAGTAGCTCGCATTAGGGAGCTCCTGTTTTGTTTGTTTAGAAGAATGATGGGTCGATGAGGATGCGCATCGATTACAGAGATTTGAACTGAATCCCGGGAAAAACAAGTATCATTTACCTCGGATTGAGGATCTATTTGATTAGTCGAGAGGGGCCAGTATTTTTAGTAAGATTGATTTGAGATTGGGCTACCATCAGATAAGGGTGGCGGAGGCGGATAGGCCTAAGACAGTTTTCAGGACTCGTTGAGGACATTTGAATTCCCGGTCATGTCTTTTGGTTTGACTAACGCACTAGCGATCTTCATGGATCTCATGTATAGGGTATTACATCCCATGCTGGCCGTGTGCGTGGTTGTGTTCATAGATGATATTATGGTTTATTCGCCGACGCGTGAGGCACACGCGGGTCACTTGAGAACAGTTTTGAATACATTGTGAGAGCATAAGCTGTATGATAAACTCTCCGAATGTGAATTTCGGTTGGAGAGTGTGTCTTTTCCGGGGCACATTATTTCCGGTAATGGTATGTATGTTGATCCTGCTAAGGTAAAAGCTGTATTTAAATGGCAAATCCCGAAGAATGTGGGGAAGATCCGAAGTTTCTTGGATCTTGTTGGTTACTACAGTAGGTATCGAGGGATTTTCTAGCATTGCTAGACCTCTGATGATATAGTTGTGTAACGATGTCAGATTTAGATGGGATGATGATTGTGAGCAAGCGTTCAAAATTTGGAAGAATGAAATGACAAAGACACTTGTATTGACTCTACCTGATGAGTCAGGTGAGTATGAAATTTTGACCAACACCTCACTTAAAGGTTTGGGTGGTGTGTTAATACATAATGAGAATGTAATCAGTAGAACTACCGACGCATGATTTGAAGACGGCAGCGGTAGTTCATGTTTTGGAAATCTAGTGGCACGGTATAGGAGGAAGTGCATGAGTCACTTGTGTTGGAATGATATAGCAGATCCGGTAAATATGGGTCCTGAGGTAATTGAGCAGATTAATGTGTTAATAAGAATCAAAGGGATCGGATGAAAGCAGCTCATGACCGACAAAAGAGCTATGCTGATTTAGCTCATCGCCATGTGGAGCTTGAGGTTAGTGATTTTGTGTTGTAATAGGTATTGCCTATGAAAGGGGTACAACGATTTGGTAAGAAGCCAAGCCGATTCCGAGATATATTGGATCCTATGAGATTGTTGAGATGGTTGGAAAAGTGACGTATATGTTGGCTTTGCCAGCGGAAGTGGGTCGAGCCCATGATGTATTCCATACCATACTTCCCAACTTAGGAAGTTTCTGTCTGATCCAGATAAGATCATTCAGCTTGGTAAAGTTGAATTGGATGCTAGTCTTAAGTTCGAGGAGTTCCAGATCGGGTGATTGATACAAATGATGTGGTTCTGAGGAATAAAACCATGTTGATGGTTAAGGTGTTGTGGTCTAGACACGGAGCTGAATGTGCTACTTGGAGAAACCGATGAGAATATGAAGCTGAAGTACTCAGACTTGGACTTGACTCCGTTGCCTTGAAGTAACATTTTCCCCCTGATTTTGATTTTGATCATGTTATTGAATGTGCATTTCGGGGACGAAATGATCGTAAGGGGGGAGGAATGTAATGACCCGATTTAATTAATTGGACTGTTTAAATAACTTGATCTTTGGTTATTTTGTATTTCAGTCTGGATGGGGCCAATTTGTTGTTATTGAGAGTGTTTGGGGGGTCTTCTATAATTACTAAGAAATTGGAAGTATAGAGGGATTGTTTTGCATAAGTTGGAAAATTGTGAAGAAAGGGAGAGAAGGAGACGGGAGGAGAAAAGAGAGAGAAAGGGAAGGGGGAAGAAAGGGAGAAGCTTTGACTCCCCCGAATCATCGCGTGTTCTTGAAGATCGATTAATTGATTGTTGGTAAGTGATTCCCCTCGTCCTCCTCTTCGATTTGAGTATATATTTGTTGGTTTTGGTGGTGAGTGGAAGATGATTTTTTTTATGTTAGGTTTTAGTTCGATTGAGGTCCGATTTGGGCATTTGGAAGAGTGTAATCGTTGGAAGACATCAGGCAAGGGATTATATTGCTTAAATTACGTGTTTGGGGGGGGTATTTGGGGGTCGGATTCCGGCGAAATCGCCGGAAAACCAATTGGAAAATCGGAGAAGACGATGAACAGTAACTGCTACAGTACTTCTACAGTACTGCTACAGTAACTGTACAGTAGTTACCGCGGTAACTCGCGTAGTTACCGCAGTAATTCGTCACAGTAATTACCACGGTAATTTGAACAGTAATTACCACGGTAATTTGAACAGTAACTACCACAGTAACTTGTACAGTAGTTACCGTAGTAACTCACTACAGTAGTTACCGCAGTAACTCGCTACAGTAATTCGCTACAGTAATTACCGCAGTAACTCGCTACAGTAATTACAACAGTAACTCGCTACAGTAATTACTACAGTAATTCGCTACAGTAATTACCGCAGTAACTCGCTACAGTAATTACAACAGTAACTTGCTACAGTAATTGCTACAGTAATCGCTACAGTACTGGGCTGCGTATGTCACGCGTTGTACGCGCGCGGGCGCGCAGTGAGTGCGGGAAGGCTCTGTTTGGCCATTTTTGTGCGATTTTGATTATATAATGATGTTTTCTTTGCACCAATTATTGTTATGACTTCCCCAAATGTTATTGGTAAACCTGGGATAATCAATTGGCCCGTGGGGGTTGTTGAATTGCTTAGGGGAACTGTTGAATTATTATATCATTAATGCCTTAGCCTAGAGGGCTATGTATTGAATTCCTTATATGTTGAGAAGCATGCGAACCTAGTGTGTAGGTGCTTGAATATCACTGTATTGTTATATGCATGTTATTGCAGTGGAATTGGCGGTTATTAACCCGATGGGTTGTTATAATGTTTATGATTGATCGGGCAGCCTTCACAGATGTTGTTGAATCCCGATGACCCTGCGGGGTGGATTATTGGTTGTTATTCCTGTTGGCCCTTTTGGGCTGGTTATTATAATGCATGGTATTGCATTATGAATGGATGGACATATTGGAAATGTCTGATCGGGCAGCCTTTACCGGTGTTGTTGAGTCCCGATGACCCTGCGGGGTGGATTATTGGTTGTTATTCCTGTTGGCCCTTTTGGGCTGGTTATTATAATGCATGGTATTGCATTATGAATGGATGGACATATTGGAAATGTCTGATCGGGCAGCCTTTACCGGTGTTGTTGAGTCCCGATGACCCTGCGGGGTGGATTATTGGTTGTTATTCCTGTTGGCCCTTTTGGGCTGGTTATTTTAATGCATGGTATTGCATTATGAATGGATGGACATATTGGAAATGTCTGATCGGGCAGCCTTTACCGGTGTTGTTGAGTCCCGATGGCCCTGCGGGGTGATTATTAGGCTGTGATGCCTGTGATTTGGCTGCGATGCCTGTGATTATTCGGCTGTTATGCCTGTGATTGGGCTGTGATGCCTGTGGTCCCTGCGGGGATGGTGTATGTTACCCTGTAACGGGTTGGAGTTGATGATATCCTCACCCGTGGGTTCATACCGCCCGGGTTTAGGTTGCCGGCTAGGCATATTCATTTGCATTTGCATATAGGGTAGATAGGTGTATGTTAGGCCATGCATCACGTGCATAAATTGTATGTCTGTGGTTGAAGCACCGGTATGGGACGGTGTGATGATTTATTTATGTCAATTGTATGATCGTGGTTGAAGCACCGGTATGGGACGGTGTGGTGTTTAACTGCTTTATTTATATTCTACCGTTATTAATATGTTTATTTATTACCTATATTTACTATCTTGAGATGTGGTTCTGTTTTCCCTTACTCCCCGGCACGTAGCCTTGCTCAGTACGTTGTACTGACCCCCTTTGCTTTTGTCTGTTTTATAGATTCTGCTGGAGGCGCTGGAGCATGATTTGGGTTTGGGGTATTGAGAGATCACATAGATAGGAGTATATAGGACGCGTTCATTATGCTAATGTGATATTATGTGACTATCTGTGGTTGGTATTTGGACTACTGCTGGTTGAGGCCTGTGAGCCTGGGATTTACATACTGTCGGCCGGTGGCCTTATATGATTTACAGCTTTGGGCTGGTAGCCCTGTTTGAGATATTGGTATGCTGTTGGGAGGCTTGTAGCCTGGATGGGTCGCTGGGACCGTTATCTGATTATTATTGGGTGACATTTTTATGTGCCTATGTGTTTTTAATTTATTTATAGCTTCTGCATTAAACTGGATTAAGCAGATGATCACTTTAGGTTTACCCAGTGTTGTACTAGCTGTTTTAAATTAGCTGGCCACTAGTTTAGAATAGTTAGTACAGCGGTAATGCTTGCGAAAATCAGGTTTGAATTTTCGGGGCGTTACAGTAACTCCTATTGATTTTAGTTGTGAGTCCACTATATACATGTTGATCCAACACTCCCTGGGAGATGGTAAAGTGTGATGACATTATTTAAGGGAAATAATGAATTTTATGATTGGAAAAAATGCCAAATTGGTCCTTTTACTTTTCTAAGAATTTAAATCAGTCATTTTTTTATTTTATTACCAAATCAGTCTGCTACAAATGCTAATTATGTCCAAATCAGTCATTTGTTCACTAATTATGCTCTAATTACCGACGTGACAAGGGTTTAAATTTAAACCTGACACGTGGACATAATATTAGTCCATTTTCTTTTATCTTTTGTCAATTTAGTCCTAAATTATTATTTTATTCCATTTAGTCCTTTACCCAAATCAGTCATTTTTATATTAATTCGCCTCAATCCTTTCAAATTATTTTATTTCAGGCCCAGAACCTTAAAATTTTTATGATTACTAATCCATTTATCAAATAAATATCCAACATACTTCTGTAAATAATATTAAACACCAAACCTCATGCATTGGGTTTTATTGTCCATGATCCTACATTCATAACCTTCCAAAAAGTAAAATTAAATCATTTACACAAAAATTAAAATTAAATCATTTACTACGTTTTAAGGTAGGAAACAAAGTATGATTGTGTTAATTGTTGTTGAAGGAAACCAGAACCAATGAGCCATCGGTTACGGTCGGATGGTTAGAGAGAGTCCGTAAAATCCCGGATCTTGGAGAACCCGATAACAAGGCAGCCAAATCTAATGTATGAGGTTTGGTGTTTAATTTTATTTACGGAAGTATGTTGGCATTTATTTGATAAATGGATTAGTAGTAATAAAAAGTTTAAGGTTTCGTGCCTGAAAGGAAATAATTTGAAATGTTGGAGACCAATTAATATAAAAATGACTGATTTGGGTAAGGACTAAGTAGAACAAAACAAAAGTTTATGACTGAATTGGCAAAAGATATAAGAAAAATGACTAATATTATGCCCACGTGTCAGGTTTAAATTTAAACCTTTGCCATGTCAGCAATTACAGCATAATTAGTGAACAAGGGACTGATTTGGACACAATTAACATTTGTAGCGAACTGTTTTGGTAATAAAATAGAAAAAGGACTGATTTGAATTTTTGGAAAAGAAAAAGGACATATTTGTCCTTTTTTCCTTTTATGATTTGTGAACAAAAATTGGTACCTCTTGTTAGTACTTCTTCCGTTTCTAAATAAGTGTAACATAAGGAAATGATACGGGATTTAAAATGCAAGAAACAAAAGTGCTTTAGTGGAAGCTTTTTACCTTTAAAAGCATTCCATATATGGTAATGTAATATTTATTATGAAACACCCAAAAAAGAAAAATGTTATACTTAAAAAGAAATGGAGGAAGTATTACTTAACAGAGCTAGCAATGGCAACAAAGGCTTTGTCTTAGCCGTAATAAGACGTCTAAAGAAGAGTGTTAGTCGTTTTTATAAGTATGAACATGAAGAGAGGATAGATAGAGTAATAAGAGGTAAACCTTTTTTAGGACCAAGCCTCTGCAATTTCAGAATCTCCCTGGCTAATGGCCTGTTCTCCCCGGTCGGAATGGATGGATTAATTCCTTCCTTTAGAACCGTACTTGAGAGTTTCCTACCTCATACGGCTCATCAATTCTTTGGGTGTCCCGTTACCACATCACTACTTCGTAAGGGCGCTGAGAATTGTTTAAGGACATACTCAATGTGTCCGAGCGTGCCCCTCAAGGAACAATTAAAGAGCTAGTTGGGTTGTAAAAATGATGCATTTCTTGCCCTATTAAGTAAAAGTCAACACTTTGCTTAGGGTAAGGAAAGAATGACTTGACTTGCATTGTTAAAGCTGTTTCGAATATCCTGTTCTATGCTTATTACGATTTTTCCATAGACCAACGGCATGAATAGCTCGAAAGAAGATGCGTTTACCTTAAAATAAAATCTCGTACTAAAGGAATAAAAAGAACCCCCCTATAAGAGAAAGTAAAGTCAAGGGGGTCTCGAAGCATTCTGAATAGAAAGAAAGGATGTAGGTGCCAACCCTATTTAAACAACTAGAGAGAAGTCATCCTTTTGGAGTGGATTTGACAAGTATTATTTCGGAATCCAATTTATTCGGCTTTTTCTTTGGGATCTTTCACCGGCTCTTTATGAAAAGATTTCTTCTTACTTTTTAGGAACTTCGCTCTAACTCCTAAAGTCAAGTATCTGGATAGGTATCTTACATTTTCTACACCGAATTCTTTCTGGTTAAAGAATCTCTTTCTAGTTGCTCTGGAACAATTAGGAGATTCTCTAGAAGCAATACGGGCTTCTGGCGGCAACATGCTTGGTCCCGCGAAGATATGTCTTTCTCTCATCTTCGCAATCCGAAAGTTGAAGCACTACTTCCAAGCCCATACAGTACGCTATTGAAAATAAAGAAAGAGAAAGGAAGAATGGATTTGAAAGGGAAAGTTTTAAATGGCCGAGCAAGAAAGATTTTTTTCTCCTTCGAGAGATGGGAAATCGGTGTATCAAGATCTCAATCTGAGATCTTATTTCGGTTCGATCTTTCATTTGGTATTTTGGCAAAAATTGCTTGCCTCCTCGATACTCAATCAAATCCTCTTTTTGGAGGATTGAATGCATTTCTAGAGTTGATATAGATTCTCTATTCCAAATTGGCATGACACGTAACCTAGGATGAATTCTAGAAAGAATATGAAAATAGCCCCTTCGTTCTTAAGTTCCGAATTAGTGGATGCTGCCAAAGGGAGTGGCGTGTCAAGACGGGGGCGAAGGCTCAGACCAGACAGACTGAGTCTAATCCGAAAAGGAAGGGGTTCATGGAATTGGTCCGAGTGGGGATAGCATTTCTGTTCTGTATGTCCATGGAGTTTTTTTGGCTAGTGATTCTGAGGCCAAAATTCTTGACTGGAGAGGACACCAAGGGGATAGATAGAGAACGTAGATAAAGCTAAACCAGAAAACTCACTGATTAAGCTGGAATCAAACAAGTACAAGTTATTTCATGCGTAGGACTCCGGCCGTAACATAATCGACAGATCCAGGGGCACTCCTACAACAAAGGTTGGGGGTTAGGATTAATTTTTGCTAAAATGTGGGTCGATTTTATTAAATTAGATAAATGTATGGTATGAATATGTATATTTTTACTAAAATATTGGAACTAATTAAAAAAATTATCATCTTTTTCTAGGTAAGCCCAAAATAAAAACGTTTTTTTTTTTTTTTATAGATATGATCCAATTGCTCCATGGATTTTTATTTTTTTTTAGTATTTTTTACAGAAAAATATAGGGCCCAAAACTTAATTCACGCTTTATTTTTATTGTCATGGAACGAAAATTTGATTCTTTTGCGGAAAGCCAATTGCCCGAGCAGCTTGCACAGTGTTTCCAACCCTAATCCCCAAATTGATGGGGTTCAAACCTCCTCCCAAGAGGAAGAAACTCGATGGCGCACCTTCGGTGAGGTAAGTAATCTAAATTAAGGTTATTTGACTTGCTGTAGAAATTCTGATTCCGATTAATTTAGCTTCATTCTCTTGTAAAGTTATGTCTGTTGTTTACAAGAAGTAGCTCCGAATTTAGACACATAATTGATTGTTGTGTTGTTTCGAATGGGATACCAAACCATGCTGTTTGCATGATGCATCAGCTCTTCACCTTGCGCTCCTGATGTCCCGCCATTGGAGAAGAAAGATGTGGTTAAGATTAAACCAACGGTTTGTTCTTTGTAATTTTAATTTGCACTGTTGCGCTCGTGATTGCTGTGCTTGTAACTTCAGGATCTTACACGTGATATCTGCCCAGGTTCATGAGGCTCAACCTAGCAGTTCCAAATTAAGGATTCAACGGGCCAGGGATCAGGCAGTAGCACAGGCTAAAAAAGATGGCTGCGCTGGAAATTTTAAAATAATTGATTCTCCATTTGGAAATTATCTCATCCCGGTGATTCCATCTCGTGCAGAACTTGGTGTATGATTTCTGATCATTATGGTTACGTCTTGATTCTTATCCATTTAGTGTCAAAAGATATCCATTGATGAGACCTCTGTCTTGCAGCATTATCGTAAACGTTATCCATAGTAGAACCGACATTTAAAAATTATTTGAAATGCATAACCATTGTTAACATATACAGATAAAAAAAAAGTCTTTAATTAGGTTGATTCCTTAATTAACTTGAAGTAGGATACAATGAACTTGAGATGAGTATGCAATCTAAGAACTATCAGGATTATGAGTATTGAATCTGTTGAAACTGGGATTTTAAGATGATAGCACATAATATTTGGAAGTATAAACAGTCAACTTTGGCCATGTGTAGTCAGTAGGGTTAGATCCAACTTAATCCCATGTGCATTTGATAGGATTAAAGTCTTTGATAGAACAAGGGCACTTGATTTATGAACTAATTTCTATGATAATTAATCCTAGGTAACAAATGAGATTAAATAATCCCATAATTGAAAGTAAATATGCCTATAATGGGATTAAGGTTTAGATAATATTGACAAATCAGCCAAAATATTTTATTGAGCGGGAATCTGTGTTACCTGAATCCATTGGCTAATATGTGATTCATACCCCATCTCATATAGTGGGAAAAGGCCTTTGATGATGATGGTGGTGGTAGATTAGTCTAACTTATTTATACCTCACATAATATCTTGGAAAATGGCATCCATTTATCTGTTATCAATGAGGTAGCAGGATCCTATTCTACCGCCAGATGTTTATGCCAATGTGAAGGTGGCATTGGTGCTTCAATAGACATATTGTAATTATATACTCCTAGTATTTGACAATTTGTGTAGTTAATCCCCACAAGTCAGAATGTAATTGCATTTGGAATTGGCATGCTTTGAACTATTGGAAACTACGATTAGCAAGATGTTTCCAACTTCATGCAGGTGAAAGCTACAGTGACCCATTCAATCATGCTTACTGGTTACTAATCAAGACCCACACAATTTAATGCTATGTTAGACCCTCTCGGTCTGGATTAAAGACTGAGATTTTGGACCATCCTTAGAGTCCCATCCCTACCACAAGTTAATCCCTTTATTAGTGGCATGGAGCATTGGTAATTGAAAAGTCATTACCATGGTCAATTACACAAATAAGGAACTCATTGCTTACTTTTGTACACTTGTCTTTCTTCTTCAGGACCATTTTACTTTTTAAAATTTCTTTGCAAATGTTCTTAAATGCACTTTTGCATATTCTTTGTTTACTCATGCAGTAGATGTCTAGGAAGAGCTATTGAGTTGTTCATTTCACTTGCCAATATCTTGAAGGCATAGCTTGTATAGACTAAAGAGGACATTGGCGATTTCCCAATTTGAATCTTGGCAGTGAGAAACAAAGGTGTAATTGAGATTCGTTTATATGCTAGGACTTGATTTCTTCTATTGTTTAGGCAATTTGACAAATATGGTGTATATGTATATGCTGCAGCTCTGTATTAATGATGATGGTTGGTTTTACCTTACTCGTACTTCTATTTCTTTTAACTCTGCCATTTTACATTACTCTGTATATGAAGTATATTTTTACTATCCAGACCGCAGCCATAAATTATACTAAATTAATGGATTCTACTATATGGCCTAACTTTTTGTCTTGGTATGTGTGTTAAATTGGAATTTTGACAGATTGGAGAAGTTAGCCAAGGGACTCTAAGTTGACAGAAATGTAGAAACATGTAAAGCAAACATGAAGAGCCTGGCGATGATATATTGATGATGATTGCAGTTCAGTCATGGGGGAAGGCCGAGCATAACTCCACCCGGCACCAAGACCGAATGAGTTTATTGATGATGATTGCAGTTGAGTCCTGGGGGAAGGCCGCACATAACTCCACCCGGCACCAAGACCAAATGACCTCATTCGTTCCGTTCTCTATTTTAATTGTGGGTTTTCTTCTCAAGAGCGCTGATTTTCTTCAAACAAATCATGTTTAATGGTATACTCGTATGCTGAAGTCCCATATGCACATTACCTGAGAGTCGGTACATCTGTGTGCTTTTACTGGTGAGTTTTATTAACAACCTTATTCTATGCCCACTTTCGAGCTCTTTATTGTCTTTTTAGTTTCTCGTTTCAAAGCTTAGTAAAAGCCTTAGAACCATTATAAAATTAAAATGGAAGTCTCAAGTCATTAAGCGATTGAATTTAGAACATTAAGCTTTAAATTTAAAGTGAACAAAAATAATGTTTATTTTTTAAAATATATTTTAAACTAATTGCTTAGGAACGAGTAAAGCTCAAATTATTTTTATAATCATTCAACACATGATATTCAGTTTGTTTTAATCGATTAAATTAAGTTTAATGGATTATTGTTATCTATTACATTAATAAATAGTCTGCAATTATTTAATTAATTAATCAAGAGTAAGTGATAAATCGGTCATACAAAGTCTGCAAGTGTTATCTATTAGCTTAATGGTGATAAATTGAATGATAAATAATAATACAAAGTCAATTGAATGATAAATAATGGTGATATACTCCCTAAATTGAATGACTTTATCATCCAATTGAATAACAACTTTTAATTATTTATCACCATTATCATCATTATTATGAGCTATGATTTGCATGATAAAATGTCAAAATGACAAGATGACTGGGACGGAGGGAGTAGCACGGAATGAATATTATTTATTTTAATTACATAAAGTAAAAAAATAATTGAAAAAACTTATAAAATAGGTCACCAAAATGAGTTATTTCCACTTTAAGGCAATCGTGACCCGAATTCTGGCAAAAAATGGCGTAAATTTGGGTCTGAAATCTTTCTAATGACTCATTTCCCTAAATCAAAATATCGTGACCCGACCTCCTTCTCGTGGCTTATTTTTAGTTATTATCTCTTTAATTAACTAATCTCCAATTATATACTTCATCCGTTCTCGAATAAGTGCTACAGATCTACATTTCACGCAATTCAATACACATTTTTAATCCATAATAATTCAAATTCTATACCATTAAAAATTATGAAAATTTGATATTCTATTATAAGATTAGACGAACCCTACAAGCTTCATATCTTTCAACGTACCATCAACCTTAATTGCATGCCCGACCAGCCCTCCAATGATCATCAAAGCCTCTTCATAAAAGAAGACTGGATAAATGCTAGAAAACGGACCCATACTGCAGTTTTCCGTATCCTGTCGGAGAAAATTAGAGTTCCAATGAGTAACAGCCAGATGATAATAAAAAAGCGACCAAGTACCACCGTATAGAGCATGCTCCCTGTCACCAGCATTGTCGAACTTCGCATAGAAAAAACCCTTGGATTCGTCGGTTAATGCCATATGGCCCTTAGGTTGCCATAGGCGGCGAAGTCGTTCTTCCATGAACGAAAGATTAAACCTTTTCCCCATAACCTTCCCAACAAGGGCATCCTTGAAAGGCCTACACAGAAGATCCATCGTTTCATCATTGAAAACTACAACATGCAGCAAAGGGTTTCCCCCACCGTGGATTTCGTAACCACGGTAGATAGCGGACTAGAAGGCGCAGTCGAAGGAAGGACGGACGAGGGGCCGGTGAACCGTCGTCCGAGTTGTCGGAGTCCGGAGGATCTGGTGGTTGACGGACCGGGGATCGTGGGGGCATGGTAACCGTGGCGTAGTCAACATCCATACATTTCACCATAATCTCTCTCTCTCTCTTTTTTTTTTTTTTTTTTTTTTATGTTGTGACTTGTTAATAGAACTTATTCAATAAATCCAATTAAACGACTTAAAACAAGCTAGTTTCAAGAAATCAAATTCTAATGAGTAAAAGGTAATTGGTTGAAGATGGTTAGAGTGGAAAAGACGGTTAAAAATGATAATCTTATTTAGAGGTAATAATTAAAATAGGCCACTAGAAAGAGTCATTCCACTTTTGGGTCACCATATTTTGATTTAGGGAAATAGACAATTAGAAGGATTTTGAGCCTGAATTTAGGTCATGGGCTAGAATTCGGGCCGCGCTGACCTAAAAGTGGAAATAACTCTTTCTGGTGGTCTATTTTAGTTTCTTTGAATTATTTTTTTTATTTTATGTAATTAAAATAAATAAGACTCATTCTGTGACATTATTTATGTCCTACTTTCTTTTTTTATTGTTCCAACATTTTTTTATTATTTCATTTTCATTTTAACAATAATTAAATATTAATTGCCAAATATACCCATGTCCGAAAAATTTCTTGCATTTAATACTAATTATTCCTACATAAAATACCATGTGTCGAAAATTTTGGGATACTTATAATAAAACATGTTTATTTTTACTTTATAATTTATTTGAATATGTATTTGTTTTACTTATTTTATAATAAATTTGAGTTAATATTTATTTTATTTCTTATATTACTCCCCCCGTCCTATTAATATTGTTAAAAAAAATGTAACTTAAAAATTTATATAATGTGATTGTAATGAGCTACAATATTTTTTTTTAGGAGTCATTGAAGGCCTGGAACGGGTGGTGGGAGCCAAAGCCACACAATTACAAAGGGGAGGGATAAGGGACCGGATGGGGATTCGAACCCCCAACCTATAGGTTGGAGTTGGGGGACTTACCACTGAGTAAGTGCTCAACCCCACAATTTTTATTTATTTATTTATTTATTTATTTGTGATTTACTGATATGTGGTTATAGGGTGGACTGAAATTATTAATGATAGTGAGTAATTTGAAAGTTTAATATATTTATTTATTAATGTGAGGTGAGGGTAGGTTTGACGATTAATATTTAATTATTTTTTAAAATGAAAATGAAATAAAAATATTGGAACAAGAAAAAAAAGAAAGTATGGCATACATAATGACACAGAATGAGTATTATTTATTTTAATTACATAAAATAAAAAATAATTGAAAAAAACTAAAATAAGCCACCAGAAGTAGTCATTTCTACTTTTAGGCCATCACGCCCCAAATTCCAGCCCAATGGCCTAAATTCAGGCCCGAAATAATTTTAGTGGCCTATTTTTCTAAATCAAAATATCGCGGCCCAAAAGTGGAAATGACTTCTTCTGGTGACCTATTTTAGTTATTACCTCTCTTATTTAATTCCATAAATTGTTGTTGTTGTTGTTTGTTTTTTTTTTTTTTTTTTTTTTTTTTTGTTTTGCTAATGAAGAAGGCTAGGAAAAGGAGATCAATTTCATAATTTGATCCAATCCTTTATTTAATTATCATTTATGGAGTAATTTTCCATTTATCATTCAAGAAATCAATAACGACATAATTTTTAATTTAGGTGCTTAAATAATTCATGAAGAAATAAAATTTTGAAAAATCAAATGTGAGTTAAAGTCGCATCTGGATGCGTGATCCCGTTCAATGAACGAGATTTCCACTTGGCACTTTTTTCCGCTGGAGAGAGAAGGCTAGTACAATAAAATCAACAACAGACAAAAAATGCAAAAAAAAGAAAAAAAAAACGGAGAAGAAAGGCTTGACAGCCATTATATTCAGCCGATGACGTTTAGAAAAGCCTACCTTCATCTATAAAAGTCCTATCTTTAATACTATAATGACTACCAAAGCCTAATCCAATTCTAATTTGCTTTGCTTTATTTTTACTGAAAATTTAGCCGCCAAAACAAACTCCCGACAGAATCATCAATGGCACGATCATCGGCAATGATCAGCGGGGATGGTACCTACAGCTACGCCAAGAACTCCACGTTTCAGGTTTCATCATAATCTATGTTTACATTAATAATGATAAGCCCGAAAAGAAATCACAAGATGAAACTGTGTTTGGTAATTTGAACTATATTGCAGAAATATGGCATCAGTTGTGCAATGGAACAGATGACTGAGGCATTGAAAGAAGCCTTAGACGTGCAATCTGTGTTGTCCAGTGGATTGTCATCATCACGGTTATTCACCATTGCTGACTTGGGATGCTCTGTTGGACCAAATACATTCTTCGCCATTGAGGCGATAATCAGCGCGGTGACCATCAAGTGCCGTTCGCAAGGATTGGATCCCAAAAGCATCGAATTCCAAGTCTTCTTCAACGACCAAATTACCAATGATTTCAACATGCTCTTCGCCTCCCTTCCCGACCATAAAGACTACTTGGTAGCCGCGGTTCCAGGTTCGTTCTATGGGAAATTGTTCCCCACATCTTCCATCCACATCGCGTACTCATCAACAGCGCTCCAATGGCTGCCTCGGCTGCCAAAAGAATTGCAAGATGAGAAATCCGCGGCTTGGAATAAAGGTAGGATTCACTACACGGGTGCCCCTGAGGCAGTTGTGAGAGCTTATTTTAAGCAATTTGAGATAGAGATGGATGTGTTCTTAAGAGAAAGAGCACGGGAGGTGGTGCCGGGAGGGTTGGTTATTGCGTTGATGCCTGGCGTCCCCGAGGGAGTGCTTATACATGAAAGTTGCTTATTCTTAACTTTTCTTGAATCCATCCTGATGGACATGGTCAGAGAGGTAACCAAATTTTGTCCTCAAATCATTTTTGTTCTTAAAAATATTTTGCCAAGATAATAACACCAGAATTATTCCATCTTGATAACTTTTTGTCCCACTGTGGCTACAGGGGTTGTTGGATCAATACAAAGTGGACTCATTCAACTTCCCTGTTGTGTACCCAAGCGAGAAGGAATTGAGAAAGGTTGTGGAAAAGAATGGGTGTTTTAAAATAGTGAGAATGGAGTTGATGAGAAACGTGTTTCAGACAACAGAGGATGCAGTAAAAATAGACATTGATAGTGTTGTAAGGCACATACGAGCAACCGTGGAAACAACTTTGGCGAGCCATTTCGGTCATGAGATAGTACAACTACTTTTCACAAGGGCTTTTCAACAGAAGGAAAAGCTTTCTCACATGATGTCTTCTGCAGGAAACGACCTCGTTGGTGGTCAATTATTTGCACTTCTCCAGCGTAAATGAGAATACAAATTTATCCAGACGACATAAATTGGTTGTAATAATGTCAGTGTTATGGCTTGCCCGGGTGAATTTGCTCAGTCAATGTTCTATGCATCTTAATATATATCGATCGAAATTCCACACAGGCCCCGGATGACCAATTTTGTGACATACTATATAAAAGATCAGACAAGTTAGGGTACATCGAGCGGGCTTTCACCACCGTCGATTCATTTTGTAATTAAATTGACGGTTGAGATTAACTTGAAGGTTAAAAATGTAAATTTGTCATATTACTCCAAAATATAGTTAGTACATTTCAGCGACAATGTATATAAATTTCAGCGATTTGTTTATATTTCAGCGACAGACGTAATTTTTTCAACGCGTCTTTTGTGTATTTTAGCTACGTACGATATTATATTTCAGCGACTTATGATAGTATATATATTTTAGCGACATTCCATAGTATTTTTCTGCGACTTGATAAAATTTATTTCAACGACTTCATAAAAGTTGAAACTCTAATTCTTTGGTTTAATACTATATTTCAGCGCCGAGCTGTTTATATTTCAGCGGCGGTCTATGTGTATTTTAGCAAGGCCTGTGTGTATTTCAGCGATACATAGCATTTTTCAGCGACATACATAGTTTTTTTTTCAGCGATTACCTTGTGTGTATTTTTCAGCGACTTGACATTATAAATTTTTTTAGACAATTTTACCCTTTTATACTTTGAATAGTTGGATTTAAATGAATGATTGAAATTAGTGCCTTGATGACTTCATGTGCTGCGCATTTTGGTGATTGCACTCAGGGGCGAAACTACCTTATAAATTAGGATGGCCCCAGGCCCCCCATAAATCTTATTAACAAATATGTACTAGTGTATATATTTGTATATGCTAGATATAGTCCAGTAAGGGTCATCCCATTAGTTAATTATTTGTCTTTTTAAATTTTAAGAAGCCCAAAATTATTTATAATCCAATAATTTCTGGTCCACTTATATTGAATTAAAGTTTGCTCTATACTAGGGCTTGTATCGTCTTCCTATCCACTAGGTTTTTGCCGTTCCATCACACTATCATTACAAATCAAATTCCGAAGTCTAACCATTTTCTAAACTAAGAGTTTGAATTTTGAACAATACACAACAAAGAAAAGCAAGAATATAAACAACTTCTAACTGCAATCAATCTTTATCTGGGTAAGTTTTCTTGATAACGTTATTTGAACGAAAAGTAGTTTGCCTTTGGTTTTAGGTTAGTTTTTTTTTTTTTTTTTTTTTCTTTTTGTGATTTTTTAATGAAACTGCCCCCTTATTAAGATTCCTGCTTTCGCCACCGATTGCACTGTAATCAATCCCTATAAAAGATATACTCCCTCTGTTCCTTTTTAATTGTCTTTTTAGAGAATAAAAAGTGTTCCAAAATAGTTGTCATTTTTAGGTAGTTATAGGTAGTTATACTATGTATTTACTATATTGCCCTTCACTTTACATAAATGCTATTTATTGACATTTATTACGAATGAGTTTAGTTGAAGGGTAAAAATGTAAATTTATGAGTCAATTAATGCAAACCTTGGTTATTGAAATTGAGCTGAAAGAGACAACTAAAAAGGAACGGAGGGAGTACTACATAAGTTTGATGAGAGCTCAACTTGAAAAACCAATGTGGAGAACCGCTCGATCATCCAGGTGTGTGTTGGGAATTCGGGGTTGGACGAATAAAAAACACAATAAAAATAATAAAGCCAACGGGAGAAATTGTGTAGGCACCAAGGAGGATTTAATAATGTTAGGACCAGTTTTTTTTTTTTTTTTTTTTTTGGTATATATTTGAGCTCTATATATTTATGGAAAGATAGCTACCTTTTGGCTTTTGGATTGCTTCCCAACTGCTACATACAGATTTTCAGATAAATTTGGAATAAGATATATACTCAAACAGTCCCATAACTTATATTTAATTCCAAAATCATCTAAAATGTAACTACATTAGTTACGATCTATTCAGTCTTCCAACTCACTAAATTTGGATTGCTTCACAACGACTACATACAGTTTTTTGTCCTTGTTTTTTGACTTTATTTTCTGGCCGTGGCTTTGAAAGAATTAATTGCATAATATATACCTCCCACATGTCAAGATTGAAGTTATGGAATTGTTGGAGTGAAAATCTTTACATACTAATGTTATTGTGTGCTATTGATTAAAAGTTGAAACCATGATTTTTTCATGGAAAATCCTTTAGAAACAAAGTAAAAACTATGGGTATGTCGCTACCCTAACAAATCTCACTGTATCAAATAATTGCTACGCCAATATTTTCTCTCTATTAATCATAGTATTCAAAGAAATTGACTAATCTTAGCTGACAATAATAACTATGGTTTAGCAATGGATTCCCAAATATACTCTATAAACAAGTACAAGATAACAAAAGAGATCTATATATCAAAAAGAATTTCATCGAGTAGAGACTTACTTTTCCTTGAGGATTGGAAGATAAAATGTGTTCTTCTTTTTTTTTTTTCTTTTTTTTTTTCTTTTTTCTCGCTCTCTGGTTTGTTTCTCTGGCTGCGCTCCCAGGTTTCTTTTCTTTCTTGTGTAATGATGCCCGGGGAGGTTTGTGTGCTGCCAGGATGAGGTACTGTCAATCTGAAGTGATGATTGAGCTGCTCAAAATGATGTCAATTTTACCAAGCGATGTTTCTGATTGCAAAAGTGATGAATACACAAATTTAATTGAATTAAAGATTTTCAACAAACATCATTTTACACAACATACACATCACCTCTGCAGGTGCTGGCAAATGATAGTAACTAGTACTGTACAATAACTCTATTGATGATGCCCTACCCGCTGCTCTACAGGTATAGCGCCGTTTTTGGTCATTGTTAAGCCGAATGGCATTAATGTTTCCAGGCAGCAAATTAAATGGGCTGTCCTAACACTAAGACTAGCGAACTAGTCAGTTAGGCATTCCATACTATATAGTGTAATCACCAAGACACGGCAATCATAATAGACCAAAGCCCAATCCAATTCTAATAATTTTCTTTCCTTTGTTGCAGTGAAAATTTAGCCGCTGAAACAAACTCCCGACAGAAACATCAATGGCACGATCATCTGCAATGACCAGCGGGGATGGTACCTACAGCTATGCCAAGAACTCCACTTTTCAGGTTTCATAATCTATGTTTACATTAATACTAATAAGCCCGAAAAGAAATGACAGGATGAAACTGTGTTGGTAATTGGAACTATATTGCAGAAATATGGCATCAGTTGTGCAATGGAAAAGATGACTGAGGCATTGAAAGAAGCCTTAGACGTGCAATCAATGTTATCAAGTGGATCATCACGGTTATTCACCATTGCCGACTTTGGATGCTCTATTGGACCAAATACATTCTTTGCCATCGAGGCTATAATCAGTGCGGTGACCATCAAGTGCCATTCGCAAGGATTGGATCCCAAAAGCATCGAATTCCAAGTATTCTTCAACGACCAAATTACCAATGATTTCAACATGCTCTTTGCCTCCCTTCCGGACCATAAAGACTACTTGGTAGCCGCGGTTCCAGGTTCATTCTATGACAAATTGTTCCCCACATCTACCATCCATATTGCTTACTCATCAACATCGCTCCAGTGGATGTCTCGGATGGCCGAAGAATTGCAGGATGAGAAATCCGCAGCTTGGAATAAAGGTAGGATTCACTACACAGGTGCCCCTGAGGCAGTTGTGAAAGCGTATTTTAAGCAATTTGAGACGGATATGGATGCATTCTTAAAAGAAAGAGCAGGGGAGGTGGTGCCTGGAGGGTTGGTTATCGTGTTGATGCCTGGTGTCCCCGATGGAGTGCTTAACCATGAAGTTGGCGTAGTCATCACTTTTCTTGGATCCATCCTCATGGACATGGTCAGAGAGGTACCAAATTTGGTCCTTTAAATCATATTTGTTGTTAGAACATTTGTCAAACTAATTGTTCTCCTAATAATTTTTTCCCTCTTTTGAATTTGATCTAACATGTCCCTTCTCTCCAATAATAATATAATACTATAGCATAAATTATTTTTAGTTAAAGTACAAGTAAATAGTACTCACCATTCCAAACTTTATGCCCATAATTAGTTATATATATCCCAATCTGGCACAGGGGCTGTTGGATCAACAAAAAGTGGACTCATTCAACTTCCCTCATGTGTTCCCAAGTGTGAAGGAAATGACAAAGCTTGTGGAAAAAAATGGGTTCTTTAAAATAGTGAGAATGGAGTTGATGAGTAACGTGTGGTATACAAAAGATGCATTTAGGAAGGACTTGGATTCTATTATAAGGAGCATAAGATCAGGCACGGAACCAACTTTTGCGAGCCACATGGGAGACGAAATAGTACAGCTTCTTTTCACAAGGGCTTTTCAGCAGAAAGATGAGCTTTCTCGCCTGAGGGATTCTGCAGGAAGCGACCTGGTTGGGGGTCAACTATTTGTAGTTCTCCAGCGTAAATGAGACTACCCATTTTCCTGGCCAGACTATACATGCATGTATCCCGACATAAATTGGTTGTTATTATGTCAGTGTTTTCGCTTTGACTGGATGAATTTGCTGTCGTTCTTTTAAGTATGATTTTATGCATCTCGATATGTCAGTGTTTTGGCTTAGGCTGCACTTACAATCCTAACGAACCCAGCACCCCTGCCACCACAATTTTCTTCATCGTATTCCCAATCTGCGTCCACAATATCCCAACTCCATTAGAGTAGCAATTAAACACACTTTTGCTTAAATAATTGTTGGATTTGTGAACACATGAAATCATGGTACCTTGGAATCAACTTCAATTGCAAATAACAATAATTGCTCAAACAACTTACAATCTAGGAAGTCAATTTAACATTATAAGCAGCAGGTTAGAGAGCCTCACCAATTAACTTGATCAACTATAGAAATTTCCACTCAGGAACGACTAAGAAAGTAAGGAACACTTATTCACATAACTCTAAAATATCCATGGTGTTAGTATTCATCAAGTGCATACAAAATGAGATATCATACTTCCAAAATGTTTATTACATAGAATTGATATCATTGTTACATTCCTTTGGCATACATATGGACAAGAAATACTAGTTAAAAGTGAAGCATAGCCAGTGGTACCTGTAGGGTATGTGCTTATGAGTAGGAGTGAAAGCGGGACGGATAATTCCCGCCCGATCCGATGCCGTATTCGATATATTCGAATCCGAATTCGAATTTTTATATCCGGCGGATACGGGACAGGATATGGGATTGTAAATATCCGCCCGTATCCAAAAAATCCGAATATCATGCGGATATTATCCGTATTTTCTATCCGAATATCCGAAAATTCATATATGTATATTATAATATATTATATTAACTATAAAATAAATAAGTAATACTATATGTATAAATATAATCAAAAACTTGAAAGCCATATGTGATTAAATCAATCATATTATTCAACTCGACTACATCATTAGGTTATTTGCATCTAAACTGTAGTACGTAACATCTTGTAATGATGCTACTTAGATGTTTTGAACGAATTAACTAATGATCTTGAAAAATTTTAAAAATCAATTTAGGTTACATAGTATATATTCTGATTTCTCTAAAAGAATTATAAAAAAAATAATTTTAAAAATTAAAAGATTATCCGAATTAAAATCCGAATCCGTCTCGTATCCGTTTCCCAAAACATTCAAATTCGTATTTATATCCGGCCTATTCGTATTCGATTCCGTATTCGACAAAAAAATATGGGATAGGATACAGGACGAGTATTATCCGCCCGTATCCGTCTCGTTTTCACCCCTACTTATGAGTCTGCTCTTTTGACATTGAAATGGAATCTACAAGTTCCACCAAGAACACTTCTTTATGGAAATATCCACCTACACCAGTTCAAATTAAATTCATAAAACTGATTTTTCCAACAGATGTATAAATAACTTTGAAATGGAACATAATAAAGCATAAAACTGAAGACGAGTTAATAGGCTCCACTTATTCATGTTATTTTCTATGTTCAAGCAAATCGAATTTGTCAAAGCAGAGCTTCACCACCAACATCAATGAATCAACAACTTTATAATGAAAACAGCAGTGCTTTCAATTGTTCAAAAGAGTTAACAATTAAAAGACAAAACTTACCTGTAGAAGAACCGCAAGCAAGCTAACAATTAAAAGACAAAACTTACCTGTAGAAGAAACCAATAAGGTGAAGAACAAAATTAACAGCTTTGGCGCCAATTAGCCTACAAAGAAAGACTCTTGATCTATGTCTTACAAATGTCTATAAATGTACAGAACATAGAGAGGATAGAACATAGAAGGCCGAGACTCATTAAAATAATTGTGTTTGCAATAAAATGTCTATAAATGTTGTACTTACATCTGCAATAAAATAATTGGAGCAGCTTACATTCATACGCTTTAGTTATAGCAAATTTATTGTGTTTACCTGAAGAATCATGTAACACATTCGCCTTGACAACATTCAGACCGAGATTTTTCAGGGCATTAATCTAAAATTCAATTTGTAGACATCATTAAGCGATCAATAGTTCGAATGAGGAAACTGCAGTCAAACTCAAAACTAGAAATAAAATGAGTCCTACTGTGTCAAGGAGAGTGCCAAGACGGTCCCCAAAGGTGATTTCAACAATGGTGGCATCCGGGTCTGAATCTTGATCAATTATAACAGGTGTCGGAATTGCATCTGTGTCCTGAGAACTTCCATCCTGATCCAACGAATTGAGGTGGCAATATAATTAAACATGGAAGTATCAAGGCAAATACTTCCATGGCTATTGTCTATTGATGTTTTGGTGAAATACATTTGTCTTAAAAACAACCTGTAATAATGATATAGTCATATAGAAACAACTATTAAGATTGACAGGTTAAGAAAAATATCGAGAGTTAAAAACACATCCAACATATATAATGAACAGTTAACTATCTTTCAAAAGAAAATGTAAGCAATCAATTGGCAGCTATATTGACAAGAAAAGGAAGCACCTAAACAACAGAGACTCCTCTGCAATAAACCAAAAAATGCCTTTAGGAAATGATCCATTCCCTCAATCAAAGATGACACTGGTCGGGAGAACTACAAAACAGTGGCAACTTTTGCCTTCTTGTAACATTTGAGATGGGGAATTTGTTATATATGAAATGAGTAAAGTACCCTGTCTGGCTGTCTCTCTTCAGATGTACATCCTTTTGCATAAAGATTCTGCCTTGAAAAAGATTGAATCAAAACTACTCCTATTACATAAAAGACTGAAAAAGGTTATGAAAGGTGTTGATTAAATTACATAAACAGACACACACAGTATTTTGGCAATTGAATTGAAGTTCTTTCAAAACTATTAGGTGGCTTTTTAAAACAGAAGATATTTAAGGGTATACATGGTTCTTATAATTTAATAAGTGCTCAGAAATTGCAAGGGAAAAGAATCAATTGCATTACTGACTTTACACAGGGTTATATCAAAGTACTAACTAAACAACAATAGCAAGATAGCAACTCAAGCAAAAGCAAAATAGGCCAATGAAGCACTACATATTTCTCAGGACAACAAATTTCTTTTCTCCAGTCGTATGAACACAAAAGCTCAAATATTTTGTTTCAAAGTAATTGGACCAAATTTCTGAACAAGTTTAATCAGAGCAGGTAGAAGTTTCCTTTTTGTAAGCAGCAAGGCAGTTGTAGACGAATCAATAGAGAATCCTTTCCCAACAGCTACACCTGAGTTACCTGACTTGCAAAGTCCATCTATCACACACCCATATAAAACCACATCCATCTCACATTCTTTCTCTAACTATATTCTTGAACAAACATTGCCCTCACTAAGCCTTTTCTCTCGGAAAAACCTCTTCAATAATGGACTGAAGGTATGCTTGTATGGAACACTACTAAGTTTAAAGAACCAACCCAAAATAGAAAACCCCATTGTTACTCCTCTCATTCTCATATAAGCAACAATTGTTGATGGCAGTGTTCATCGTATATTCTTTAATGGGAATTCGCAAACCAAGCATATCCTTGAAAAGGGAAAGCGCAATTGAGTAGTCTTTCAATTTAACTAAGGATGAAAGTAATTTACTAAATTGCTTAACAGAAGTACAGGCCTCAATCGGGACATTTCATCAAACAAAGGAAGTGCATGATCCAGATCTCATAAATCCTGTCAATTCCCCAAAGACTATGTTCCAAAGCAACAATACAAAGAGGGAAAAGGAGGTGGCATTCGAGAGGAAGAAAAGGAAGTACCTGACTGATAGACATTTGGGAAGCGCAGAAAATACCTGACTGGTAGACATTCGAGAGGATTCAATTTTCGCATCCTCCAAATAAAAAATAACTCATCCGATAAGGTGCGATAGCATTGGCAGTTGGCACGGAGTGAGGTGAAAGGTGGCGGAGCAGAAGCAAGAGGGGAAGCGCAGGAATCCCCTAGTTTGGGAAGACGCAGCCGAATGGAGAAGAGGGCGAGAAAGGCGAAGAAATCGTTGGTTTGAAGGAAGGATTTGGCGGGCTACGGCTAATTTAATTGATTTATTACCCAAAGGAAGGCGACGACGGCCCTTTCTTGTCGCCCAATTTCTCGCCCTAGGGCGAGGACAATAAATTTGTTGCCCTATTCCTCGCTCGAGGGCCGAGGAAAAAATATAACTAAGGCCATGTTTTCTTCGCCTGAAATAAGAAATTCTGATCTGAATTTTATAAAATAAAAAATTCTGACCTGAATTTCATAAGATCTGGTCTGCTCTGAATATTTCTGATCTGATCTGATTGGATCTGGTCTGGTCTGATTTGATTACAACTATATATATAGTGTGGTCTGATCTGATTTGATTTGGTCTGACCTGATTTTAATAAGAATAAGTAATAAGTCCCGTAGAACAAGCTCTAAATCCTCGCTGACATAGAAAATAAAATAACTTTTAAAAATAATGTCGTCGCCTATGTACTCGTCCCCTGTCGTCGCCTACAGGCGATTTTCTTGTAGTGGATTGCTTCTCAACGGCTATATAAGGATTTTCAGATAAATTTGGAATTATTCATGGCCATACAATTTTTATATACATGGAATGAGCTTTAATAATATGGAAGGATGAATTAGATATTATATTAAAATAGACCACTACAAGTGCTTTTTTTTTTTTATGACACCACAAATATCAGTTACCAAAAAAAGCCGGCGATGTATCGGAAAAATAGATCGAATGAACTTGTAGCGGCCTATAGTGATAATTGTATGCATTGTAAAAACAAGTCACTACAAGGTCATTTGGCCTATATTTACAATGCACTGTACTTGTAGTTGTCTATTTTGGTAATTGGTATTTGTAAACTTTGTACTAGACTAACTAAAAGGGTTCGGTTATGGTGCAATCATGGAATCCGCAACACATCAAGGCATCAATCATAGTCATTCAAAAGCATCCAATGGTTGTAGGTTAATAAGGGTATAATTATAATAATACAATAATAGTCCATTTTAATAACGAATCATTTCAGCGACAAGGCAAGTATTTTAGACATGTTATCATATCTAATATTTGGTAACTCTATATTTAGTATGTTATCATATTTAATACTTCTATTTGGTAAATCATATCAAATATTTGATAATCCATATCTAATATTTCAAATAATATCTTTTTATGATCAAAGATACGTATCAAATTTATTAATAGATCATTTCAGCGATCTTACCAAAAACAATTAAGTGATGCTATAAAATATATTTCAGGGACCACAAGTAGAGGAATAAGAATGATTCAGCGATGCTACCAAAAACAATTATGTGATGCTACCAAAAATAATGAAGGGATGCTATCATATATATTTCAGCAACCCCAAGTAGAGGAATTCAGCGATGGTACCAAGCATAATTCAGCGACACTACCAAGAATAATTCAGCAGTGCTACCAATATAATTCCGTGGTGCTACAGAAAACAAATCAGTGATGGTATCAAATATATTTCAGCGACGGTAAGTAGAGGAATTCAGCAACAAACTTAGAAGAATTCAGCGACACTACCCATAATAATTCAGCGGCTCAACCAAGAAGAATTCAAAGATGCTATGGAACACTTCAGCGATGATATCAAAAACAATTCAACGACATTTCTAGGAACAATTCAGCGACACTACCAAGAACATTTCAGCGACGATATCAAGAACAATTCAGCGACCTTTTCATCGATCAACAATTCAATAACTCAACTGAAAGCATTTCAGGTACGTTTTTATACCGAATAATACATGTTTCGTCGCTGAATTATACATTAATTGTCGCTGAATTATATATTACTCATATATTAGTAAGAAAAAACTCTCTCTCATTTCCGTTACATTTACTTTTACGCAAATTTACTATTTTAACCTTAAATTAATCTCAACCATCAATTTACAAAATGCATAAACGGTGTAGATGCATCCGCAGTACATCATGTCTCTGCACCCTAACAACTTCCAAACTAAAAAGTAGGCCCTTGTACTGGCATATTTTAATATTTATCTCGGATGAATTAATTGCATAATATACACCTCCCATATGTCGAGATGGTTGCTTCTATTTGAAGACTTCATTCAAGTGGATGCAAAATACCTTCCTAAACGTGATTTTTACAGAAAATGCATCAAACGAAAAAGGAGAGTAAATGTGAGAAAGACGGGTTCTCCGCCCGTGCATTTTTCGAGTTTATATTATTTGGCTGGAGAACTAAAAATGGCATTCCGATTTTATTTAATAGTAGTACATTATTTGAATTCCATTGCGCTTTAGTTGAACAAAGAAAGTAGATGGATTTTTGTGAGTCTACACTTGGAGGTAGTGATAATTTAGGCATTTTCGAAGGCATTATAGTCATCAAAATATATCTATGCACAATTGAGGTTGATCAAGAGAAGGATTGCATCACAAGCCTCATCAAGGAAAACCTAGGAAAGGTGCTCTGGATTGGAGAAAGGTCTTGGAATGATATTGTTTTGGTCATCATAGTCTTCTGTTTGGGGATCGAAGTAGTTACATATCAGATGTTCGGGTTGAGACCCAATGTTTGAAAATTTAGTTAATCTCTTATAAATTGGTATCATCGGATACAGGCTATGGCCGAAGTAGGTTAACAAATTTGGGATGTTTATTTTTCTTCTTTTTAATGCTTTAAATTCCGCGATGAACTAAATGTTGGGAATAGACAAGATCACAGGAACACCAAAATAATACCGATCCAAGTAACGCAATAATATCTCTTGTTTTGCCAAATAAACTTCAACAGAATATGAGAAAGGATTTCATCCAGAGAGGTAGACTTTTCCTGAAGGATTGGAAGATAAATCGGTGCTCTCTCCTCCTCTTCTTCTTCCTCTTTTCTTTTTCTCTCTCTGTGTTAAAATATTTCACACCATCTATATGTTGGGATAACACAATCATATCTTTGTTTATATGGAGCTGAGCCACTCCATACCCTTTCTAACATAGTATCAGAGACATGTTACATTTGTTTCTTTGGCTGCGCTCCCAGACTTCATTTATTTTCTGTGTAATGATGTTATCAAGCTGCTCTACAGATATAGCCTTTTTCTTTTTTTTTCTTTCTTTCTGTTGGGAAAAAATAGCGGAACAGTGCGGAATCTGTGGGATCACCAGAAATACCAATACAGTACAAATATCAAAAACAGTATATCCCCTGTGTGCCAAATGAGTTTCCAACAGATGCAATCAAGCCAACAACACCAAATCAACCAAAACAATTGTAAAGCAGTAAATTGACACCGAGATTTATACGTGAAAAACCCTTCAAAAAGAAGGTAAAAACCACGGGCCAGTCGCCACCATCTCAAATCTCCACTATATCAAATAATGGGTACACCAACATTTCTCTCTAGCATATGCCTAGAGGTTCACCAACAATCATCAAGATTTTCTCTAATCTTGGCTAATCAACAAAATTCACAGGCGGAAGTGGATTCTCCAAAATATGTATACTTCTAGAATACAATTTTAGGCTAAGAACAAGACAGGTGTAAGAGAAAGGATTTCACCAAAGATGTGAATTTTTCTGCCGGACGGATTGAAGGATCGACCTCTTCTTCCTCCTTCTCTTTCTCTGTTTTCTTTCTCTGGTTCTTGGTTCTGCTTTCTGTGTGCGTTGTTTTCTACAGCCTTCCAATGTGTTTTCAATTACTCACTGCACACACTTATTGATGCTTGTTTGCTCACATTTAATGAATGCAGTCCTATTTTTTTTTTTGTTTATTATTTTCTTGGTCAAGCTCCAATAAATGGACTGACCTAACAATTCTCCCCCGTCAGTTCATTTTCTAGGCTCTACCAAGCCCGCTCCTCGCCTACAAGCTTCGAACTTCTCTTTCGGTAAAGACTTGGTGAACATATCTGCTGAATTCTCACTTGTGTGGATCTTCTCCAAACTCAACTGTTTTTCTTCAAGCACGTCACGAATCCAATGATACCTGTAATCAATATGCTTGGATCTCGATTGGAAACTCGAATTTTTAGATAGATGGATTGCAGTCTGACTGTCACTGTAAACAATCCACTTCTCTTGTTCAATGCCAAGCTCTTCCAACAATTTCATCATCCACAAAGCTTCTTTGCAAGCTTCTGTGATGGCAATGTATTCAGCTTCAGTACTAGACAAAGCAACACACTTTTGCAATCTTGATTGCCAAGAAACGGCTCCCCTGCAAAAGTCATCAAGAACCCCGATGTGGACTTCCTGGAATCAACATCACTTGCCATATCTGAATCTGTATATCCAACCAGAGTAGGCTCATTAGTACCAAAGCATAAACATCCAAAGCATAAACATACACTGGAAGTACCTCTCAAGTATCTGAGAATCCATTTCACTGCAGCCCAATGCTCTTTTCCGGGATTAGAGAGAAACCGGCTCACTACTCCAACCGCATGAGCTATATCTGGTCTTGTGCAAACCATAGCATACATCAAGCTGCCAACTGCTGATGCATTAGGAACTTTGCTCATCTCTTCTTTTTCTTTCTCACTTGTAGGACACTGTTTAACTGAAAGTTTAAAGTGACTTGCAAGTGGAGAAGATACTGCCTTTGTCTTGCTCATGTTGAACCTCTCAAGCACAATCTCAACATAGCGTTCCTGAGATAGCCAAAGTTTACCCTTCTTCCTGTCTCGGGTTATCTTCATGCCAAGTATCTGTTTAGCAGGGCCTAAGTCTTTCATTGCAAAAGACTTATCCAATTCTCTCTTTAACTTCTCAATCTTGTTAGCATCATGACCAACAATCAACATATCATCTACATATAACAGTAGGATAATGTAATCATCATCAGAATACCTCTTCACAAACACACAGTGATCAGACAGTGTTCTGGTATACCCTTGACCCATCATGAATGAATCGAACTTCTTGTACCATTGCCTTGGAGCTTGCTTCAATCCATACAAGCTCTTCTTAAGCTTACAAACCATGTTCTTTTTGCCTTTGATTTCAAAGCTTTGAGGTTGTTCCATATAGATTTTCTCCTCTAAATCACCATGAAGGAATGCAGTTTTCACATCAAGTTGCTCAATTTCTAAATTTAAACGCGTGGCCAGACCGAGAACAACTCTGATGGAGCTCATCTTCACAACTGGAGAAAATATTTCTTCGAAGTCAACACCTTTCTTCTGATCAAATCCTTTCACAACCAACCTTGCTTTGTACCTTGGTTGTGAGCTATTTTATGAAGTCTTTAACCTGTAAACCCATCTGTTCTTGAGTGCTTTCTTACCTTCCGGTAGTTTTACCAACTCATAAGTCTTATTATATTTTAAAGATTTCATCTCTTCTTCCATAGCTTTCAACCACTCATTCTTGGCTTCATGGCCAATGGCTTCTTCATAGCTTTCAGGTTCATTTCCATCTGTAAGCATCATATACTCATTGGTGTTATATCTCTTTGATGGTTGGCGCTCCCTGGTGGATCTCCTCAAAACTGGCTCAACTGGCACTGGTAGTTGTGGTAATTCTCCAACTGGATCAACATCATTAGTTGTAGGCTCCTCATCAACATTATCACCACCTTCTTGTCGTGTGTCTCCCCCGTGATCATGACCTACTAAGGGAGAATGAACTGGATCCAATCTGACTGGAATCTCTGCAAAGGAACTGGGACTCTTATCTTTGCTGACATCATCCCCAAACTGATCTTCAATAAATACAACATCTCTGCTTCTCACAGTTTTCTTGTTAACCGGATCCCATAACCTGTAACCAAGTTTTTCATGACCGTACCCCAAGAAGATGCATTCTTTGGCCTTATCATCAAGCTTGGATCTCTCATCTTTCGGAACATGAACAAATGCTCTGCAGCCAAACACTCTCAGGTAGTCATATGAAACATCTTTCCCACTCCAAACTCTGTTGGGAACATCACCATCAAGAGCAGTGCTTGGAGAAAGATTTATCAAATCAACTGCAGTCCGCATAGCCTCCCCCTAAAAGCTTTTGGGAAGCTTTGCATTCGAAAACATACACCTGATCCTTTCTTCAATTGTCCTGTTCATCCTTTCAGCAACACCATTCAGCTGTGGTGTCTTAGTTGGAGTCTTCTCAAGCCTGATACCATAAGTTCTACAGTAGCTCTCAAACGGCCCTCTGTATTCACCACCATTATCTGCTCTCACTGCCTTCAGCTTCTTTCATGTTTCCCTTTCAACCCTGACATGAAACTCCTTGAAGACATCAAAAACCGGATCCTTGGTTTTCAAAGCAGTGGCCCAAACTTTCCTTGAGTGGTCATCAATAAATGTAACAAAGTAGACAGCACCTCCAAGAGATTTATCTCGCATAAAACAAACATCAGTATGAATCAAATCCAGTACACCAGACTTTCTATTTGGAGGATAAGTATGGAATCAAACTCTATGTGTCTTACCAGCAATACAATCAAGACAAGTTTTCAGAGATGTACCTTGCAAATTCGGTAGAAATTGCTTCCTTGAGAGAGTCTGCAAGCTCTTCTCACTCACACGGCCAAGTCTCTTGTGCCATAGGTCAATGCTGACACCTTTCTGAATAACATTTGTCTCCCCTTTGCATAACTTTGCTTGCATAACATAGAGTGTGCTCACTTTATTTCCTTTTGCAACTATCAAGGACCCTTTGGTGAGCTTCTATTTACTTTCACCCAAGTAGTTGCAGAAACCATCATCATCTAACTTTCCAGCTGAGATCAAATTGAGACGAATATCTGGAACATGTCTCACATCCTTGAGAATTAATTTGGTACCAAGATTTGTCTCCAAACAAATCTCTCCAATGCCCACAATCTTTGAAACACCATTGTTTTCCATCTTGACATTACCAAAATCACCAGAAGAGTACGAATTGAAGAAGTCACAATGAGATGTAACATGGAACGATGCGCCAGAATCAATCACCCAATCAGTGTCCTGACACACTAGACTAACACAACTGTCATCTAAGACAGTAATTGCATCACTGTTGTGGTTAACTGCATTAGTCTCTTTTTCTTCTTTCTTGCCTTCTGCAATTTCCCTTTTCAAGATCCTGCACTCTTTCTTCATGTGACCCGGCTTGTCGCAGTGATAACATCTGATCTCTTTTCTGTTCTTTGACCTTCCTCTTGGTGTATAATGTTTATCACGTCCTTGTGGATTTCTGCTCTTACTTCTTCCCTGTCTCACTGGCTTCTGAGAAACTAGAACATCTGAAGAAAATTCACCTTTTTCTTTTCTTCTTGCATCTTCATTGAGTAAACTGTCTTTAACCATCTCCATGGTTAGTGTTCCACCTGGTGCTAAAGTACTCAACGAGCCACTAGTGTTTCCCAACTATCCGGTAGAGACCCCAGAAGTAGCAGTGCCTGTAACTCATCCTCAAGATTTAATTTCATCCCAACCAACTGATTTATCAATCCCACAAAATCACTGGTATGCTCTGTCATACTTTTTCCATCTCTGAATTTCAAATTCACAAGTCTTCTAATGAGCAATGCCTTATTTCTGAAAGTATTTTTCTCATAAAGTGCCTCTAGCTTTTTCCACAATAAATCTGCTTTGGTTTCCTCTGCAATATGATGGAATATATTGGGATCTACCCATTGTCTAATGGTAGCAGAAGCTTTCATGTGCAACACTCCCCAAGCATCATCACTCACAACATTTGGCTTTTCTTTGCCTAACACCGGCTTAAATAAATCTTTGCAATAAAGCAGATCAAGCATCTTTCTTTTCCAAATAGCATAATTCCCTGAATTTAATTTCATCATTCCAAAGGAATTTTGCTCATCCATTTCAACACACAGATATACTATCAAAACTTCCACAGCCCCAACTTTCGCTCTGATACCAGTTTGTTGGGAAAAAATAGCGGAACAGTTCGGAACCTGTGGGATCACCAGAAATACCAATACAGTACAAATATCCAAAACAGTATATCCCCTGTGTGCCAAATGAGTTTCCAACAGATGCAATCAAGCCAACAACACCAAATCAACCAAAACAACTGTAAAGCAGTAAATTGACACCGAGATTTATGCGTGGAAAACCTTCAAAAAGAAGGTAAAAACCACGGGCCAGTCGCCACCATCTCAAATCTCCACTATATCAAATAATGGGTACACCAACATTTCTCTCTAGCATATGCCTAGATGTTCACCAACAATCATCAAGATTTTCTCTAATCTTGGCTAATCAACAAAATTCACAGGCGGAAGTGGATTCCCCAAAATATGTATACTTCTAGAATACAATTTCAGGCTAAAAACAAGAGAGGTGTAAGAGAAAGGATTTCACCAAAGATGTGAATTTTTCTACCGGACGGATTGAAGGATCGACCTCTTCTTCATCCTTCTCTTTCTCTGTTTTCTTTCTCTGGTTCTTGGTTCTGCTTTCTGTGTGCGTTGTTTTCTTCAGCCTTCCAATATGTTTTCAATTACTCACTGCACACACTTATTGATGCTTGTCTGCTCACATTTAATGAATGCAACCCTTTTTTTTGTTTATTATTTTCTTGGTCAAGCTGTTGTGAAAATCGGGTTAGTTACCACCAAAATTATACCCGAATAATAGAGCTATTAATTAAACAATAAAGAGAATGCCAAGATTTAACTAGGTTCGGCACAAATTTGCCTACGTCCTCCGGGCCCCACCGAATTATTATTTCACTATGAGGGAGAAACAATATTACAAAAGGCTATAGGAAATAATCCTATACCGCAAAACCCTCTCGGCAAGAGACTTACAAAAGCTACTCACTAAGAAGAGCCTACACTAGCATTTGGTGTTTATTGCTCTCTTTAGGAGTGCTATGAGATGAAATGGCTTAGGGATGATCCAAATGAAATATTTTTGCCTCTATTTATAGGCATTCCTAGCCGCAATATGCATAGTAGTCCACAGTCACAATATGCATAGTAGTCCACAGCCGCAATATGCATAGTAGTCCACAGCCGCAATATGCATAGTAGTCCACAGCCGCAATATGCATAGTAGTCCAAAGCCGTAATATGCATAGTAGTCCACAGTCGCATTTTGAATAGTACTAGGCATGTGAACAAATCAACACCTCATTTTGGAAGGCAACAACTAACAAATCTCCACCTTGTTGCGTCCCAAATCTCAAACAATGTTCGAACTTGATACCTGTTACAGTCTTCGTCAACATATCTGCAGGATTCTCGGTGGTCTTCATCTTTTGTACCTTGACTCCACCTTCTTTAATTATTTCCCGCACAAAATGGTACTGCACGTCGATATGCTTGGTTCTAGCATGATATACCTGGTTCTTTGCTAGATGAATGGCACTTTGACTGTCACAAAATACTGTTACATATTTCTGACCAACTCCTAAGTCATCCAGCAATCCCTGTAACCAAATGGCTTCCTTAACAGCTTCTGTAATGGCCATGTATTCTGCCTCCGTTGTTGACAAAGCAACGGTTGACTGTAAGGTAGACTTCCAACTAACTGGTGCGTTTGCAAGAGTAAATACGTATCCAGTAGTTGATCGACGTTTATCCAGATCTCCTGCATAATCTGAATCACAGTACCCAACTATATGTTGACCAGTAACATTAGTCTTCTCAAATATCAACCCAATATCTAAGGTTTTCAAGATATACCTTAGAATTCATTTCACAGCTTGCCAATGATCTTTGCCGGGATCATGCATATACCTGCTCACAACTCCAACTGCATGTGAAATTTCTGGCCTTGTACACATCATTGCATACATCAAGCTACCCACCGCATTTGAATAAGGAACCTTTGACATGTATTCTCGTTCCTCTTTCGACTTCGGGCATTGTGAAGCACTAAGTTTGAAATGAGGAGCAAACGGTGTACTTACAGGTTTGGTTTTGTTCGTCATGCCAAATCGCTGCAATACTTTCTTCAGATATTGCTTCTGAGTCAAACTCAAAGTGCCCCTATTCCTGTCTCTCGTTATTTCCATACCGTGAATTTTCTTTGCTTCACCAAGATCTTTCATTTCGAACTCCTTGCTGAGTTGGGACTTCAACCTGTTTATCTCTCCTCTATGTTTCGAAGCAATTAACATGTCATCTACATATAGAAGAAGATAAATGAAAGATCCATCATGTAGCTTACAGAAATATACACAATGATCAAAACTGCTCCTGGTGTACTTCTGGCCAATCATAAATTGATCAAATCGCTTATACCATTGCCTTGGAGATTGTTTCAATCCATACAGCGATTTGTTCAACCTGCAAACCCAATCTTCTTTTCCAGCAACTTCAAATCCTTCTGGTTGGGTCATGTAGATTTCATCCTCCAAATCACCATGTAAGAATGCCGTCTTTACATCCATTTGAACTAGTTCCAAATCAAGCTGCGCTACCAAGGCCAACAAAATACGAATAGAGGAATGTTTTACAACAGGGGAAAATACCTCATTGTAGTCAATTCCCTCCTTTTGAGCATAGCCTTTAGCTACCAATCTTGCCTTGTAGCGAACGTCATTCTTTTCTGGAAATCCTTCTTTCTGAGCATAGACCCACTTGCAACCAATTGCCTTCTTTCCCTCTGGGAGTTTAGCTAGCTTCCACGTGTGATTTGCTTCAAGGGAATGCATTTCATCGTTCATGGCTTTCTTCCACTTTTCTTTTTCCGGACTAATTCTTACATCAAGAAAAGTTTGTGGTATACCTTCTTCAATAACAGGAAGTGCATAGGCCAGCATACTTTCAAAACGAGCAGGTCTCATAATTTCTCTTCTTGGCCTCCTCATTGCAATTGGTAAATCTTGTTGCTCATGAGGTTCTTGGGTTAAAACCTCACTTTCTCTGGGCTCTTCTTCGGTACTTGGACCATCGTCTTCTATTGGTTGACCATCTACCTCTCTGGTAGTAGATGTCTGAAACTCCACCTGTTGAGGATAATGCTCCACCTGCTGAGGAGTACTATCCGTCTGCTGCTTGGTTACTTTATTCAACATTATCGATTCGTTGAAGGTAACATCTCTGCTAAAGATCACCTTTTTCATCTCCGGGCACCATAGGCGATATCCTTTTATTCCAGAAGATATCCCTACGAAAATAGCTTTTCTCGCCCTCGGATCCAGCTTTGATTCTTTCACGTGATAATAAGCAGCGGAACCGAACACACGTAAAGAATCATAATCATTTGCAGGTTTGCCAAACCATGCCTCCAAAGGTGTCTTGCCTTTAAGTGCAGTTGATGGTAGTCGATTGATTAGATGGCTCGCATATGTCACCGCTTCAGCCCAGAACTGCTTGCCCAAATTAGCATTGGACAACATACACCGAACTTTCTCCAACAAGGTTCGGTTCATCCGTTCAGCCACCCCATTCTGTTGTGGCGTGTCCCGCACAGTGAAATGTCGGGAAATACCTTCCTTCTTACACAAATTGAAAAAAGGGTCATTTCGATATTCTGTGCCGTTATCAGATCGAAGCACTTTAATCTTCCTCCCGGTCTGGTTCTCCATCATTTTCTTCCAAGCGAGGAATTTCCCGAATGCTTCATTTTTTGTTCGCATGGGATACACCCATACTCTCCGGGAAAAGTCATCAACAAACGTTACAAAATAGTGGTTTTCTCCCAAAGAAGCCATCTTGGTAGGTCCCCACACATCTGAGTGAATGTAATCCATAATGCCTTTAGTGTTATGGATTGCTGTTCCGAACTTCACCCGCGTTTGCTTTCCCAGAACACATTGCTCGCAAAATTCAAGTTTGCAAGTCTTTGCACCCTTTAATAATCCTTGCTTAGCCAGAGTCTGCAAGGATTTTTCCCCAGCATGCCCAAGCCTCATATGCCATAGCTTGGTCATCTCCTCTTCCTTGTCTGCTTCTGATACTGCTGCTGCAATGCCAACCACTGTATTTCCCTGGAAGTGGTATAAGTTATTTTTCCTTATACCTTTCATGACTACAAGTGCTCCCGAGATCACTTTCATAATCCCATTCTGAATGTTGATGGAGTGGCCTTTAGCTTCTAGGGCTCCCACTGATATGAGGTTCTTAGCAAATTTCGGTATGTACCGAACTTCTGTCAGCACCTTGGTTGTTCCATCGTGATTCTTCAGATATACTGAGCCAACTCCAGCTATCTGGCAATATCCGTTGTTGGCTAGGTAGACAACTCCACCGTCAACACTTTCAAAGTTGACAAACCACTCTTTCCTGGAACACATGTGGAATGAGCATCCTGAGTCTAGCAACCAGTCGTCAGTGCACGTCGTTACCGGTGAGACACAAGCTAAAGAATACTCTGTCTCATCACTATCAGCAACACAAGCCTCTGCTACAGCTTTCCCCTTTTTCTTTTGCAGCTTAGGGCAATCTTTCTTCCAATGTCCTTTTTCGTGACAAAAGATACATTCATCTTTTGACACTCTGCCTCTTGACTGGGATCTGCCTCTTCTGTCCGGCTTGTACTTGTGTTTACGGCCCCGAACGGTATGGGCTTCACCAGTCGAACTCCTGTGTTCTAACTTATCCTTCTTTCTGATCTCCTCAGAATATAAGGCAGTGGTAACTTCTTTAAAGGAAATTTTTTCCTTTCCAGTCAGCATACTAACAATTATATGCTCGTATTCATCGGGGATCGAAGCTAACAGTATCAACGCCTTGTCAACGTCATCTATCTTCTCGTCGAGATTCAATAAATCGGTGACCAAAGAATCGAATCTTGTTATGTGTTCATTCATCGTGGTACCGGGTAAATACTGGAATCGATACAGCTTCGTCTTCATGTAGAGCTTGTTCTCCGTGCTCTTTTTCATGAATTTATCCTCCAGTTCTTTCCACAGTCTGTGCGCCATCGTCTCTCTCATAAGCGGATACTTCTGCTCCTTTGAGAGACATAGCCGAATTGTACCACACGCAAGGCGGTTGATCCTCGTCCAGTCTTTATCATCAACACCATCTGGTTTGGTTTCTTCAAGTGCCCCATCCAGCTCCTGCTGGTACAAGATGTCCAACACTTCGCACTGCCACATACCAAAATTATTGGTACCGTCGAATTTTTCGACATCAAATTTGGCATTTGAAACCATCGTCCGTGATGACGATGTCACCAACGGCTTCGAATCTGAAGTTGACATTTCACTGGACCTATCTGCCATTTCTGCTTCAAAGTTTAATTAATAGCTCACAAACGGTAGCTCAACGGAGATGCGTTTCTGATTTGGAAGATCAGCTTAGCTGCGACCACAGAGCATACTATGCAACCAAGGCTCTGATACCAATTGTTGTGGAAATCGGGTTAGTTTCCACCAAAATTATACCCGAATAAACGAGCTATTAATTAAACAATAAAGAGAACACCAAGATTTAACGAGGTTCGGCACAAATTTGCCTACGTCCTCCGGGCCCCACCGAATTATTATTTCACTATGAGGGAGAAACAATATTACAAAAGGCTATAGGAAATAATCCTATACCGCAAAACCCTCTCGACAAGAGACTTACAAAAGCTACTCACTAAGAAGAGCCTACACTAGCATTTGGTGTTTATTGCTCTCTTTAAGAGTGCTATGAGATGAAATGGCTTAGGGATGATCCAAATGAAATATTTTTGCCTCTATTTATAGGCATTCCTAGCCGCAATATGCATAGTAGTCCACAGTCGCAATATGCATAGTAGTCCACAGCCGCAATATGCCTAGTAGTCCACAGCCGCAATATGCATAGTAGTCCAAAGCCGTAATATGCATAGTAGTCCATAGTCGCATTTTGAATAGTACTAGGCATGTGAACAAATCAACACCTCATTTTGGAAGGCAACAACTAATACAAGCTCCAATAAATGACTGACCTAACACTTTCTTTCATTTTTTTTTTAACAAAAAAATAAAAGCCAAATGGGTATTGATGTTTCTACGCACCAAACTAAATGGCTGTCCTGACGCTAAGCAACTAGCCCAAGTCAAATTGGGCATTCCATCCTATTATATATAATGTAATCGCCAGTAACCGTAATAGACCAAAGTCCCGAAACAAACTTTGCCGCCGAAACAAATAAGTACTAATTTGTTTTCCTTTATTGCAGTGAAAATTTAGCCGCCGAAACAAACTCCCGACAGAATCATCAATGGCACGATCATCTGCAATGATCAGCGGGGATGGTACCTACAGCTACGCCAAGAACTCCATGCTTCAGGTTTCACAATCTATGTTTACATTATTTTTATACTTGATGAAAGTTAAAATTAATAATGATAAGCCCGAAGAGAAATCACAAGATGAAACTTTGTTGGTAATTGATATATATTGCAGAAATATGGCATCAGTCGTGCAGTGGAACAGATGACTGAGGCATTCAAAGAAGCCTTAGACGTGCAATCAATGTTGTCTAGTGGATCATCATCATCACGGTTATTCACCATTGCTGACTTGGGATGCTCTGTTGGACCAAATACATTCTTCGCCATTGAGGCGATAATCAGCGCGGTGACCATCAAGTGCCGTTCGCAAGGATTGGATCCCAAAAGCATCGAATTCCAAGTATTCTTCAACGACCAAACTAGCAATGATTTCAACATGCTCTTCGCCTCCCTTCCCGACCATAAAGACTACTTGGCAGCCGCGGTTCCAGGTTCATTCTATGACAAGTTGTTCCCCACATCTTCCATCCACATTGCTTACTCATCAACATCGCTCCATTGGATGTCTCGGCTGCCCAAAGAATTGCAAGATGAGAAATCTGCGGCTTGGAATAAAGGTAGGATTCACTACACAGATGCTCCTGAGGCAGTTGTGAGAGCGTATTTTAAGCAATTTGAGACAGATATGGATGCGTTCTTAAACGAAAGAGCACGTGAGGTGGTGCCTGGAGGGTTGGTTATTTCGTTGTTGCCTGGTGTCCCCGATGGAGTGCTTAACCATGAAGGAGGCGTAATCTTGAACTTTCTTGGATCCATCCTCATGGACATGGTCAGAGAGGTACAAAATTTGGTCTTTTTAAATCATGTTTTTTTTTTTTTTTTTTTTTTTTTTTTTTTGGTTAGAACATTTGTCAAATTAATTGGGGGAAAAAACCAATATGATACCACAACTTTCATGTGTTTCTCAAATGGTCCCATAATTGTGCACTTTACTTAATCCATCCAATATGTTTGCTAATCCTTGCTCAAATGATCCTATCGGAGGTTAATTGCGAGGATTAACGGGTAAATCAACCCACAACTCCCTTTCTCAAATGGTCTCACAATTAACCTCTTAATCCTTGCGACACGTCAGCTTGGGAGATCATTAACCTTGGATGGGATCATTTAGGCGAGGATTAGCAAACATATTGGATGGATTAAGTGAAGTGCACAATTATGGAAACATTTGAGAAACACACAAAAGTTGTGGGATCATATTGGCTTTTTTTCCCAATTAATTGGTCTCCTAATTTTACCCTGTTTTCAATTTGATTTAATAACCTGTCCCTTTTCTCACACAATTACACACTACCATAACTGACCTTATTTTAGTTCAAATACAAGTAAAAACAGCCCTCCCCATTTCCTAAATTTATCACCATAATTACTTATTAAACCCTCTCTGGCCACAGGGGCTGTTGGATCAATATAAAGTGGACTCATTCAACTTCCCTGTTGTGTACCCAAGCGAGAAGGAATTGAGAAAGGTTGTGGAAAAGAATGGGTGTTTTAAAATAGTGAGAATGGAGTTGATGAGGAACGTGTGGTATAAAAACGATGCAGTTAGAAAGGACGACTTGGATTGTATTCTAAGGGGCATACGAGCAGCCTTTGAAACAACTTTTGCGAGCCACATGGGAGACGAAACAGTACAACTTCTTTTCACAAGGGCTTTTCAGCAGAAGGATGAGCTTTCTTGCCTCAGTGATGATTCTGGAGGAAGCGACGACCTGGTTGGGGGTCAACTATTTGTACTTCTCCAGCGTAAATGACACTACCCATTTTCCAAGCCAGACTTCCCGACATACATTGGTTTACGTTTTGGGTTGACTGGATGAATTTGTTGTCGTTCTTTTAAGTATGATTTTATGCATCTCGATATAATATATAAATATCGATCTAAAGTTCTAAACTCCCAGCAGGATGACCAAATTTGTGGCCTATAATAGTACTTCATAAGCATTTAAGTTTGATGGGAGCTAATCTATCTATATAATAAATCCTGAATACTTTTTGACATTTGCGGACTGTATTGCCCTTATTAAATATACTTGATTCTTTGTTAATTTTAAGGGTTCTACAGTAATTATGCCTTAGGTTTCCACATAAATGCTGATTAATCATTCAGAAACATACACTCATCCAAAATAATTATACGTCAGCGCTGAATCATCCTACATGCCACGTGATCAATCTTTTAAATATTCTATATTTAGATAATAAATCTATTTGTTAGGATAAGAAAATCTTGAGAAAATCTTTCCATATATTTTAAAAATATATATAAATTAAAAATAAATTATAATATATTTGATATTTATGACAAATTTAGTTAAACCAATATATTATAAATTCTTTAATTAAATAAGCAATTTTTTTCAAATATATGTTATATATTATATTATTTATGTTAGAATTCAAGTCTAAAATATTAACCTAATCAATATAATAAATAAAAAATGTGTAGTTTGGGTTTGAACACACCTTTGACGACACACATAGGTGTCAAACTGTCAATATTTACCAAAAAATAATAAAATAAAAAATTAATAATAAATCTTTTTAAGTAGTTTATCCAAATATATATAGTTAATAAGAAATTATAATCCGTTATAAAAATTTAATCAAAATTCAATCCCGATTTTTTGTATAAGGTTTAATTTTTAAATATATTTTTTATCATAAAAATAATTTTAATAAAAGAAAATAATATAAAGAAAAAATAATTATTGAAAAAATATTTTTTTTCTTATGAACATAATCCAGAATTTTGTATTTTTTTCAGTTTCTCAAAAAGGTCACATTTTGTTAGTCGATTTTGCGATGTCATTTGCTGATATATTGCCAAGAAAAAGATGAAAACCTGAAGTATTAATTATATAACTATAGAACAGAGCCCTTCTGTGTATCGAAGCGTGCATAATACTTTTAGTGATGTGCCAAAAATGTATTCGCTTATATATTATTACTAAGGAAAATAGGAAAGACAATCATTCTATGTAGTTGAAAAACTGCTAATTTTGTTGAAATTGTAAGTATAAAAAGTGGATACTTTTTTTTTATTGTAGTAACTTATTGTTCTCCACTAATTTTATATTCAATTATCAATCACACATTTTTTGATTCATTCTCCACAGTTAAATCATCTTCATATTAAGATAAATGATCAATATAATGAAGTATGATAGTTTGACTTCATTCAATAACAACAAATATGATTGTAGAATCATTGTGAAAGTGATTCATATACTAATATAAGTAAATAAATAAATCAAATGCCATACATATTCTTATTGAATGTCAATATGACTATATACTAATTTTATACATAATCACCTCCACATAAATAATTTTTATACTACAATATTTATATAATGATAGTATGGAATTAATTCTCTCATATCATTTCTGTTCCTATTTTAATTTGATTGCTCATACCCCACTCAGTGTAATTGTACCAATTTCAGGTGATTGTTATTTTCTTATGATGCCCAAGAAATTTTCCTTTAGTAACATAATAATATTTTTCTTCATATTTTATTGTATACTTTGTCTATTCATGTTGTATAGGGCTATGAGTTATGAGGTTTAGTTTTACAATTAGTTTCATATATAATCACCTCCACATAAATAGTTTTTATACTACAATATTTATATAATGATAGTATGGAATTAATTCTCTCATATCATTTTTGTTCCTATTTCAATTTGATTGTTCATACCCCATTCAGTGTGATTGTACCAATTTCAGGTGATTGTTATTTTCTTATGATGCCCAAGAAATTTTCCTTTAGTAACATAATAATATTTTTCTTCATATTTTATTGTATACTTTGTCTATTCATGTTGTGTGGGGCTATGAGTTATAAGGTTTAGTTTTACAATTAGTTGGTATTGGATGTCTTTGAATACAAATTAGTTATTTGCTTTTTTTTTCTTCCCTTTCTTTTGATCATATTTATTGGCAACTTTTTAGATTAGTGGCTGTATATGAATGTGGGAACTTGAAAATAAAAAATAAAATTGCTAGCCTGAGAAAGTGATCTCATAGAAAATTTAGCGTTATGAAACTGATTGTATAGAATGATGAACAATTATATAATGGGAATAACCTGACGACTACCACCAGTATATATAGGTTGTAGTTATAGCCAAAAGGATTGAGATTTTTCAATTTCTTACCAACTAAGAACTTATTTTCTAATATTTTCTAGGTCTTCTAAATAATGATTTGTATAATATAATTAATTGAATCCATCCCCCCTACTATCTTATTGAAATTGCGGAGATTCGTACTCATGGTTTAGAATAGTCTGGTTTATTGAAATTGGTGGATCAAGATATACATATAGAAATTGAGGTTAATTATCTCGAATAATGAACTGATAATTTATTTTGTCGCATGTTTTATGATCAAATTGATACAGATTCTTATGGTTTCCTACGCCTATGTTATGAATTTAAAATAAGCAAACTTTATGCACAAATAATAATAAGACCACAAATACTTGATTTTCTTTGGAAAAAAAAAAGAAAAAACACCGCTCGCGAAGCGCGGGTCAAAATTCTAGTGCAAAATAAAAATAATATGTAAATCTTACCAGAGTGATTTTCTAAACTCTTTCACCTTTTTTTCCCCATTTTTTTTAACAAATCTAGATAAATAATTTTTGGGCAATATGAATTCTTAACTTAAAAAATAAAATTATATATATAATAAAATATAGAGCAACAATAATTAGGTCATAATTGGTCAAGAATCCCGAAACATTTGTTGGGTAGAGAAACTCTCGGGGATGAGGAGAGACAATGCGGCAATATTAGGTTTCTCACTTGTGAATTTCTAAGGGGTGAGGGGAATGTGAATTTCTCATTTAAAATTGGAAAAGTTGTCTATACAAATTACAAGACGGTGGGTTTTGGAAGAAATTGTGGGAGAAAACAACAATTATCATTAACTTAAAGGAAAAGATGCCTGGTTTTGAAAAATAGAGTTCTAGAAATAATCCATTCTTTATTTTAGTATAAAAAAAAAATAATAAAAGAAAACTTACAAAGAACATGCATGCATTGGGGATTTGAGATTCACAAATATCATTTTTGATAACAAAGAACATGATTTTGTGATGCATTTTATGTTGTTTTGATTTGAATTTGAAGTTGAAATTTGCTTAGCAGGTGTTTGATAAAATGCTCAAGTGAAAATTATATTCTACAGCTTATTTAATTTTTTATCATCTTGTTTTGTTCAAACTTCAAAGTCCTGTGCAGGTCAGGGTATGTTCTGCACTGAGCATGATCTCATTTGCCTTTGTTAGCATTGGATGATAGAAATATTTGAAGTAGTTGCTAGTTGGCAATAACTTTAGGCGTGAGAGATGTTTTGTTCAATGATAAGAAAAACCTGCAAACAAAAATGTTTGCCAATGGTAAAAACAGACAATGATGTGATGTACAATTGCTTTTCAATTTTGCGGTTCCATCCTGAAATCAAGAATACTGATTTGTGATTTTAACCAATGGGCAATGGCATGATAGAGAACGACGGCAATCTTGTGCTTTTATGAAGATAGGTAGGTAGCAAGATTTGAAAACAGAAAAAATCACCATGCTTCATTGCTTCTGATATACTATGTTCATAACCTACATAAATTATGCCTTGTATAACCTAGAAAATTTGATCAATTCCAAATCACCATGCTTCATTGCTTCTGAAATACTATGTTCATAACCTACATAAATTATGCCTTGTATAACCTAGAAAATTTGATCAATTCCTTGACTTTATTAATATTTGGGTTTTACTAATAGGACTTCCTTTGTGATGTTTACAACTTAGGAGTCCTCCTATGCTAATACGAAGGTTCCTCTGGTGAGTTATTACAAGCTTATAGAGTTTTCTAATGCATACACTTACATAACATAGCATAACATAACATCATGCTGATTACTGAGTGTAGGTTATGTCTGATATGCAATAGTGTTGGTCAAATCTAATCTATTGTTGAAATCTGCTCAGGTTTTGAGGAAGTTGTACATTGTTGAACAGAGGAACTTTGTTTTTTTGTAAGGCGGCCGATGGCTGTCCTGCCAAATTTATTTTAATCCATCACACTTGACTACTTGAGGTGTTTTGCTTAAATAAAAGTCATGGGCACCTAGTTTAATCCACACTTGTCATTATAGTATTCAAAAATTTTGGAGATTGTTTGCCTAAATAGTAAATACATTGCACATAGTAGATTTTGGGGAGCTAAGCCTAATAGTTAGGCTGCACTATCCAAAATTTTAATATAATCAAATGTGGATTAGACTGCATTTGGGAAAAGACGCTAACGATTAGCGTTTAGCTTTTAAAATACATACTAAAAATAGACTAAAATTCTATTTATAGTAAACACTAATTACAGTAACCGTCAAATTTTAATCTCTAATCTCTAAACTCAGCTCATCTCCCCAGCTTTTAACTTTCCAAACTAAACTTTAATTTGAAATTGCATTACCAAACACCATTATTCAAATTTAAAACTATTTATTACCATTAATTTCAAACTCCAGACTCTAATCTCTAAACTCCAGACGCTAAACTCTAATTATTTCCCAAACATACCCTTAAACTGCCCATGCTGTGGGCTGAGATTTCAGTTGGTCATTGGGTTTTCATTCAGCCAAACGTTTAGAACAGTATCCCTCATTCAATGCTACCCAACTAGCCATTACATAAATACGTACTTACCTTTATTGTAATGGTAATAGAAATCGTAATCACTACCAAAGCGTACTCCAATTCTATTTTTTTTTTTGGCTTGCCGGCTGCCGCTGCAACAAACAATAATCCCAACATAAACATCAATGGCAGCACCATCATCTGCAGTTCTGGGTGGGGATGGTATCTACAGCTACGCCAAGAACTCCACTTTTCAGGTTTAATAATCTATATGTGTTTACCTCCTCTCCATTTTATTATTCATATGAAAAGCTAAAATTAATGATAAAAGTCCAAAAAGAAATCGCAAGATGAACCTTTGTTGGTAATTTGATATATCTGCAGAAAATGGCCATGAGTAATACAATGGAACAGGTGACTAAGGAACTCAAAGAAGCATTGGACGTGCAATCAATGTTGTCGAGTGGATCATCACGGTTATTCACCATTGCTGACTTGGGATGCTCTGTCGGACCAAATACATTCTTCGCCATTGAGGCGATAATCAGCGCGGTGACCACCAAGTGCCATTCGCAAGGATTGGATCCCAAAAGCATCGAATTCCAAGTATTCTTCAACGACCAAATTACAAATGATTTCAACACGCTCTTCGCCTCCCTTCCTGCTGATCGTAAAGACTACTTGGTAGCCGCGGTTCCAGGTTCGTTCTATGACAAGTTGTTCCCCACATCTTCCATCCACATCGCGTACTCATCAACATCGCTCGAATGGCTGCCTCGGCTGCCCAAAGAATTGCAAGATGAGAAATCCACGGCTTGGAATAAAGGCAGGATTCACTACACAGGTGCCCCTGAGGCGGTTGTGAGGGCGTATTTTAAGCAATATGAGATAGAGATGGATGCGTTCTTAAGAGAAAGAGCACGGGAGGTGGTGCCGGGAGGGTTGGTTATTGCATTGATGCCTGGTGTCCCCGAGGGAGTGCTTGTACATGAAGGCTGCTTATGCTTAACTTTTATTGAATCCATCCTGATGGACATGGTCAGAGAGGTACCAGATTTTGTCCTTAAATCATTTTTCTTCATAAAAATATTTGCCATCCTTTTCCTAAATTTTATGCCCATCCATATAGTATACTATGATTGATTACTTTTGTCCGACTGTGGCTACAGGGGTTGTTGGATCAACATAAAGTGGATTCATTCAACTTCCCTCTAGTGTTCCCAAGTGAGAAGGAACTGAGAAAGGTTGTGGAAAAGAATGGGTGTTTTAAAATAGTGAGAATGGAGTTGATGAGAAACGTGTTTCAGACAAAAGAAGTAGATATGGATAGTGCTGTAAGGCACATACGAGCAAGCGGAGAAACAACTTATGCGAGCCACTTTGGACATGAGATTGTACAACAACTTTTCACAAGGGCTTTTCAGCAGAAACACAAGCTTTCTCAATTGATGTCTTCTGCAGGAAAAGACCTCGTCGGTGGTCAATTATTTGCAGTTCTCCAGCGTAAATGAGAATACCAGTTTATCCAGACGACATAAATTGGTTGTAATAGTGTCACTGTTATGGCTTGCCTGGGTGAATTTGCCTGGTCAATGTTCTATGCATCGTCTTAATATATATCGATCTAATCCCAGCAAGTTATCGAGATCTTAACTTGGATTTTTCTTTGTAAGATTTTTTTTTTTTTTTGGAGGAGCCATTGAAAGCCTGGAAAGGGGTGGTGGGAGCCCATGCCACACAATTACAAAGGGGAATAAAAGAGAGGGATAGTTATGATCAAATTTAGATTCTAAGATTCATATGAAATTGCAATAATATATATTAAAATAATTATACATATTAAATAAAGCACAACAAACAGTATGAGAGTATGAAATCATATTTTTCAAATTTTAATAGGATCGGATCATAAGACCTTACAACTAATATCATGATTTTACAATTAAGATTAGGATTAAGATAGAGATCTTACTAAATTTAAGATTCTACAAAGATCTGCATCGTTTTTAAGGAATATAATCGTAAGATCCTAAGATTGAGATCTTAATAATTATGTTCCTTGATGACCAAATTGGTGACATAAATATTTGATGAGAGCTTAACTTGAAAAACCAATGTAGAGAGAACCGCTGATCATCCTGTCGTTGTTGGGAATTCGGGGTTGGAGAGAAAAACTTAATAATATGAAAAATGCTAAAAAGAAATACTCCCTCCGTCCCAGCTAACGTGTCATGTTTGACTTTTTGACACGGTTCATTGTTCTACTTTGACTCGATTTTATTGCATGTGTATATTTGGAAAAAATTGTCGAGTTGGGTCTTGTTAGAATCGTATAATCATGTAGTTTTATAATATATATTTTATATAATTTTTTGTTGTATACATTTTGAAATATTAGCGGTTGAAATTGGATTATGTGCAAAAGTGAAACAAGACAAATTAAGTAGGACGGAGGGAGTAATACTCTTTGGGGATGTTTGAGAGCCGCCGGATTCGCTAGCGGATAGCGGATCTGGAGAGAGAATTGTCTCACAATCTGCTCTCCAAATCTGCTATCTGCTAGCAGATCTGCTGACTCCCAAACATCCACTTTATGTGTCAATTATTTCTGTTTCAAAATTTTTGTACATGCAATCCAATACGGGACAAGTCACACAAATTATAAAAGGGATAAAGGGGAGGGATAGTAGGCCGAGTGGGGATTCGAACCCCCAACCTATAGGTTGGACTAGAGTCCAACCTATAGGTTAGGAGTTGAAGAACTTACCACTAGAGCAAATTTCCAATAAACTTTAAATTTTTTTAGAATTTTAAAAATAAAAAATAGGAATTTTTTTTTGGTAAACAGTGACACTCATGTGTGGGCAAATGTGTGTGGGAACCCAAACTACACAAATTACAAAGATGGATAAAGGGGAGGGATAGAGGGCCGGATGGATATTGAACCCAAACCCAACCTATAGTTGGGAGAAGGAACTTGACCGCTAGGGTAAGTCCCTAACCCCATAAAAAAAATAGGAATTGATCCACGGCTTTATGTTTAAGTTTGATACTTTGATTCATTTCCAGGCTCAAATTCAAAACAAAATACTAGTAGTACTTATTAAAATTCAAACCAAAATTATTTGAGCCAAATCCATGGTTTAAGAGTGTTTACCCTTACGTCTCAACCCGTAGTTAGTAGTTCTGCTGCCGCACACAGATTCCCAGAACAGAGTTATCTTCCCGTGTGCCATCGAATATCGACTCACAAGTTCGTTTATAATTTCCCAATCGCAATCTCTAATGGATCATCATCCACAGTCCACCATAAATCGTTCACTCAAAATCCATTCTTGCCGCCGCCTCCGCTGCCTGTTTTCGCCACAAAAAAATTTCGCAATCCACCTATTTAATTTCCCCCACATCAAATCGCTTCTCACTTGGCAATCCACTGAACTTTTTGGACTGGTTTTAGGCGTCAACGCTCTGCATTTCGAAAGACACCCCATTAAGGTATTTGTTTCGACCTTTCATCCTTTGATGGTTATGCCTTCAATTTTTAACAGATTTGTTTTGGATTATTGTTTATGAAAGGTTGAGCCGCAATTTTTGAGATTTTCTTTTTGTAGCTTAGGGTTGGGTTTATGGGCTACTGACTGCCGTCATTTGTTCTTTAATTCAAATATAAAATTGTGAACATTGTAATCCAATTCTGCTTTTTTTGCTTACTTTATTGTACATAAATTTAGGCCCTGCAACACACACCCAACAGAAACTTCAATGGTAAAATCATCTGCAATGATCAGTGGGGATGGTGCCTACAGCTACTCCAAGAACTCCACTTTTCAGGTTTCATAATCTATGTTTACATTATCTCTCTAATTGCTGAAAGTTAAAATTAATAATCATAAGTCCGGATAGAAATCGCAAGACGAAACTTTGTTGGTAATTGGTATATATTGCAGAAGTATAGCATGAGTTGTGCCATGGAACAGATGACTGAGGCATTGAAAGAAGCCTTAGACGTGCAATCAATGTTATCGAGTGGATCATCATCATCACGGTTATTCACCATTGCTGACTTGGGATGCTCTATTGGACCAAATACGTTCTTCGCCATCGAGGCTTTACTCAGAGCAGTGACCATCAAGTGCCGTTCGCAAGGATTGGATCCCAAAAGCATCGAATTCCAAGTATTCTTCAACGACCAAACTAGCAATGATTTCAACATGCTCTTCGCCTCCCTTCCCGACCATAAAGACTACTTGGTAGCCGCGGTTCCAGGTTCATTCTATGACAAATTGTTCCCCACATCTACCATCCATATTGCTTACTCATCAACATCGCTCCATTGGATGTCCCGGCTGCCCAAAGAATTGCAAGATGAGAAATCTCCGGCATGGAATAAAGGTAGGATTCACTACACAGGTGCCCCTGAGGCAGTTGTGAGAGCGTATTTTAAGCAATTTGAGACGGATATGGATGCATTCTTAAAAGAAAGAGCACGGGAGGTTGTGCCTGGAGGGTTGGTTATTGTGTTGATGCCTGGCGTCCCCGATGGAGTGCTCAACCATGAATCTGGCGTAGCCTTCACTTTTTTTGGATCCATCCTCATGGACATGGTCAGAGAGGTACCATATTTGGTCCTTTAAATCATAATATTTGTTGTTGGAACATTTGTACAAGTAAATAATACTCCCCCATTCCAAACTTTATGCCCATAATTAGTTATACTTATATCCCAATCTGGCCACAGGGGCTGTTGGATCAACATAAAGTGGACTCATTCAACTTCCCTCTTGTGTTCCCAAGTGTGAAGCAAATAACAAAGCTTGTGGAAAAAAATGGGTGTTTTGAAATAGTGAGAATGGAGTTGATGAGTATCGCGTGGTCGAATAAAGACGATGGAACGGACATGGATAGTATTCTACGGTGCATACGAGCAGCCACGGAAACAACTTATGCGAGCCACTTTGGTCATGAGATAGTACAACTACTTTTCACAAGGGCTTTTCAACAGAAAGACGAGCTTTCTCGGATGACTGATTCTGCAGGAAGCGACCTGGTTGGTGGTCAATTATTTACAGTTCTCCAGCGTAAATGACACTACCCATTTCCTGCCATGCTATACATGCATATATCCAGACCTAAATTGGTTATTATTATGTCAGTGTTTGGGCTTGCCTGGATGCATTCGTTGTCGTTCTTTTAAGTGTATGATTTTATGCATCTTAATATATACTACTACTTCATAAACATTTAAGTTTGATGGGAGCTTAAATTGCAAAACGAATGTCGGTAGCAATGCAACTTCTTCTTATTAGCCAATATCAGTGGCGAAGATATAGGGGATAAGGCCGTTTCTGATATTTTTTACGGGTCCGGTTTGCCTACTGAAGAGCAACTCCAGCAGCTACGGGAAAGTAGAGTAAACGCCAAAATACCATCCAAAACTCCTCCAACAATACACGGCAGACGGCACGCTATATTGATGTTGAATGAACAGTGCATTGTAGCGGGGCACTGTAGCTGCCACTATCTTCTTCTTCTTTTTTTTTTCTTTTACAATTTCTTATTTAATTTTGTTATTAATTTTCTTATTTTGTTATTCAATTTTAAAAATTAGAAAAATTATAATATGGCGTTTAGAGACATAAAGTTAATCTATATAATGTGTGGTCAATTTTATATTATTAAATAAATTTATTTAAATAGAAATAAAAGAGAAAAAAATGTATTTTAATAAAAACGTAATTACTAAATTTAAATATATACTATACAATATATTTATTTGATAGATAAAAATAAAATGAATAGTAATAAAAGAATCAAAATAGAATATTCTTAAATAAAGGAAAATTTAGAGTTGATTGTTGGAGATGAAAAAGAATAAACTGTAAACTGGACTGAAAAATAGAGTATAGTTAACTGGGAAATAGAGTTTATTGTTGGAGATGGCCTGAATCAGTAGGAATTGAATGTGTAATTTTATGTTTATTGTGTGCTAATTATACTATACCATAATTAAGATTATTTACTTCCCCTTATTAACAGCACATTGATATAAATATATGCCTGAAATTTTGGACTTTCTCTATTAATTACCTGCCCCTCCCGTGCCTCTTTTTCAATTTGAATTTTGATCGCCTGCTCCTCACATGCCTCTTTTTTTATTTGACAAGTCAGGGGGAGTGCTGTTTAGAAGTTTTTCTCCGGTCTGTAGTGTAAACCCATATTTTCCATAGCTGTTGTATCCTTTTTTCTTGATTATTCCCATTCTCCTTCTTTCCCTGTCCGTCCTCTCACATTCTCAAAAAAATAAAGGAATTTTTATATGTATAGACAAAGTCTTTTCATCACAGCACAACCCGTTGCTCGAGTTTTCCGGCGTTTTCACCTTTCCATCGATGCTGCTGAAACGCCACCACCACACCTTGTTGGTCTCTCCCAGTCACCGGAAATGCCTCCCCAGCTACGCGATCTCCAACGCATTTGTTAGATCCGTCAACTTGCCATTGTTGTTGTGAGTGCCGCCGCCTCCGTGCAACACTGCCGTCCAGGCGCCGCCTCTTCCAGTCGCCTCCACTTGTGTGACCATCTTCTCATCACCATTGTTGAGTCTCACAGCCGTTGTGTCTCTTATTCACCCTTATATCCAATTCCAGTCCAACAAAATTAATATTGTTATAGATGGTGAGTTACTTGTCTATATCGTGTGATGATTTATTTGTTCTTCTATACTGATTTATTGGGCATCATGTGCTGGTTTGCTTGTCTTCTTGTGCTGGGGAAGGGGTGTATAAGAGAGTGCCCAGAGGTGGCGGGTAGATGGAATCAATTAATTATTGCGCTAGTTTATTTGGCATCCCTTGCTACATTGCTTATTATCTTGTGCTAGTCAGATATGGGATGCCACCGGTGTGATGTTTAATTTTTCTATAATTGGTTTTTTGTATGAACTAATATTTTCTGTTATTGGTTTATAGCTTACACATGTTCAAATTATTTTTATGATGAATTATAATTTTTGGTATGTTATAATCATTGCTTTACTATAGGAATTAAATCTAGAAAGTGTATATTTAATTGCTATTAATATAAGATATATAAATGGTAATTATTCTACCAACAATACAACTAGCACGACTATTACATTGCATTATCATAGTGAGTTCCTGCTGAAAATTTATTGTTCAGCATGCTAACTGGACCCGAGGACTTACCCAGGTGGTCAACTTTATGCTTTTCAACCTTATGATGTTTCCCCACCCGGCCCTCTATTCCTTACTTATATCCCGCAAAAAAAAAAAGAACAAAAAAAAAGCTAATGGTTTATTTATGTAAATCTGTTTAATAATCACTCATAAGTACTGATACTCAAATGTATTGAATAAATATTCTCAACATTAATTAACTGGAGTTAAAAATTTAAATCAATAATTTGGAGTAACAATTCAACATTTGCAAGAGGTAATTTAGTACATATGCTGAATTTTACCATTATATTGACCAGATTGCAAGTACATGCTGTTGGTGATGAAAGAAAATAGTAAGGGCTGTTTGGAAATTAGCTGTTAGCTATTAACTGATTATGTGAGTAATTTGAGTAATAAATAAATCAAAATTAGTTGTTTGGAAGTTTTAATTGTATCTTTCAGCTCAATTTCAATAACCAAAATTTTCATTAACTCATGAAATTTCATTTTTACCCTTCAATTAAACTCTTTCGTAATAAATGTCAATAAATAACATTTATATAAAATAAATGGTAATATAGTAAAAATATAAAATATATATAATTACTTACAAATGACAACTATTTTGGAACACTTTTTAATTTCTAAAAAGATCACTAAAAAAGAAATGGAGGGAGTAAATCAATAATTAATTTTAACCATTTATTACATCTCATTGAACATTTTCTTTGGAAAAAAAGATCATATTCATTCAAAATTTAGGGGCTACCAGGGGATGGAGACTTATCCTAGTGGTTAAGTTCTCCAACTTCCAACTCATAGGCTGGGGGTTCGATTTCCCACCCAACTCTCTATTCCTCCCATTTTTTCCCCTTATAATTTATATGACATGGGCTTCCACCATTTCTTTCCTAGCATGTATAAGCTGTTGAGAAAAAAATAATACTTCTAATAATTAGGGGCTACCATATTATTCAACGGTAACCTATGAAGTTAGTTACTGACGTAGGCGGCTTGTAGGGATGAGTTAATGGCTCGTATTGTTCCCCCTTCTTCCATCCACATTGCTTACTCGTGTACTCACTCCATTGACTATCCCGAGTGCCCCAGAAGGTGGAAGATGAGAAATCTCCAGCTTGGAATAAAGGTAGAATTCATTACACGAATGCCCCTGAGGCGGTTGTGAGGGCATATTTTAAGCATTTTGGCCAAGGTTAGCGACGATGAAATCACGTGCCAAGCATCTACTTCAAGAATGTGCTTAAGAGAATCTTGGGGGAACAACTTGCTGTTCGCCCCCACCTTCGCCAAAGAGTCAGCAACCACGTTACTTTCCCTCAAGATATGCACAAATCTACACTGAAGAAAATTACTTTTCAGATCACTAATATACCGTAGATAGGAAGAAAGCCAATGAGAAGAATTCTGCCTAGCTTTGATTAGCCGCAAGGCTTCAACAGAATCACAAACGCAACATATTGCGGCTTCAACAAAATTGCAAACTCAACATATTTCCAAGATCCCGAGGTCACGAGCAAGTACTACATGATTAGATAATCTTTAAATTTTTTAGAATTTTAAAAATAAAAAATAGGAATTGATCAACGGAATTTAAGTTTAAGTTTGATACTTTGATTCATTTCCAGCCTCAAATTCAAAACAAAATATTCCCTCTGTCCCAACGGAAAGTATTTTTGGATTTACCATCACAAATATTTTATTTCTATATTAATTCTTGTAATAGGAATGAGGGAGTACTAATTAAAATTCAAACCGAAATTATTTGAGCCAAATCTAGGGGTGTCAATTTCGGGTTTCGGGTCGTGTTCGTGTTGGGTTGATCAGGTTGTATAATATTTCAAGTCGTGTTTCGGGTCAACCAGATTTGGGAAAAAACCCAAAATGACTAGACCCAAACCTGAAATTTTTCGTGTCGTTCGGGTTCGTTTTTTCGGATTATAGGCAAAATTGACAAAATTTAAGATTTCAGGTCGTGTTCGTGTCAGGTTGATCAGGTTGTATAATATTTCAGATCGGGTTTCGGGTCGACCTGATTTGGAAAAAACTCAAAATGAGTAAACTCAAACCTAAAATTTTTCATATCGGTCGGGTTCGTTTTTTCGGATTAGCCAAATCCATGGTTTAGAGTGTTGACCTTACCCTTACGTCTCAACCCGTAGTTGGTAGTTCTGCTGCCGCAAAGAGATTCCCAGAACAGATTTATCTTCCCAATCCCGTGTGCCATCGATAATCAATCTCACATGTTCGTTTATAATTTCCGGATCCCAATCTCTAATGGATCTCCATCCACAGTCCACCATATATTGTTCACTCAAAATCCATTTTCGCCGCATTCTCCGCTGCCTGTTTTCGCCCCAAAAATTTCGCAATCCACCTATTTAATTTCCCCCGCATCCAAATCGCTTCTCACTTGGCAATCCACTGACCTTTCTGGACTGGTTTTAGGCGTCAACGCTCTGCATTTCGAAAGACACCCCATTAAGGTATTTGTTTCGACCTTTCATCCTTTGATGGTTATGCCTTCAATTTTTAACAGATTTGTTTTGGATTATTGTTTATGAAAGGTTGATCCGCAATTATTGAGATTTTCTTTTGTAGCTTAGGGTTGGGTTTATGGGCTACTGACTGCTGTCATTTGTTCTTAATTCAAATACTTATAAAATTGTGAACATTGTAATCCAATTCTGTGTTTTTTCCTTACTTTATTGTACACAAATTAGCCCCCTGGAACACACCCCCAATTGAAACTTCAATGGTAAAATCATCTGCAATGATCAGTGGGGATGGTGCCTACAGCTACTCCAAGAACTCCACTTTTCAGGTTTCATAATTTATGTTTACATTATCTTTATAATTGATGAAAGTTAAAACTATTAATCATAAGTCCGGATGGAAATCACAAGACGAAACTTTGTTGGTGATTGGTATATATTGCAGAAATATGGCATCAGTTGTGCAATGGAACAGATGACCGAGGCATTGAAAGAAGCCTTAGACGTGCAATCAATGTTATCGAGTGGATCATCATCATCTAGGTTATTCACCATTGCTGACTTGGGATGCTCTGTTGGACCAAATACATTCTTTGCCATTGAGACGATAATCAGCGCGGTGACCATCAAGTGCCGTTCGCAAGGATTGGATCCCAAAAGCATCGAATTCCAAGTATTATTCAACGACCAAACTAGCAATGATTTCAACATGCTGTTCGCCTCCCTTCCCGACCATAAAGACTACTTGGTAGCCGCGGTTCCAGGTTCATTCTATGAAAAATTGTTCCCCACATCTACCATCCATATTGCTTACTCATCAACATCGCTCCATTGGATGTCTCGGCTGCCCAAAGAATTGCAGGATGAGAAATCTCCGGCATGGAATAAAGGTAGGATTCACTACATAGGTGCTCCTGAGGCAGCTGTGAGAGCGTATTTTAAGCAATTTGAGGCGGATATGGATGCATTCTTTAAAGAAAGAGCACGGTAGGTGGTGCCTGGAGGGTTGGTTATTGTGATGATGCCTGGTGTCCCCGATGGAGTGCTTGTACATGAAGGCTGCTTATGCTTAACTTTTCTTGAATCCATCCTGATGGACATGGTCGCAGAGGTACCAAATTTTGTCCTCAAATCATTTCTGTTCTTAAAATCTTTGCCAAGTTAATAACACATGATTTATTCCATCTGTTCCTTTTCCTAAATCATATAGGTATATGATTGATTATTACTTTTGTCCCTCTGTGGCTACAGGGGCTGTTGGATCAACATAAAGTGGACTCATTCAACTTCCCTGCTGTGTACCCGAGTGAGAAGGAATTGAGAAATGCTGTGGAAAAGAATGGGTGTTTTAAAATAGTGAGAATGGAGTTGATGAGAAACGTGTTTCAGACAAAAGAGGATGATGCAGTAAAAATAGACATGGATAGTGGTGTAAGGCACATACGAGCAACCGTGGAAACAACTTTGGCGAGCCATTTGGGTCATGAGATAGTACAACAACTTTTCACAAGGGCTTTTCAACAGAAAGACAAGCTTTATCACATGATGTCTTCAGCAGGAACCGACCTGGTTGGTGGTCAATTATTTGCAGTTCTCCAGCGTAAATGACGGTTATAATTTCCCTAAACATTTATCCAGACATAAACTGGTTGTTATATCAGTGTCTACGCTTGCCTGGATGAATATGTTGTCGTTCTTTTACGTGTGATTTTATGCGTCCGAAAAAATTCAAGATATTTTATTTGATATGATGTGGCATTGTGGCAATGGTGTAGCCTTTATGAGGTATCTTTGTTAAAATCATTGATGTATGTGTCAAAAATAATTTACTGATTAAATCTTAAATAGATATTATATTTTTTCAGAAAAAAATAGAAACAATTAATAAGGAAAATACACACAATTTATTATATATGAAAATATAGATAATATATATAGAATATATACTACTATTGCCAGTTGGTGATGAAAGTATATATATAATCGATTATAAGAAATACTATAAGTTAAATAAAAAAATTTCAGCATTTATTACAGGCATCTCATTCAACAATCAACATTTGATTTGAAAAAAAAAATCACATACTTTCAAAATTTAGGGGCTACCTGGGATGTTTGGGAGTCAGCAGATCCGCTAGCAGATAGCAGATTTTGAGAGAGAACTGTGAGAGGATATGCTCTTTCAATATGCTATATGCTATCAAATATGCTTGCTCCAAAACATACCCATTATTTAACGGTATAACCCGTAAAGTTAGTTACTGAGTGTCACGAGGTGACCGCTCCGTCTCGGACATCACTCTTGCGGCACCTCGGGTTCCCTCGATACCCTTCGGACACCTGAGGTTCAACCTTTCTCATCTCTAATGCTTCACTGATTTCGGTCTCCCGTGGCATCATCAGGGGAACGGGATTAGCTCCCAACTAGTGCGAAACCCGACAGTGCGCCTATCCTCTTGATAGACTACTGCCGTGGTCCAAGCACAACTAATTAAAATTGATCCCTTCCGACATTCTCCGCAACCAGTAAGCATCTCGCTCTTGCCGGACCGGCGCCAGCTCACACTGAGGTAGGCGGCTTGTAGGGGTGAATTAATGATTCATGGCTGTGGTCATTTTATACGACTTTTGAAAGTCACGCTTTATTAAAAAAAAAAAAAAAGGAATTCATGGCTGTGGTCATTTCATACGACTTTTGAAAGGCACGCTTAATAATTGTGTGATCATAATTTCTATAAATAGGAATTCCAAGTAAATGAAATTTGTACAATTCAAATTCAGCATAAAAGAAAGTAGAGAAAAAATTTTAAAAAAAAAAAAAGAGAAAAAGGAATATCTATTGAAGATGAATTCGGCACCACGTTCCTCTGTAATGATCGGTGGCGATGGTACCTACAGCTATGCCAAGAACTCCACTTTCCAGGTTTAATTTACATATATACCTTCATGTTTATACATAAACATCAATCCCTAAAAGGAAGCCACAATAATGTGCCATCTTGTTTGATCATGTAGAGAGATGCTCTCATTTCAGCAAAGGGAGGGATAACGGAGGCAATTGTAGAAGCCTTGGACGTACAAACAATGTTGTCCGGTGGATCTTCCACACGATTCGCCATCACGGACTTGGGATGCTCGGTCGGACCCAACACCTTCTTCGCGATGCAAGCCATCATCGATACCGTCACCATCAAGTGCCGCCAGCAAGGGTTGGATTCCGAAACCCTCGAATTCCAAGTACTCTTCAACGACCAAACGGCCAATGATTTCAACACGTTGTTCGCCTCCCTTCCCGACCACAGAAACTATTTGGTAGCCGCGGTTCCAGGCTCGTTCTACGATAGATTGTTCCCCGCTTCTTCAATCCACATTGCTTACTCCGCGTACTCACTCCATTGGCTATCCCGAGCGCCCCAGAAGGTGGAAGATGAGAAATCTCCGGCTTGGAATAAAGGTAGAATTCACTACACGGATGCCCCTGAGGCGGTTGTCAGAGCCTATGCGGAGCAGTTTGAGAAGGACATCGATGTTTTCTTGAAAGAAAGAGCGCGGGAGATGGTGCCGGGAGGGCTGATTATATTGCTCATGCCTGGAGTTCCCGATGGAGTTCTTAACCATGAACTTGGGATAGCCATCACTTTTCTTGGATCCATCCTCATGGACATGGTTGGAGAGGTAATAACAATTTTAACTTCATCATATATGACCTTATTTAATTACAATATGAAACATTTTAATGGACCTAAAATATTTAAACTTTGTTTAAATTTAAACAGGTAATATAAACTCATACCACATAAATTATAAAGGACGATAAAAGGAGAAAAATAATAGCAGAGCATTCGAATCTCTAATCATAGTATATACTACCTCCGTTCTTGAATGTTTCTTACATTCAACATGGTATCACTATTCACACACAGACTTTTTACTTAAAAGTTTATCATAGTTATACAAGTTAAAATATAGCTAAATGGAATCTTGTTAGATTCGTCTAATCGTGTAGTTTTTAAATATGAAACTTAGCTTTTAGAATCTTTACGTATACCGAACTTGAGTTATTGATGATTCAAAATGTGTATTGAACAGTGTGACGGGTGGGCCGTCAAAAACAAATGAAAATAGAGGAAGTAGTAAATAATAATTTGCTTTCCAAAATGAGGCTAACAAAACAAAAAGAAGCATGTTACAATAATGTTTTAGCAGTCTAGATCCAAATAAGAATGATTATATATTTCTCATTGCACGTTGTGAATAGGGACTTTTGGAGCAACATAAAGTGGACTCATTCAACATGCCCATTGCATATCCATCTGTGCAAGAAATGACAAGACTGGTTGAGAAAAATGGGAGTTTCAAAATAGTGAGAATGGAGTTGAGAAATTCGAGGGGGGCAAACAAGGAGGGTCCAGTGGACATGAATAGTGCAATAGCGCACCTGCGAGCGTTCACAGGGGCGAGCATCGGCAGCCACATGGGACATGAAATAGTGGAACATGTTTTCGCAAGGGCTCTTCAACAGAAAGACAGGCTTGCTCACATGTTTGATTCTGCTGGGATTGAGATTGGCTGCGCATTATTTACTGTGTTGCAAATGAAACAATAACGACGACCACCATGTATGTTTCCAGTACACATACATTATGCATATGTTGCTTCTGTTCTATTTACAGTTTTGCTTTGTCTGAAAATTTGTAACTCCAAAAGAATGTCTTGAAAGTGAATAAAATACTAAAATGTACTGTGGTTTTATAAATAGTCATTGTCATAATAACACTGTCAGGCAAAACTTTTCATTCTTGGATTATAATAAAAATTATGAGTCCGAACACGCAGTGCCATGGCAGGTACTGACAATAATCTTTTATGCTAGCCGCCAAAATTTCTCAACTTTTGTACCCGAAAAGGCATAAAAACCCCTGGTTCGTGGTGTGGTTCGTCTACGAACCGGGTTAATAACCACGAACCATGGGATTAATTAGTAAAGGTGATTAAGGAAGCATGGTTCGTCGTTAAAGTTGTGGACCGGAGACGAACCGCTGCCATTGACGACGAACCATGGCCCCACGTGGCAATGTGGGTTCGTCTTTAGTCGACCATTACGCACGACGACCCACCCACAGACCACGCACCACATGCCCTATTATTATTACTCATTAATTTTTATTATAAAATCAATTTAATCCAATCATATTTATTATTATTATTTTAATTAATACTCTTAAAATGACAATATTTATTGTATTATAATTAATGAAGTATTATGGAAATATAATTATTTTAATTTTCCGTCTACAAATATTATAAAATCTATTATAACAAAATAATAATAATAAGTTTTATGTATTATTAATATTATATTGTTATTATTAATATTATTATTATTATCATTATTATTAATATTCTTTTACTATTGTTTGTATAATAATTATTCTAATGTATTTATAGTTTTAATACTCCTAAATATTAAAATCTATTTATACTTTCTCCGTTCCTTTTTATTTGACATGGTAGGAGTTTTGTTACTGTGCATTGAGTAAATTTGATAGGACTTCATGTATACAGTTATATAGATGAAGAAATAGTCAAACATTTTTAATAGTAATAAAATATTAATAATAATGATAATATTTATTCCATTGCAGTGCACCCACGCCGACGAGTCGAACACCATCACCATGGGTGCCTACTCTTACGTCTCGGAGCTCTGGAAGAAGAAGCAATCCGATGTCATGCGCTTCATACTTGGGGTTCGTTGTTGGGAGTATCGTCAGCTTCCCGCCGGCGTCCGCGTCACCCACCCTACTCGCCCCGACAAGGCAAGACGCCTCGGCTACAAGGCAAAACAGGGGTATGTGGTTTACCGTGTCCGTGTTAGACGTGGTGGAAGGAAGAGGCCAGTTCCAAAGGGGATTGTACATGGGAGGCCCACCAACCAGGGTGTTACTCAGCTGGGATTCCTGCGCAGCAAGAGTTCCGTGGTGGAGGAACGTGGTGGCAGGAAACGTGGGGGCATTAGGGTTCGTTGTTGGGAGTACCGTCAGCTTCCCGCCGGCTTCCGCGTCACCCGCCCTACTCGCCCCGATAAGGCAGGACGCTTCGGCTACAAGGCAAAACAGGGGTACGTGGTTTACCGTGTCCGTGTTAGACATGGTGGAAGGAAGAGGCCAGTTCCAAAGGGGATTGTACATGGGAGGCCCACCAACCAGGGTGTTACTCAGCTGGGATTCCTGCGCAGCAAGAGTTCCGTGGTGGAGGAACGTGGTGGCAGGAAACGTGGGGGCATTAGGGTTCGTTGTTGGGAGTACCGTCAGCTTCCCGCCGGCTTCCGCGTCACCCACCCTACTCGCCCCGATAAGGCAGGACGCTTCGGCTACAAGGCAAAACAGGGGTACGTGGTTTACCGTGTCCGTGTTAGACGTGGTGGAAGGAAGAGGCCAGTTCCAAAGGGGATTGTACATGGGAGGCCCACCAACCAGGGTGTTACTCAGCTGGAATTCCTGCGCAGCAAGAGTTCCGTGGTGGAGGAACGTGGTGGCAGGAAACGTGGGGGCATTAGGGTTCGTTGTTGGGAGTACCGTCAGCTTCCCGCCGGCTTCCGCGTCACCCACCCTACTCGCCCCGATAAGGCAGGACGCTTCGGCTACAAGGCAAAACAGGGGTATGTGGTTTACCGTGTCCGTGTTAGACGTGGTGGAAGGAAGAGGCCAGTTCCAAAGGGGATTGTACATGGGAGGCCCACCAACCAGGGTGTTACTCAGCTGGGATTCCTGCGCAGCAAGAGTTCCGTGGTGGAGGAACGTGGTGGCAGGAAACGTGGGGGCATTAGGGTTCGTTGTTGGGAGTACCGTCAGCTTCCCGCCGGCTTCCGCGTCACCCGCCCTACTCGCCCCGATAAGGCAGGACGCTTCGGCTACAAGGCAAAACAGGGGTATGTGGTTTACCGTGTCCGTGTTAGACGTGGTGGAAGGAAGAGGCCAGTTCCAAAGGGGATTGTACATGGGAGGCCCACCAACCAGGGTGTTACTCAGCTGGAAATCCTGCGCAGCAAGAGTTCCGTGGTGGAGGAACGTGGTGGCAGGAAACGTGGGGGCATTAGGGTTCGTTGTTGGGAGTACCGTCACCTTCCCGCCGGCGTCCGCGGCACCCACCCTACTCGCCCCGATAAGGCAAGACGTCTCGGCTACAAGGCAAAACAGGGGTATGTGGTTTACCGTGTCCGTGTTAGACGTGGTGGAAGGAGGAGGCCAATTCCAAAGGAGATTGTACATGGTAAGCAAAAATTATTATTATTATTAATAAATAATAGCAAAAATTTATACATTATTATTATTAATTTAATAATAGCAAAAATTATTTTGACTATATTTATTACTTTCCCTTTTGTTATAATAATAAATATTTTTGATTAATAATTTTCTCTAATAATATTGTAACAAACATAAAATAATTGTAACTATGAAAGGATTATATTATCATTAATAATTGTCTACTGAAAGGCGTCGTGTATGCCCAAATTTCAACTTGCCGCCACCCCATCCACCATCCCCTCCAGCTCTTTGAATCTGCAAGGCCATACTGAATGTCCCGAGAGGAGTAATATTTGGAATGTCATAGTCATCACATTCTTCATGATGCAGTTATTGTGCTTCCAATGACGGTCCTTACCAATGCCGCCCATGCCAAATGTTGTATTTTCCAATACCTTCCAATTTCTGATTCGGACAAAATTGATAGGCCATACTAAATGTTCCCGAAAGGAGTAATTTTTTTAATGTCACGACCGCAACAGTAACGTTGATGTTGTGACCGTGCTTACCGTTGATGCATGCCCAGTGTTTCACAACATCAACATTCACCATGATGTGGCGCTTGTGATTCCGAATGTGGCACTCTTACCTATACCTCCCATTCCCCTGAAATGGAACTGCCGACTTACAACACTAACCTGCAGTTAAGCATCCAGAATATATAAATCATTAGAATGAATAATAATAATAATAATAATAATAATAATAATAATAATAATAATAATAATAATAATAATAATAATAATAATAATAATAATCATAATAATAAACCATTAGATTTGTTATGTGAAAAACTGTAAAATTACCTCTAGTGAATCATTGTTGGGAATTCATCCTAGTAGCTCAATTTAACTCCCTTCGTTGATTACTCTCTGCAGCCTTCTGCACCATATGCAACCAAAATAAATGGTGCTATCTACGGTGCTGGTGGCTATGATGGGGATCATTGTTATGCCCTGCTTGCAGCCCGGGCCGCCCCTCTTTCTGGACCCGTTCCTTATTCCGCTCTAGGTCTCTGAGGATATTGTAATACTCTTCCACACCACCGTAACGCAAGGGTGGGTCTGGATCCTCTTCAGCCTCCGATCCCGAGCTATTCTCCTCATCACGTGCTGTATTTCCAGCATCCTCCGCATGGCCATGCTCTACGGCATCTCCGCCGAGATTCACCGCCGTCTCCGGCACCTCATCGTATTGTAAATGCCTCCCTCCTTCACCGATAACACTGCTCGGATATCCAGCAAAATTGCCGATAACGCTTCTTTCGTATACATTTTCACCAACCGCTCCGTACCCGTGGCTGTTCTCGACTATATTTGCATGCCCAAACATATTCATTGTCGGGGTCGTGCCAAATATGCTCTCCATCACACTTCCCGACTCTAAATTGGCGATTGGGAAATTTCGTTCGGCGTCGTAATTTGTTGAGTGTTGTGTATCTTGTATCCCTTTTATTAAAATCAATTTCACAAACACATGTAAACCTTATAAAATTACGGCTGCATAATATGTAGATGACGTATTTCAACCACACTACAGTGTATCCGTTAAAAAATATTTACAAGCAGTGTAAAAATAAAACTTACGGTTCAGACCCCGCTCTTCCTCGTCGTGTGAATGCCACTCGCCCTGGTACCATGTGCTGCCGCTTAGCCGCTCAAACCAAGACATTGTTCTGAATAGTGGATCAATCACCCATAAGTAACAACATAACAATTTTACCGATTTATTACAACAATATGTTTAATAGTAATAACAATAATTTTAATTATTATAAACTACAATATGTTAATAATTTTTTCAATAATAATAGCAATAATAACAATAGTAATAATAATGATAACACCAATAACACTATTATTAGTAGCAACACTATTCTTATTAATAACAGTAATTACTAATCTCCATTATACCACCAATAATTTCCTGGAAAGGACTGTGCAAGAACCAACAGATTCGTGGGCAATAAGCTGGACGAATCACACATTAAAGATTGACCTGTGGTTCGTGGTCTAAGGGTTGGTGGTGCACACATCGACCACGAACCACCACGAACCACATACCTTAACACGGCCCTGTGGTTCGTGGTAGCTTACCACGGCCCCGTGGTTCGTGGTACTGGTTCGTGGTCGCAAATGGACCACGAACCCCAGTGTGGGCCGTGGTTGCAAATGGACCACGACCCTGTGGTTGCAACCACGAACCGCAAAGTTTTTTTTTCAACGGCCCACAAATTATAATTATGATAATTAATACTACTACTACTAATAATAATAATAATATATAACTGACAAATGTAACATATACTTAAGTTATTAGTAATACTCTAAGTATTAATAATACCAACAACAACAATATTTATTTTTCTAAAATAAGTAATAATAATAGAAATCATTAATTTAAAATTAAGCAAAAATAATAGTAACCATGAATCTAAAATAAATAATACCAACAACAGTAATATTTATTAACATAAATTCTGAAATAATAATAAAAGAGCAAAATAATTAAAAATCTGTGACGTAAATTTTTTTTTAAAAAAAGAAAGGATATCATACGCAACCATGAATTTAATTCAAAAAATCACTTTTCTTTATTTACTAAATATAATATGAAGACTATAAAAGGGAATTTAATTAAATTACTAAATACCATTGCTAAAGAAACCATAGATCTACAATTTAGGCTTAACAAAACCAACATCTCTCATTACACACATTAAATAACTTAGATCCGAAACGAAAACTAACAATTTATTTAGTCAACCATTTCAAAACAACAATTTAAAGATAAATCTCTTACGGAGACGTCGTGCCCTGGAGCCTTAATTCTTCAATACTTTGTCTCACTGGATGCTCCCAAGATGCGCAAGATAAATCTTCTTTCCCTTATAAATTTCTCTTGTTAAAAATGAATGTTGGACAGTGCAAATGAAAGAGAAGAGTATAAGCTCTATATCCAAATTTATTGGTTTCATCCATGGTGGGTGGTCAGGAATAAATTATGTCCACCATGTCTGGGTCGGGATAATAATACAAGGTTCGTATAAGAACCACTTCAATGACCGAACCACTTTCCCGTTTCCCAATATCTGATGGGGAATAAATCCAGCCCCACATCTGGGCAATGGTTCGTGCAAGAACCACATGGACCGTGGTCAATCTAAAAAATCACGAATCCATAGCCACGTGGACCCGTGGTTCGTCTTCAACACATAGGGATCGTGGACGGTCCCTGCCGCTGAAGACGAACCAGTCATCCTTAATCACCCTTATTAATTAATCCAATGGTTCGTGGTTATTAACATGGTTCGTACACGAACCACACCACGAACCAGGGGTTTTTATGCCTTTTCGGGTACAAAAGTTGAGGAATTTTGGCGGCTGGCAAAAAAGAGTATTGTCAGGACCTGCCATGGCACTGTCCATAATTTCTTCTAAAAATTATTAATAAAAAAAATCTATATCATGAAATTGTTTTATAGTTAAGGTTATTATTGGTTTAGAATAGAATGTGTTTTAACCGTTAAATCCCGAATTAAGATATTATCTATCTATATTCTATATTCTATATATATATAAAAGTAATATAGTTTAATTTCCCCCACTTCCCCACCCCCTTTTTTCAACAACTCATCCACATATTCTCCCCTTTTTCAACAACCTAAATCACATATGAAAATAATTAAAATAAAAATTCTAAATCTAAAATCTTATATTTAATTTATTAGTCTAAACAGAAGAAAAAAATATATTATCCTGATATATATTTTGGGATTTGGATTTAAATCCAATATTCAATTTCTTAGTCTAAAAGAAAAAATCTAATATTTACTTTCTTATATATTTTATATCTATATCTATATTATCCTAATAAAATCTTAATATAATATGATAATATATTTAACCATAATATTATATATTTTTAGAAAATCACTTCCATTCTTCTAGGATTTGAAATTATAAAATTCATTCTCATTGAGATCAAATAAATATATATGTATATAATATTTATATCTATAATATCCTAATAAAATCTTAATAAAATTTTATAATATCTTTAATTTATACTATTATATAGTATTATATATTTTAGATGATCACATCAAATCCAATTCTACATCTCTTATTGCTCTATAAATACTCCATTCATTTATCTAATACCACGGTGGTCTTGAAGTTCTCACCCTCTCATATTTTATTTCTTTATTCTTATTCTCCATTATTTTCTTATGTCTTCTTAACTTTGATTTTATATTTAAACATTTTTTTTGTTCTCACATCAATGTTTTCCTAATATTTATTTTGTTCCAGGTTAATTTTTCTCTCTTTTGTTGCAAAATATTCTTCATCTTTATATTCATGTAAGAATCTTTTTTTTTCTTTCTGTTACTCTGCGTGTGAATAATATTAATAAGTTTTTTTTAAACGTAATGTTAAATATATATTTTTAATGCTTTTCCATTGTCTTTTGCAGGATTACATGTTGCTGTAATGCAGGATTGCAATGAAGTCATATTCTACAAATTTTTTTTGTCATTCTAATTTGGATACTACTCAAAATTATTTGTATAGCATAAAGTTTGTTTTATATTGATTTTGTTTTTGTTTGTTTGTTGTCTTTATTCGTGATTTGAAAATAGTGAAAAAAATTGAAGAGGGTAAATTTGGAGATGTTCTCCTTTATTTGATGTATTTTTTTTCTTTTGTTAATAGATTATTCACATTTTGATATTTTATCTTTTGGATACAATTTTTTATATATTTTTTGTATTGATTTAAGTTCACTATAAAATATCAAAACAACAACAATTTAATTGAATTGGAAAAATTGGAAAGATAATCCAATAAATTAAATACTTACCCTGCATAAATTTAAATTAGGTAATAATATAATTATAATAATTTTTTAAAAATTTTGGCAAATTGATATCTGCTTTAATTAAAATTCAAATTCAATCCATAGAATTTAAATGGAAGTTTATGTGGAATTCATTATTAAGATTTGTATGTAGAACATAATTTATTTTATTCAACTAATTAAAATTGAAAATATTAATAAATACCTTATTAGCCATTAGAACTTAAATGTCCGGCTAAAGTTGAAATCTTAATTTGGCATTAATTAACTTTCTTTTCACTTTTAATTAGTGATGTAATATAAATTTATTTTTATATTTAATTTTATGAATATATATGGTATTTTTATTACCTTTTAAGATATACTATGATTTAAAGATATTATTCATATCATATATGGAGTATTTTTTAAGTTAATAATATATACTACCTCTGTTTTTTTAATAACTGCAACATTCCTACATTTCACATAATCCAAGACATATTTTTAACCATTAATAACTCTAACTATATATAAGTAAAAAATATAAAAAATTTATATTCTGAAACTACGTGATTAGATGAATTTAACAATATCTCACTTGTCTATATTCTTCTTATATACCTATGTTAAAAAAAATAATCAAAATTACTCAATAAATAGTAATTACTATGTAAATGGTTCAGTTATTTGAGAACGGAGGAAGTATCTTCTACCATTGTCATTTAAACCCGCCTCATTATAACTGAATTTTGAAATCCACCACAAATGAGTTTAAACACTGGAATTATATAATAATAGTAGTTGGGGAAAATAGAGAATGATTTAAATTAATTATTTATTTTTTTTCCAATTCTTTATTTGGTATAGTGATTTGTGATTATTCTAAAATATTTTAATTTGTTATTATTCTAAAATATTTTAATCCAATTTTAAAATAGTTGGGGGTTTTAGGCAACTGGCCCACGGAGGGGCGGGCCTTCGGCCCAGCCCAACCCACAGGCGGATTGCGAGTCAGGTGGTCTTTTTAATTAATTAAAAAAATAAATTTTATATTATAAAATATTTTTATTTATTTAAATTTAATATATTATCTAATTTAAAATTAAAAGTATTTTTGAAAAATTTAAATGTTTTTTTATATTCTTTTTTATAAAATTAGCTTCAAAACAAATATAGAAAGTAATATTGTTTTTGTGGAACTATAAAAAGTAATATAAATAACCCAATAGATATGTACCGACCAAAAAATTATTTTAGTTTAATTTAGTTAGCATCAAGTCAATTTCATAATTCTTTAGTAGTATTTTACAAAAATAATGTATAAAATTAAATTATAATATTATCAAATTAATGTTATATGATTTAAAATAATATCTAACCAACAAACATTAATACAATTATTATGTTATTTAACTTTCATAGCAAACTTTAAAAATTTAAAAAAATAAAAAAAATAGTTTGGCCAGCAAGCTGACCCGCACCCGCCGTGTGCTTGCCCTAGAGACAACAGGTTTAGACCGGCTTCCAAACGAGCATCTATTTGTTCAACCCAACACAACATTTAGGGAAGGTGGGGTGGGCTGGCCAACGGGCCCAGCCAATTTTGATATCTTTATGTAAAGTAGGTATCCTATATTTATATGTAAGTTATTACTTAATATTAAAGGTATAATAACACTCCAAAAATAAGAGAAAAAAGTAATTTGATATTCAACTATTTTTAACTTTGTTTAATTGAATAAATATAATATGAGAATTATGAATTAATTATTAAATTTATATTAGTCACTGCACGTTTATGTTCACAATGTTATAAGATTATATTTTCTTCTTTTTTTCTTTTCTTTTTTTCCATCTATATTACCATTATTCATGATTATAATTTTGATATGTTTCTTTGCATTACTTTAAATTCACATAAAGTCGAAGAACAACATTGATTTGGGAAAATTGAGAAAATAAATCTAATAAACTGAAAGACGAATGTACTACATGATGACATTTATAAATTAAGTAATGATTACAAATATATCTAGCAAAATGATATATTAAAAAAATGAAAAATCAAATATATTACAAAAAATTTTATTGTAAATTTATATAAATGAAGTAATGTAAAATTGTTATGGGCTAAATCAATCAAATAAGAAGATTATGAAAATAGCTTAACTGTCAAAGTTGCTAAACCACTTTGTCATATTTTTACTTACAAACCACATTGTCATATTTTTCTCAATAATGTCGTTAGAAAATTGGCATAACCCAAAATTACGTAATAAAATATTTAAAAAACTGAAAATATTATGTTATTTCTTTTTTCGATGTAAATTTTATTTCCCGCGCATTGCGCGGGCGGGTATGCTAGTTATAAAATATAAATTCAATTATTTTTTATATAAAAATTTACTCCTACTTATCAATATTAGTTTTGGCCCTTTGGATCCTACCATGCATAAATAGAGAACGAGATATGGAGTCTATATTCAATTTTATTTTGTTGCATGAGACCCAAGTTTTTTTTTTAAAAAAAATAATAAAATATAATACTCCCTCCGTTTTTTTTGTTTGCTACGGACCCACGCAACACGCAGTCCAATGTACATTTTAAATCAGTAATAACTCAAGTTCGGTACAAGTAAAAATTCTAAAAGTTCGATATTTAAAAACTACAAGACGAGATGAATCTAACAAGATCTCAATTGACTATATTTTAACTTGAATAACTATGATAAAACTTCAAGTCAAAGTGATTGTGTGAATAGTGTCAAATTCTCCAACGTAGCTATCATTTAAAAATGGAGGGAGTAGTTTATATATAGAGTACTCAATTGAAACAAAGAAAATTATTATTCATTAATTTCGAACGGAAATCGTCAAAAGAGAAGGAAAATCTTTCAAGTATGAACTTTGAAGTCATATGTAAGATTTCGGTAGGTGACTTTATTAGTCAATATACTACATCCGTTCTCATATAAGTGAATCATTTGCATAGTAGTAACTATTGTTTTGGTAACTTTGACTAATTTTTTAGACATTGGGTATGTTTGGGAGCAAGCATATTTGATAGCATATAGCATATTGAAAGAGCATATCCTCTCACAGTTCTCTGTCCAAATCTGCTATCTGCTAGCGGATCTGCTGACTCCCAAACATCCCCATAGTTATATAAGAAAAAACAGAGTCATGTGAGATCTGGTTAGATTCGTATAATCACATAATTTTAGAATATCAAATTTTATAATTTTTACTTATATACAATTTGAGTTATAAACATTTATAAATGTGTCTTGGACTATGTGAAATGCAGGTATGGTGCATTTATATGAGAACAGAGGAAGTATAACGTAAAAATCTCTAATTTATAGAATTCTTCACGCGATACATTGATTCTCATCATCAAATTTAGAATAAGTAGTTCTAATTTCTGAAGGATATATATACTCCCTCCGTTTTTTTTTCTTGCTACGGACCTATCTAACACGCAGTTCAATGCGCATTTTCAACCATTAATAACTCATGTTTGATGCGCAAGTAAAAATTCTAAAAGTTTCATATTTAAAAACTACATGACGAGACGAATCTAACAAGATCTCACTTAACTATATTTTAACTTGTATAAGCATGATAAAACTTTAAGTTAAAATGTGAGTGTGAAACTGTGAATAGTACCAAAACACCAAATGGTGCAAGAAAAAGAAACAAATGGAGTATTTTGTTTTTGGTTGGTTACATGATGTCCAAAACTTAGGCATGTTTTCTAGGTCTTAAATAAGATGTTCTAATCTGAATTTTATAAGATATGGTCTGATCTGATCTAAATTTGTCTAGTCTGATCTGGTCTGAATGTTTCTGGTCTGATTTGATTCAATCTCATCTGATCTGAATTGGTCCGGTCTGGTCTAGTCTGATCTGATCTTATCTTATATAATTTTATTATAATAATCTGACCTGATCTGGTCTGGTCTGGTCTGCTCTGATCTAAATGAGTCTGATCTGATCTGAATATTTCTTATCTGATCTGATAAAAAAAAAAACCATTTTTTTTTTAAAAAAAAAACTGAGTAAGGGTTAGGGATGGCAAAAAAGCTCATACTGGTGAAAATCGAAAATCGAATTTTCGGTACGGTTTTGGGGGTGAATTATTGGGGATGGGCCGGGGATCGGGGATTTTTTTGGGGATTCTTTTGGGGATGGGGAAGTAGTCCCCGCCCCGGCCAATCCCCGATATATTTAATATATTATTTATTATCTATTTTAAATATTATAGTTAATATTTTATGACATTATATTTTATAAATTTTGCTTAGTCAATCCAAAATAATTACAAAATGGATGAGAACTTGACATAGTTGTTATCTCACTAGCTCTCACTCACTCTTATAATTAATGGTTGGATTCCCCACTCGGTGTCCCGGGCCCCCTATCCTTCCTCTTACCATTTGTGATTTATATAGTATGGACTCCCACCATCCATTTATTTGGCCTTTTTACTTCAGAAAATAAAAAATAGTTACTAAACTATTTTATTTGATGGATTGATTATATATTAGAAACAAAAATGAAATTTTGGTGTGGATTATGGTTTATTGTTAAACAATACATTTGTGTGTTTTAATATAATTTATGAAATTGAAAGTTGGCTTGAATAATATGAATTTGGTGCTCCCAATTACCGAAAAAATTTAAATTGGCTTGTAAATAAATCACCGATAAGATCCCCAATGGGAATCGGGAAAATTATGATATCCGATGGGGATCCCCGATAAGATCCCCGACGGGATACGGACCGGTTTTTGGACTAATAATGCTAACGCTAATTTGGGGATTGGAATACTACTCCCCACCCCAAAACTGGTCATTGCTATTCCTAGTAAGGGTAGCATTATCTTGATTTGATCCGATTCAGTTTTAGTGTAATTTGATTTAATTATTTTTTGTATGATTATATTGTTTTAATGTGATTTGATTTTAATAAATTTGAATACTACCTCCGTCTAATTATAATTGTTATGGACCCACCTGACACGTATGTCAATACATTTTTAACGGTTAATAACTTAAATTATGTACAATAAAAAATTATAAAAATTTAATATTCTAAAACTTCAAGATTAGACGAATTTAAGAATATCTCACTTCACTATCTTTTTTCTTACATAATTATAATAAAAATTTTGAATCAAACTTAAACAGTAAATAGTATAAAAAAGTCAAATGTAACAATTCTAACGAGACGGAGGAAGTAATAAATTTAGGAATACGAACCTCACATATTAAACCGGCAAAAAAACGTGGACATAAGAGAAATAACGGAATTAAAGCATAGGAAAGAAGAGATCTTTTCAGCATCAGCAAAAAGTGCCCAGGTAAGATTCCAACACTTGCAATTGGAAACAAGCCTACCAACAGCAATATATTTTTCATTACTCTCTCAAGTATACTGCATAGCTTATAATCTTGAAGCTATACTGCATAGCTTAAACCGAATAATACTAGCTACGTGAAGCTCTAGTAGCCACCGGCCATGCCCCAACTGAATAGCTTATCTGCTTATACCCATGCTATACTGCATCCTGCATGCACTCCATACTAAATCCATATTCCTCATTTAAACTTACCAAAATGGGAACCTAAAAAATTCAATTCGATTACGTCAATTCCTTCAAGAGCTTTTAGATACAAACATCATAAAAAATATATTTCGCATCACAAAATACAACTCTGAGCATCACATTTTTGGCATCATGCAACACATCTCTCCCAACATACAAAATACATCATTTCATACATCACACAACACAACTCCCATATTATACACAGGTGAATTGACTGCATGTGCAGCCACATGCACACTAACCCCTTCCTAAGAAATGTGGATATACAACTATACCTCGAAAAGCGGACAAAGGGTACTACTAGTACTAAAAAATTGTAGATAAACCTCCATTCTCTCTGCCCACTAAAATAGAAAAAATGCAACCTGGACAAACCCGGATTGGTACTTTAAACTTACTTTAAAAACATAGTGAATTATTATGATCATAAAATACAAAAAACCCAAGAAAACGACATCCATATTCCAAAAACATCACCACCCACCAATCTCTCCATTCTTCTTCATACTTCTTCTTCCCCCATTCTTGTCCGAATTCAACTTCAAGTCTTCCCCAATCCACGTCGTGCTCAATGCTCATCTCCATGCTCAAGTCTTCACCACTTCCAATCCTTGTAACCCTACTACTCGCCACCTTCACCGCTCTCTTGTTCCGCCCACTCCCTCAAAAATCCTCCTTCCATCACTCCCTCTTCCTTTCCTTATCCTCCAATGATTCCCTCGCCAATCACCTCTACACCCTCACGCGCCTCCCCCATATCGCCGGCTCCGACGCTAACGCCGCCGCCGCCGCCTACGTCCTATCCACCTTCACCTCCCACAGCATCTCCTCCCACATCAAGTCCTACCACACCGCCCTAACCTATCCATCCTCCCGCTCTTTGACGCTCAACCGCCCCCCTCCGCACCCGCCGATCCAGTTCGAACTTCGCCAGAGTATTTACCCGGGGGACCCCTATGCCGACGTGGCCGACCAAATCAAGCCCACTTTCCACGCCTATGCCAAGTCCGGGACCGCCGTCGGCCCCGTCGTGTACGCGAATTACGGGAGGGTGGAGGATTACGCGACGTTGAGAGAAATTGGGGTTAACGTCACGGGAACCGTCGTGTTGGCGAAGTACGGGAAGATCTTCAGAGGGGACATCGTCGGGAATGCCCACTCCGCGGGGGCCGTTGGGGTTTTGATTTTTACGGACAGGAAAGACTACGGAGGCGGCGGCGGCGGCGGCGGCGGCGGGGGGGACGCCAGATGGTTCCCCGATGACAAGTGGATGCCTCCCAGCGGGGTTCAGGTCGGCACGCTCTACAGCGGCGTCGGTGATCCGACGACGCCGGGGTGGCCGAGCACCGAGGGCTGCGAGAGGATTTCGGACGGCGAAGCGGAGAAGCTGTGGGGTCTTCCGGCTATACCTTCACTGCCTATTTCGTGGGCGGATGGAGATGAAATTGTGAAGTCCGTTGAGGGACAAGTGGCGCCGGATGATTGGCAAGGAGGGAAAGGTGCGCCGGTCTATAGAGTCGGACCAGGGCCGGGAACTGTGAATTTGACATACGAGGTCAGTGTCTGAACGCAAGGAGATGAATGTGAACTGTAGCCTGTAGGTTAGTAAAGATTAAAGAGTTAATTTTTTGATATGTCTTTTTCAGGGGGAACAAGTCATCAGCACAATTGAGAATGTTATTGGGATCATTGAAGGCGAGGAAGAACCAGACAGGTAGTTTTATCACAATCATTAAATGATTCATTCAGTTCAGTTACATTCATGAGTTGGGATGTGCATTTCTGTTGAAGATATTGTGTTTATTTACTACATTGGAGACCATTGTTAGATTCGTCATTCTTGGTAATCATCGAGATGCGTGGACATTTGGGGCTGCAGATCCCAACAGTGGCACGGCATGTCTTCTTGAGGTGGTTTTTGGTCTTTTGGTAGAGACTAGTTTCAAATTTCTTAGTGGTACAACAGTGTTAGTTTGGTATGAAACATAGGTTGCAGGGAGATTGGGGGAGCTTCAGAAGAAGGGGTGGAAGCCGAGACGGTCGATTATATTCTGCAATTGGGATGCAGAGGAGTATGGCCTGGTCTCTCTCGAATCCTAGTTATCTAACTTTATGTACCCCGCCAATTCCTCTTGAACTCACTCACTCGAACATGAAGAAATTAAGGATCGATTAATGTGTTTTCTTCAGATAGGATCAACTGAATGGGTTGAAGAGAACAGGCAGATGTTGGCTGCAAAGGCTGTAGCTTACTTGAATGTCGATGTTGCTGTTGCAGGAGCTGGATTTGAAGCCGCTGCAACTCCACAGCTCGATGAACTGCTCAAACATTTCGCCAAGCAGGTACCCGCCTTTGCTGTTATTGTCAATGGATGAAACTAAATCAATGATATCAACCAGTCTTAATAATTTTACTCAGCTGTTAGGTGTTCAATAGTGAACTTTCTTCTTATGTTCTCTTCCTTTAAGGTAAACGACCCGGAAAACTCATCGCAAACAATCTACGATTCCTGGATTAGCTCCACAAATAATCCCTTGGTGAGTTCAATATTTGAATGCCGAAAACTAGAAAGTAACTGCTCTTTTCATGTCAAGAGCTTCACAGATGTTATAGTTTCAGTCCTTAGATAGCATGATGCATTTTACAGATGTTAACTCTAATTTTTGTGCGTGAAGATTGGTAGGCTGGGAGGCGGGGGTTCAGACTATGCAGCTTTTGTGCAACACATTGGTGTTCCATCAGCTGATATGTCCTTCGGAGGAGGTAAAAAGAATTTAGACCAGTCAAGATGATCATGAACCTCAATGTTGTAATGTTGCATCTTTTTTTTCTTGTAGTTGTGGTATCATCAATTTTCGATATCAATGGATGATATACTTGCTCAGTTCCATCGTATACAGTGATCTATGGAACTCAGACAAGCAGTTTGATTATTCGAAATCTCCTGACAGCGCTCATTTCTGAACCTTTTCAGGTTACCCAGTCTACCACTCAATGTACGACGACTTTGTCTGGATGAGTAAATTCGGTGATCCTATGTTTCGAAGGCATGTAGCAGCTTCAAGTATTTGGGGTTTAGTGGCACTCAAGCTAGCGGATGACGAATTCTTACCATTTGACTACCGTTCTTATGTTCTCGAGCTTCAGGTACATAATTCATCTTCTAAGGTTGCATCTGCTTTTACTACTGTTCGAATTGAAGTATTACACATTTCAATTCTTGCTATAGACAAGTGCAGAAGGCTTGAAAAGTGAAGTGTCGAACAGAGGCGTAACCCTTGATCCCCTGCTCGATGCCATAGACAAACTCGAAAAAGCAGCTATTAAGATAATCAACGACAGGGAGGTACCAATACTTTAAAACCAGTAGTGATATACGATCAATCGATCTTTCAGAAGCACATGAGGACCATTTTTAACGGTAACCTGATTCGTTAGGCACTCGAAGGAGCCAAACACTGGATACAGAGTGGGAAGAACAGCGGGAAAGTAAGAGAGCTGAATGACAGACTCATGATGGCAGAACGCGCGTTTACAGATGCCGATGGGCTTCCTGGAAGATCGTGGTACAAGCATTTGGTAGGTTCTACTCTATTAGGTTCCAGATTTCTCCTCCTGATTGTGCAGGTGCTATATGTAATGAAATCTCGTTGTCACTTCATTTTTCAGATTTATGCTCCATCAAAGCACGACAATTACGGTTCGAAGGCGTTGCCTGGGATATATGATGCTATTGAAAATGCAAAGAAGATGAATACTGCTGAATCTTGGCATTCTGTGCAGCATGAAATTTGGAGGGTGGCCAGGGTTATTACACAAGCTGCTCTCTGCCTCAATGGCGAACTTACATGAACATTGAAGCTTGTTTTTGTAGGGACGAATAACGATTGCAGTCTGTTTTTGAAAGAGATTTGCAGCTACAACTGGATAAACATGATGAAGATGAAGAATAAGTGTGTAATATTTGGCATTTAAGAAACATTTTGATTCATGACTAGTGAAGAAATAGTTAAGGACTTTATTTGATTAATAAAAAGTCATTGCGTACATAGTATAACACCAAATGGAATTTATTTATTTAATAATTATGTGAGTTTGAATTCTATTTTGAAGGGTTTTGAATTCATTTTTGGTACAAACTACAAACGAATAGAAAAATCAAAGCAAAGAAAAGGGTCGCTTAATTTCAAATTGTGATTGGCTGGGGATTTACCTCTGTGGTCAAGTCTCTCAATTTCTAACTTTTAGGTTGGGGTTCGGGTCAAGTCTCTCAATTTCTAACTTTTAGGTTGGGGTTCGGAGGTTCGAATTCCACGTGGCCTCTATCCTTCCCATTTGTAATTCGGAGGTTCGGAGGTTCGAATTAATGGTTGCTTAAAAAGAATATAGTGAAAAAATTATAACGAATAAAATTCTTGAACATGCATTTAAATGTGGACTTAATTCCTTGAATTAAACAATTGGACTTAATTAAATTGGCAATAATACCTTCTCTGGCCTGTTGGCTCACCCAAAAAAAAAATTAAATTGGGCATAATAATTTTGTTCCCCAAAAAAGTAGGGCATAATTTTTGCATTAGTTGCACAAAGGTCTGGAACGACTCTCGTCTCTACCGTCTTTTGGCCTTTTGGTCTCATCAGATCGTCGGTGTCGTCCATCGGTTGTGGTCATCTATAGCCACGAAGCCGGAAGTCCCGTCTGATTTGTTTTGCCACCTTACCAAATTGGGTAATAGGTCAGGTTTGAAAAGCCCAAAAACCCCTACAAATCCGAAACCCTAACCTACTCCCCAGATCGACGAAGACTGCTTCGCCCTCGTCTCTTCGCCCGCCTACCGCCACCGCCACCGCCACCGCCCACTGCTTCTTCGCCGTCGTCGCTTCGCCTGCCTGCCACCGTCGCCCACTGCTGCCTCGCCCGGCGTCCATTGCTTGCTCCGCAGACTTCTTCCACTGCTCCACACTCCCCCCACAATCGTCCTTACAAGGTAAGGGTTTGACTTTGAATGTGGCCATTTTGAGCGGTATTTAATTGTTGAATTGAGGATGTTTTACTGTATTAAATGGCGCTTCACCGTGACATTGAGCATTTTGATGGTGCTATATTAATTAGGTTTTAAAAGTGTTGTGCTTAATACTCCTAAAGAAGAATATTAATTAGGTTTTAGAAGTATTGTGTTTATATTCTCTGTTTTCAACTTGGTGTTAGTGATAGGTAGAATGAATCACTAAACCATATTATAAACAGGAAAGGAAATGATTCTCTCAAACCGTCATGGCAACAGAATCACTCGTTCAATTTGGTTTGTTGACTGCATTGCCCATGATTATGCAAATTGGACGCAGTATCTTCACAGAATCCACTAATCTGGATTTTGTACTTATCATGATACATACCCTTGCGAACGGATGCCCTTTCTTGAGGAGTGTCAGTTCGTCCATGTAAAGAGGGGGAGCCAACCAAGCTTGCAATGCTGCTTAACTCGTCATGACACCAGTGTTCCCCCAGGGAATCTTACCCATTTCGGGATCTCTTGGAGGGGATCCTTCTATTTGTGAATCCCAACGGTTTTGATGATAAGTGGTCTACCACCAACATACCCCGAATATCATCTCGGAAACAACGAGACCCATATGGGTACTCATGTCTTGGCTCTGATACTATGTTAGAAACAAGGTGGACCTAGGGCTTCAACTCAAAATCAATCAATTGATAGGGTACTCAAATGGGAAACAATGATATACAATGATATACCCAAATGGGTACTCATGGCTTTGATACCCTGTTAGAAAGAAGATGAACCTAGGGCTTCACCCTAAAAGCAGTTGGTGATAAGTAGAGTGTCTCATATCCATATGAACAAGGGATATCCCATCATATAGGCGATGTGGGACATTATAACACTCTCTTTGGTGCAATTGATAAGGTCAATGCTCACGAATGGGGGAGTAGATGTTCTATTGTTGTTTTGAACGTTCTGTCTTTTCTAGCTATTGGTTTAATAAATATGAACATTCATCTTGATTAGCTTGATGAAGAAAAACACTAATTATTTTTCTACCTTTGAACTTATTAGGATTGACGATGGCTGGGGCACCTTTGGCTCCATCTTCACTTAAAGAGTATCTAAAGAAGTACACAAGTAATGATGATAATGAAAAGAAGAAAAAGAAAAAGAAGAAAAAGACTAAACCTGATGCTGCTGGGGTCCTTGTAGTAGATGAAGATCCCATCTGGCAAAAGCCTGTTAAACTTGATGATGATGATGAAGAGTCGGGAGGTAACTTAAGCTTTTATCTAGTTCCTTTTTAGTTCTTTCTGGAACAGAAGTTTTCATTTTCTTCACTACATTGGGTTGCAGAAGAAGAGAAGCCACAAGTAGATGAAGATATTGAAGTCAAGCGTATGAGAAGGCTAGAGGCACTTAAATCAAAACGACCTTATGGTGCCATTTCTGAGGATGGAAGTGGTTGGGTTTCTGTTTCTAATACAAATACCAGAATAAACTCCGGGGACCAGAATTTTGACATTTCCCCTCCTCGCAAAAGTAGGCAACGAAATGATACCCCATCACCAAAACCTGAACTACAATCAGATATTCTAGCTGATCCTGATTTGTCTCCACCACGTAAGTCACATAGGCATTACCAGAGTCCTCATCAAGTTTCAGAAACAGGAACATCTCGTTTTCGAGGTGCTCGGACTGCCCGTTTTGATACACCTTCACCTGAACCACATCAAGAATCTTCCCGGCGTGAAATAGTAACAGATTTGTCTCCACCCCGAAGAAAGCAAAGAGAATTCACTGAACCGGAAAGGATATCCTCATACGATCAGGTTAAGGGTTCAGATGTTTCTCCTCCAAAGCATGGCCGTCGTGACTCTAAATTTCAAAATGACTCACATGCTTCATCAGAATATGATCTTTCACCCCCTAGGAAGGTGAAGAATGATAGGTCTGGTCCCACTTCAAGGAAGTCAATTCACAACTTGGAAGATCATAATGCGTCTGATCATATGGCTTCAGCTTCAGATCTTTCTCCTCCAAGGAAGAGGCAGAAAGAATCACAACGTTTGGTACATCAACCGAAAACAGGTTTAGTTTCTGGCAGGGATGTCAAAGAGGAAATTGATATAAAGGCGAAGGAAGATTTGTTGAGGTAACAATCTGGACTACCTTACAGTGCATTTTAATTCCACTTATTAGCCTCTTCACACACTTCTTCCCCCGGTTTCCTCACCGACCTGTATTTGTATCTGCCAACTTGCATGCATACTTTTAGCACTGTATGTCACTAATCTTATTTTGACTTTTAAGTTTGTGTTGAACTGAATTTTAGTGAACCTAAATTTTCATATTTGCGCTCATCTATCCGAGTTTATTAATATTTTCCGTCTAATGAAGTGCTTGAACCTAGTCCTTGGTATATATGTGTCAATATAGGTTTGAAGAAATGGATCCTTCGATGGGAGGTCGGCTTGCTGAACCTGTATACCGCAGCAAAATAACTGGTGCGGAAAAAATTTCCTCATCTTTTCTTTGTTATTTGTTAACTAATAATCAACATTTCAAGATTTCAGTTTCTTTTTTCAGGGGCACGCATAACAAAAGAGGAGTTTCTCCAGTCTCAGAAGAAAAAAAATATGAAGGACGAAAAACCCAAGGTACAATTTTGATAAATTCTCGTTTATCGTTTCATGGAACAGTTTTTTCTATTTGATTTCTGTTACCTGGTCGATGGGAGTTCTTGAATTAAAAACCTTGACACTACACTGCACTTGAAACTTTTCCAAGTCAAAACTCATATAAGACTGCAATGTTTTGTGTACTTTACTGCCTTCAACTTGACATACTTCTTAGAAATGGCATGTTCAATGGGTTTTAATTATTTTTCGTTGGCAAATGGCAACTGCATCTGGCCCAGCCACTAATCCTTTCCTTGCCTACTTGTATGTTGCAAAAATAAATAAATAAATTTTTTAAAAAAAAAGAAAAAAAAAAGATATGAGATTCACACACGTGTACATGGAGGGGAAAATACTGCTCTGCATATGTGGTTATTGATAATCATTTTCATTATTGATATGCTGAGTAATGGTCTTCAGGAAATAAAATTGGAATGGGGCAAAGGATTGGCTCAAAAGCGGGAAGTTGAAGCTAGGCTGAAGGAGTTAGAAGCTGAAAAGGAAAAACCATTTGCTCGGAGCAGGTAATAATAAAGATGGGTGATGATAATCTCTCACTAATATAGCACTTCATGTTGATTTAAATTGTAAAGCTATTTATTATGGTTGATCTTTTGACATGTTTGGCCATTTGGTGGGTCTTTCCTCTGTTGCCTTGTATTTGAGAGACATTTAATCTGTTTCAATTTTGATTGTAGGGATGACCCTGATCTGGATGCTATGCTGAAGGATAGAATTCGATGGGGTGACCCTATGGCACATTTAGTCAAGGTAAGTTGCTTTTCTTTTTGTTTTCTTTGACAATGATGGGAGTAATTCTGATATTCAATTTGGTTAAACTGAGATGTACCTGAATCCTGTCAATTTGTCCGTATAGTTGGAATTTGTTTTACATGCTTTTGTTGTTTAACAACCTCCTTGATCATCCAAATTTGTTTGCATTTGTTTAGAAAAAGAATTTGGAGCCTGTTCTTCCAGATCTAGGAGATAACGAAAGGATGAAAGAATCCGGGTTCATAGTCCCACAGGAGATCCCAAGTCACAGCTGGATAAGAAGAGGCGTTGATGCTCCACCAAACCGCTATGGGATCAAACCAGGAAGACACTGGGATGGTGTTGACCGAAGTACTGGTGAGCTGATTTTCAGAATTTGTTGATTGGAGATATCACTTCTGGTTCTGGTTTTCCATGGAGTCAATTCTCCTTGCTATGTGATTTGATTTCGGTTCTGAAATTCACACCCCTTTGCTGGTTCTTGTCTCTAACTTGGGTGCTTGTATTTTTATGCCCACCACGTCTTCGATTTCATACTCAATATGATTTGATGAAGTGCTGAATGCACTATTCTAATGCAAAATGTACGTGGTTATAGTTCATCCATCCAATGAGAAATAATCTCTTGTTTCGTCATGTAGGATATGAGAAGGAGATGTATAAGAGGATGAACGAGAAAAGTGCTACAGAGAGAGAAGCATATCTATGGTCTGTTGCTGACATGTGATCCTATTCACCAACAGGATGTGCCGAGGACAGATAAGTAAGGTGCTCCCTGATTACAATGCTTGGACAACGTTGATGCCTTCATTACAAATAACCTTTCCAAGGATATACAAGGACTGGAGGGGGTTAACCTATGCTTCAAGAATTCTCAAGTCATACCCCTTGCTTGACAAATTTGAGTCCTCTAGTGTTAGATAATCAACTACAGAATCAGAAATGCTGAGCTTTTCATACAAATGCATCTTTGTCAACACCCCTTGCTTGACAGAACAGCACGACAAAACAAATTTGTTGCAGGTTTGGAAGGTAGTTTTGATGTTTAATACCCAGCATAAAGTAATAGCAATGTATTCTGAGAAGAGCTTGGTACAATGATTGGGGAAGGTTGTGGTTTGGGATGGATTCATTGTCCAATATTATTAGTCCATACGGCAACAACAGACGATCTCTACGGTTTTATGTTCTTATGTATGGTACAAATTTTTTCACCAACGTGAGTGTTCTGTGCTTACTCTTTATGCAGTTTTCTGCGTTGGAGATGTGTTCATATGTGTGACTGGAGGGCCTATTTTTGTTTGCATATGTCTGAATTTGTGTTGAAGCTGGGGTTCCTTTTGCTCAATATATGATGTGACTTTAATTGCATATAGAAAACGTAGTAAATATTATGAAGAAAACATTACTGAAATTCCGCACACAATCTCATATAAAGATTACATATAAACAAAGTTTAGTCTCAAGCACAAATGCACAACTGAATGTGAGTTAACTCATTAGTTCATCCTGCATGTGGAGTTGCTGCCTAGCTTAATTGGGGTTATTGATTTTCCTATGGACCATGTTCGTATGGTTGTATGCCCCTCTTATCTTTAACCATCTCTTTTGTTTAATTTGGTGAATTATACGTGTGGTTTGGTTGATCTATGCTACACGGATTTTTTTTCTTTTTTTCTTTTTGAATTACAAGGTATTCACAAGTCTCATTGGACCCAAGACTAATCTCTCAATGATCGGGTGGGCATTGAAGCAGAATTCTGCATATACAAAGGCTTGAATCCAAGATCTTTGTTCAAATTGGTCATACCACTCAGGTCAAGGTCAACTGCGTTTGGTTGCTACACGGCATTTAACTAGCCAATCATACTTTAAATACTAGTTTGCCACTTAAATTTTCACACATGGTAGCTGAGAGCATGCGGTGCATTTTTATGTTTACTTCTTTTAATAGTGTTGGGTATACAGATTTTTTTTTTTTTTTTTGAATAACGGGTATCCCCAGATTTTATTGGGCTCAAGACTAATCCCTCGAGTATTTGGTGGGCATTTAAGAGTTGTCTTTCCCAAAGCAGAATTCTGCATACAAGCCCATACCACTTATACAGAATTAATTGAAGTCATTAAATTAAATAGAATATTTTGGACACAAAATTACAAGTTAAGACCATCTCCAACCGATAACACCAAACTCAAACCCAAAATGCAGTAAATATCACATCAAACAGTATTTCATCTCCAACCGAAAACACTAAACTTAAACCCAAAAGAATATTTAATAGAATATTCTCTTTTTAAGTCTTCAAAATAAAAAAGTAGTGTTTGAATAGTGTTGGTGTGATGAATAGTGCAAACTCAAATTTGAGTTTGAGTTACTGCAAAATCTACCCATTTTGCGTTGGCGTTTGGAGTACCATTGGAGCAAAATCTACCCATTTTTTGAGTTTTTGCGTTCGGTTGGAGATGCTCTAAAGGATTTATTCTACAATTTCAGTATTTAGGGTAGCAAATGTGCAATTAAGGTAAAAATACGAGACTGTACAAACATTTTTTTTTTCCTAGTTAAACATTCAAACATAAAATTCATCTTCATAAAAAGTAGATCTGTGTTCTATCTATGTATAGTAATATTTGTACCAAGAAAAATGAAACATGGCTTGGCTGAAAGATAGGCAGAGACAATAACTGAAGCCTTACATGGATGGTCAAAAAAGGATGCAATGAAAGCTCTCATCACTCCCACAACCTCTATATGTTCCAACTATCCTTTCCATATATATATATCATTAACATCACACACTTACAAACTCCCATCTCTCACTCTTTTCTCTGATCACAACACAATTCTTCCTTAACCACCTCCAAAGAAATCCAACAAACAAAAAAATAATAATGTCGTGGCAAACGTACGTCGATGAACATCTCATGTGCGAAATCGAGGGCCAGCCGGGCGTGCATCTCGCCTCAGCTGCGATTATGGGGCACGACGGTGCCATCTGGGCTCAGAGCGCAAACTTCCCTCAGGTCATTCATTCTTGTTACTCAAAAAAAAAAAAAAAAAAAGCATCGACCCCCTTAATTATCGATCACACTCCTCAATGGAGGAATCTAATCAATATCATGATTTTTTTTTTTCCGCAGGTGAAACCTGATGAGGTGAAGGGAATGATGGAGGATTTTGAAGAACCGGGGCATCTGGCGCCGACAGGGCTGTTCATTGGAGGAACAAAGTACATGGTTATACAGGGAGAGCCTAATGCTGTCATTAGGGGAAAGAAGGTATGTCTTTTTCCATTGCAATTTGTACATGACCATTGTGTTGAAATTGTGGGTTTGATTTTGGTGTTTGGGGGTAGGGATCTGGAGGCGTAACGATAAAGAAGACGGGGCAGGCGTTGGTGTTCGGGATATACGAGGAGCCGGTGACGCCAGGACAATGCAACTTGGTTGTGGAGAGGCTTGCCGATTATCTGATCGAGCAGGGGCTCTAGATAGTACCCACACAGCTAGATTTCCCCTTTGGAGTTTTTGGGAAAAATAACGGCTCTAGTTTTCTATGGATCTCGAGTTATTTAGTAGTTTGTGTGTTTTTTTGGTTAATGTATGCACAAGTTAGTACCCTTACTTTGTCTTGTTATTATTGTTTATGGTAGTTGGATTGAAAGAACCGAACACCGAGAATTCAATAAACTTCTCTAGTTGATCAAGTTCCATATGTACTCTAATATTTTTAAGGGACATACGACATCATTAAACATCTCCATATGCAATTGGTTTTTATATCCTCTTTTAGACTGCTTCATAAAACACCAAAAATAGAAAAACAAAATAGTACTTATCTTTTACTCCCTCCGTCCCATATTTATCTTCTTACTTTCCGTTTTTGGACGTCCCACATTTATCTTCCTACCCTAAAAAGGGAATTTTTTTTACTAAAATGTCCCTACATGTCCATATATTTACAGAAAAATCAATCCTTAATTTTACTAACAATTGCACTACAAGACAAAAAGAGACAAATCCACCCCTCAAAAAGTACACATGAAAATAATAAAATACAACTTTCTTAAACTCCGTATCTACAGTGTCGAAGAAGTTAAATATGGGACGGAGGGAGTAGTTTATTACTATAGTATTGAAAAGAAGATAGTGTGATACTAAAACACACAAGAGGAAAAAATAACTATAAGAAAAAAAAAAAAAAAAAGTAGTATAAAGTATTCATTTATGTTGCTAGTTATTAGCTGGTTCAGTGGTAATTGGAGTTGACTTTGGCAGGGCGAATTATGATTCGATCCAACAGGGATTGGGAAGAAGATGAACTCACTTTAATCCCAGAACTCACAAAGAACCACATTAGTCGGTCTAATTAGCTGAATACTGGTGGTTGATGTTCAACCACGCTAAAATAATGTTAGCTTTTAATTAAGACATTTTTTTTATATAATTTAATAATTTATGAAGTGGAAAAAATGTAGGAATCCTTTAATATTATTAGTAGCTAGAAAATAGAAATAGAGGGAGATGATGGGGTCCACTTGAAGATGATGAATCCGACGACGGTGCCCGACACGCCATGCTACTACATAATAACATCACAACTCCCATCGGTGTTATTTAATTTTTCTTTTTTTTTTTTGAACAAATCACAAATGGGAAGAAACTACAAGCTTATAATTAATTAACTACTATTAGTTCCATTCGTTCCGAGGCATTATAATTATAATAAAATCCCGTTAAGGACAAGTTTTGTTGTTCATATGTCAAGGATAAAGAGGGAAAAAGAAAATCCCACGGTTAATTACCATTTAACATGGAGCCAACTATGATCAAAGTATGTGGTCGTCTTTAATTTCATCGGCCTTTGGGTACATATAATTGTATTGTGTACTATGTGAAAAAGCACATACTACTATATTATATGTTAATTATTTTGCATAATAGTAGAATGAAACATGAAATGACTCTTTGAATTCTACATCATCATTAAATAACAACGCATGATACTCTTGGACTTGATATAGCTGTATTATTATTCTTGATCATTAATTATCATTGAGTGTAGTGTATATTATATGTTGCTCAAACACAATGTCTCTGAATCGTACTCTACTGTACATGTTGAACATTATATAGTAGTACTATATTAAGGAAATCGTTTGGGTGCTGGCGGCCTGTAGGTGCTGGCACATTCAAAAGTGATGGGTATGTGTATATGAAATGATGTGTGAGTATAAAAAAAGTGATGAATAAGGTTATGAATAAAAAACTAATATAAAAACAAACTACCGTCTATACATCACTTTATAAGGCTTATACATCACTTTATAAAGGGCCACACATCATTTTTAGCGCTGCCTGCACATGCTGGCAATTGTTTTGCCATTACAGAAACCGGATTGCTATATTAATATTATTATTCAACACCAATATGATACCGGTGTCTTAATTAACCGCTAATATCTCGAAATGTATACAACAAAAAATTATATAAAATACATATTCTAAAACTACATGATTATCCGATTCTAACAAGACCCAACTCGACTATTTTTTTTCAAATATATACATGCAATAAAATCGAGTCAAAGTATAACAATGAACAGTGTCAAAAAGTCAAACAGGACACGTTAGCTGGGACGTAGGGAGTAATTGATAATTAGGACAAGTTACAAACCCCTGAATTATTTTGTTTGTATCATAATTTTACCGGAGAAGTGCACTCATTAAAATTTGTAATAGTAGCCCATTTGGAAAATTTATGTAAAGCTACAATCCAGCCTCACCACCATGCAATTATAGTGCGTGCACCTACACCTTCGTCGTCATCGCCCATACTTTTTGCAGTTTATAAATTTGTTTAGAAAAAGAAATGTATGTGAGCAAGCTTATTACAACACATTTGAAAATAATTGTAAATAGTAGAATTTCAGGAAACTATAAGAATTTCTGAATAAATAAAATACTTCATAAGACCGCCGCTCAATTAATTAACTGTTGACGACTTTATTTATTTAGTTAAATATCATCAAAAGGCACAAGGAGAAAAAGAAAACATATAGCCTCCAAGATAAGAAAAGTGGAGTACTTAATAAACAAAATAATCCAACTAATCAGAAATTAAAAAATTGATAATTGAATGTCAGTTAAGACACCAATATTTGAAAGCATTGAATTTGCCGAAACAAACAAAAGGGCTTATCACATCATTTATATATAAGAAGAAGCCGACAAATTTCATATCCTGGTGGAGATATTCACAACTAGCCTTCCCAATATCAAATTAAATACTTATATATAATCAATCAGAACAGTGCATAAAACAAAAAAACACTTGTAATAAAAAGTGGAGAGGAGACCAACCAACCCAACTCACACAACATCATTCTGCTTCTCCATTTCCCTACACTTCCATTACATACCCTTTTATTACAACCTTAATTTCATCATCCCAAATGGATCCCTGCCCTTTTGTCCGTCTCACCGTCGACTCCCTCGCCCTCAAGCTCCCCTCCGCCGCCCGTCCCGCCGCCGCCTCCGGCGTCCACCCTTCCGCCACCCCATGCTACGCCAAAATCAAGCTCCACAATTTCCCAACACAGACCGCCCTCCTGTCTCTCTCCACCGCCGCCGCGTCGAACCCGCCGGAATCCTCCACTTCCGCCCCTGCTGGATTCCACCTCGACCCCGACACGCTCCGGAGCCTCTCCCGCAGGCCCGCAGTGACCCTCAAAATCTCGGTCTTCAGCGGCAGAATGGGGAGCACGTGCGGGATCACGTGCGGGAAGCTACTGGGTTCGGTTCAGGTGAGCATCAACCTGGCGGATGCTCAGACGAGGGCCTGTCTGTATGAGAACGGGTGGATGAAGCTGGAGCCGGCGGCCGTGGCGAAATTGCACCTGACGGTCCGGTCCGAACCGGACCCGAGATTTGTGTTCCAGTTCGGCGGGGAGCCGGAGTGCAGCCCCGTGGTGTTCCAGATCCAGCAGGGGAATATACGTCAGCCTGTTTTCAGCTGCAAATTCAGCTCCGACCGGAATAACAGATCACGGTCAGTTGCTTTTACGTTTTTGTATAAAGCATTTACTGTTAGTAGTAGTACTTGGAAGAAAAGGCCGGCCACAATATGATGCGCATTTTTTTTAAGCGGTTTTGGGCGGCGGCGGTGGAGTGCCGGAGTTCAGTTTGTACAGTTGGACTTCAGGACCCACGCCACCTTTGTTTATCTAATTTAAATTATAGTGCTAGTAAAAAAATTTTTTTCTTCTTGTTTATTTATGCCCTTTTAACTGTACTGCATTATTGATTTTTGACTCCAACTCTGCGAAAATTTCAATGCTTAAATATTTAGGGTTTATGGATCGGAAAGTAAGTAATCATGCCCGGTACTGCTTGCGTGTTGTACGGGCGTTTAGTTCATATATAATTATTAAAGATTTGATTTTTAGGGTTTTATTGATTACTGAACACATGGCAGATTTTGAGTTATTAAATCCATCATTACTAGGGATGAAAACGGGACGGATACGGGCGGATAGTACTCATCCCGTATCCTATCCCATATTTTTTTGTCGAATATGGAATCGGATACGAATAGGCCGGATACAAATACGAATCCGAATATTTCGGGAAACGGATACGAGACGGATTCGGATTTTAACTCGGATAATTTTATAATTACTAAAATTAATTTTTTTTTTATAATTTTTAAGTGAAATCGGAATATACTACTATATAAGCTAAACTAAATTTTTAAATTTTCCAAGATCATTAGTTATTTTATTCAAAACATCTAAATAACATCACTACAAGATGTTACATACTACAGTTTTGATGCAAATAACCTAATGATGTAGTCGAGTTGATTGATATGATTTGATTTAATAGATTACATATGGCTTTCAAGCTTTTGATTATATTTATACATATAGTATTACTTATTTATTTTATAGTTAATATAATATAATTATATTATACATATATAAATATATAAATTTTCGGATATTCGGATAGAAAATACGGATAATATCCGCATTATATTCGGATTTTTCGGATACGGGCGGATATTTACAATCCCATATCCTGTCCAATATCCGCCGGATATAAAAATTCGAATTCGGATTCGAATATAATCGAATACGGCGTCGGATCGGGCGGATATTATCCGCCCCACTTTCACCCCTAATCATTACTTTCATTTTTAACTTGATCAGTGTCGTCCTGTTATTACCGATTTAAGGTGGTATTAGGGTAAACTCAGTGACCTTTGCAGAATGAAAAATTGAAAATGCTCTTCGTCTCTATGTGCAATAATAAATAGGGAAAAGTTGAATACTAGTATTTAAGCAGCAAAGAGTGTGTATAATGTGTCTGTGTGTGTGTCTATATATATTAGGTTAATAAATCTGCAAGAAAACTGGTTGCTTGGAAGCTACTTGGAGTAATATAATTTCTTAGCTTAGTGACGACAGACGACACACAGGTAGCAATAATTAGCATGTGATGCGAGTAATTATTAATTAGAGGTCAAAGACAAATCCGGGTGCCTTGATATTCAGTGGTTTCCCAAATCACACTCTCATTGATGATTGATATTCATCATATGATTAGGCATTCTCAGCCGTCTGCTAATCGATCGATAATAATAATAATGCCAATAGGGTGAGAGGATCCTATGCTTAATAACCTGCGCTGGTCAAACACACACATATAGTAGTATAATACAAGTCTACTGCTTAATTGCAATGCAACCGTCGCCCAGATTCCCTTACCATGTGGGAAAGATTTGGTGGTTGCAACTTGTTCTTCTTGTCTATGTCATCACAGTAATCGATATTCCCTAACTGACTTCTTGTCCCAACAATTAATTATATATGCATTTTTATACTCACTTTTTGAATGAAATGATTTTCTCAATTTAACAAATGCTAGAGATCAGTACACCTCTCAATTTGAGCGGAAACTTTAATTAAACTTTAGGCCTAATAAAATTAGTAGCATTCATTAACATGCATAATAATTTGATTTTCCTATTTTTTCTAAATTCCATCAGGTCTCTTCCGAGTGCCTTCACCAGCCACGACAGGCGGTGGCTGAGGACTTTTTCCGGTGACAAAGACCGGTCCGGCAGGGAGCGCAAAGGGTGGATGTTTGTGGTCTACGATCTATCCGGCTCAGCCGTGGCGGCAGCTTCCATGACAACTCCATTTGTCCCATCGTCCCCGGGATCTGACCGGGTCTCCCGGTCAAACCCCGGTGCGTGGCTCATTCTCCGTCCCAACGGCGTCTCCATCAGCAGCTGGAAGCCGTGGGGTCGCCTGGAGGCCTGGCGGGAGAGGGGCCCCGTCGACGGCCTAGGGTACAAATTCGAGCTGGTGATGAATGACGGCCTTATAAATGGAGGCGTTCCAATCGCAGAAGGAACCATGAGCATTCACAAGGGCGGAAAATTCCGCATCGATAGCACGGGGAAGGATTCCATGGCTATATCACCGATTCGCGGATTCGTTATGGAATTGAGCGTTGGAGGAGATGGGAAGGCGGCCAAACCATCGGTTCAGGTAGGCGTGCAACATGTCGCGTGCATGGCTGATGCGGCGCTGTTTGTTGCCCTCGCGGCTGCAGTCGACCTCAGCACCGATGCGTGTCGGCTGTTTTCGGAAAGGCTCAGAAAGGAATTGTGCAACGAAGGGAATGAGTTCATGTTCCCTTAGGAAATCAATTTTGTTCCATAGAGATGAAGGATCAAAATTGGTTCGAGATTTTCTTTAGAAACGTACGAGGATATTTGTGTTCTTGATCAATCATAATTAGGTGATGATACTAATTTCATATGTATGTGATCTCTTCAAAATTTTTATATATTCAATTCATTCTTTTAGTAATTGATTGTCATTGTTCATTTGAAGTGTTCCATATATAGTTAAAAAGCTTCACATTATGTATTGTCTAGTGGTTGCTATGAACTGCTCCCCAATGGAAAAAAGCCTGTGGTGTCTTCGGTCATTCAACACTGTTAGCTACTAATTCACAACCAAGTGAAATTTTAACCACCTACCCATGATGATTTAATCTTTCCACCTCAATCAATACTAATTTCATGATCAGACAATTATTGTTGCTAATATAATAGGAGTAGTATATTACACAGTCACATATGTACAAATAGCTGTGAGGTCACATCCCCCAGCTCACAAGATGAGATTATTTTGTCACAAGCTCACACTCGTTCAATTCAGCACCAACCCACCTTGTAATTAAAAAAAAAAAAAAGACAGCTTATTTCAGAAGTGTTTGTCGTGGCCTTTGACAAATGCTTCAAAGCATTCATTGCTCTATTGTGGATGGAGCAGTACATGCATGTGTACTGTACTGTTAATGGAAATTTGCTTTTTAGTTCAGATATGAAAATGGACCCATTTCATTTGCTCTTCCAGACCCAGAGTACTAATTGTGGTTGAATACACATATACTGAGAAATACCAAGTTCTTTTAATAATTTTTCTGGACCAATTAACATAATGCTTTCAAAATTTGGTAGTTAAAAAAGATAGGGGACTAGGTAGATTGATGAGTTTAATTTTAAATCAAATACTATATATATATATACTCCGATCCCCCATTTTCTTATCTTCTCCACTTCGGTATGTTACGTACTTCAATATATATTAGCAATTAATATTTCGAATTGTATACGAGTAAAAATTATAAAAATTTAATATTTCTAACACTATGATTAGTCGAATTAATAATATCTCATTTAACTATATTTTATTTTATAGTATTTAAAACTCGACTCAAAGTTACTTAATAAATAGTACTCCCTCCGTTTTTAAATGATAGCTACATTGGTGAGTTTGACACTATTCACACAATCACTTTGACTTGAAGTTTTATCATAGATATACAAGTTAAAATATAGTCAATTGAGATCTTGTTAGATTCGTCTTGTCTTGTAGTTTTTAAATATCGAACTTTTAGAATTTTTACTTGTACCGAATTTGAGTTATTAACGATTTAAAATGTGCATTGGACTGCATGCTGGGTTGGTCAGTAGCTATCTTTAAAAAACGGAGGAAGTATTAACTATGGAAACGGTAGACATATGAAAGAACGGAGGGCATATAAGTCAATAACAATTGTATAATTATACTCAAATTATAGTTAGACTATCTCATAAACGCAACAATTTTTGACTCAGTTTGCATTTTAAATGTTGATTTTCAATTCATTCCACAAATAGAATTCGAATTGAAATAAAAGAATCAAATGCTGCATGTCTATCTGAATTGATAATCCCTTCGTATAAATTCTTGCCTTTTAATGCAGAATATCCAAACGGACACTCACAAGATCATTATAACATGTTCAATTACTACAAAGAATAACATCCCTCAAAACAAATGGCAAGAGACAACCTATGAACTACCTTTACAAAAGTAGCACTAAATAATATCCTTGGGGCAGAAAAGGTAAATCCAAGCAAGGCATATATAAAAATCTTAGTGGATTAAATGCAGGTGGCCCAATTCCCTGTTTATTCACGTGCAATGCAACCTATTAGTGCATCACTCACTGTGTCAGTACATCAAATTTAAGAACAACAATTTATTTTCATTAACAGAAAAAAATACCCACCCCATCCAGTGCAGAGTTATTGCACATCTTTCCCTTTTAAAAACGGGGAAAAGAAAAAAGAAAGAAAAAGAAATGAAAGAGCAACTTGATAAAAATTGTGAATCAGTCACCACAAAAGAATAACAAACAATTATCGAGCTTGCACATGTAAGTATCATACAAATGGACATTATTAAACAAATGCTCCAAAAACAATACAATGTAGTAATCCAAAACCAGAGCACATGGCTATAACATCCTTAGAATTTACAACACAAGTAATGTGTCTATCTGGGCAAATCTTGTCCGGAACGATGGTCCATATATTGGGGGGAACTCATCACTCATCCATGCCCAAATCACCACAAGAACAAAAGCAAAACATGTGGGAAGGGAAGAAGCCCTAAATAATTAGCCCTAATTTCCATTCCCTAAACCTAATGGCACTGAAATCTGATTCTTTTTCTCAAATGCCACAAAAGTGCCAATCCCTCTTTACCTTTTACCTTTCACTTTTGTCCCAACTTTGGATGGTGTTTCATGGAGCTGTCGTGGCCTCCCCTCCCAACAATGTCCCACAGACAAGAGGCCTCGTTGAGGGGATTCTCAGGCAGCTCAGCCCTTCTCCAGGGACATCCGAGCAATCCGGAACAGGCCTCTGCAGAATCCTCCCTGGAATGCAATTCAATGTGAAATCAAACACGTTTCTGAAGAACAATCTGTTGCAATCCTGGCTGAACCCGGAGAAGAAATTGGCAGCCACTGTTAAATTCAGGAGGCTCCTCAATGTGCAGACCAAATTAGGCAATTCCCCGGAAAGCTTGTTGTTTGCAAAGTTTAGAACTTCGATCCCCCTCAAGCAGGATAAGGAATCGGGCAGATGTCCCATTAGATCGTTCCTGCTGACGTCGAGAACTTGCAAATCCGTCCACATTCCAACCCCTTCTGGAATGCAGCCCGTGAGCTGATTGTTGAGGAACAAGATTTCCCTAATTCCCATGTACCCTAAACTGAACGGAATCGTCCCCGTGAACCTGTTGTTGGCTAGGTTTATCACCGATGCCGGAGAATTCCCCAGATTCTGAGGCAGCTCCCCGTCGAACAAGTTATTGTTGAGGAAGATTGCGTCGAGCTTCTTGTTGAAGAGATCCTCGGGGATCGGGCCGGAAAAGGAGTTGAATCGGAGGTCGAGGTAAACTAAATTTGGAATGTAGAGAGTTTGGGTGGGAAAAGGGCCTGAGAAGTGATTGTTGCTGAGATCCAGTTCCGCCAGCGCCGACAATTCCCTGATGGAAATGGGGATTTGGCCGCCGAATCGGTTGCTGTTGAGGTGGAGAATGGAGAGATCGGCGAGCAGGGCCAGCTCATTCACCAGCGTTCCTTGCAAATTGGCGCGGTTCAGATCTACGGCGGTGACCACTTTCCCCTGAGGGTTCCCCAGGAAGTCCTGGGCTTCGGAGCAGTAAACCCCTCTGTAGGAACACACATTGGGGCCAATCCACGACCGGAGAATCCCGTGGGGGTCGTCGGTAATGGCGGATTTCCAGACCTGGAGAGCAGTGTACGCATTGTTGAGATTTGAGGCGGAAGGGTTGGCGGGAGGGTTGCCGCCGACGCCAATCCAGACACCCCCATTTCCGCCGGCACCACCGCCGCCGATGCCAATGCCGACACCACCGCCGCCGCCGCCAATGACGAGGGCCTGTACAGGAATGAGGAATGCTAGTAGTAAGCAGAAGGAGGCGTTACAAATGTCCATTTTTTTCTGATTGAAGGATTAGGGAATTGGGGAATTGATGGGATTGGTTGAAGGGGTGAAGGAATTATTAGGTTGGGGCATTGATGATGAGTGAAAATGGTGGGAAAATCATTAATGTGTGTGTGTGCAAGTGCAATTAATTGTGTTGGGAGATATGATCTCCTCCTTCTGCTTGTCTGTTTGTAGCTCTTCCAAGTTTGAGTTGAGACCTCAGTCCTCAGACCAGTTATGATGACTTGTGAAAAGTACACTGCCTGGACTGTGAATTGCAATTTCGTCCTTGGAAATGTGGAATATTACTATGTATTACTGCTGCCATCTGTAAATGTAAAACATGTTTAGATGTACCTGTCTCCTTTTTGTGGATATCTATGGGAAATGTCGCTGTCTTAAATTAGTGGGTTCTTGTTCTTTGCTGTCAGAAGAAATTGGGGTTTCTTATGCTCCAGAATATATAAATGTGGTTTGAAAATACAAATCATATTTATTCTGGCCTTTAATCCATCGTCACTTTTGTGTTTTTGTCTTATGTCATCTTTTTCTTATCCAAGCCAAATTGTCAACTGTTTCTTTATCCATAGAATATACCAAGGAATAACACTATTTTAAAAATGTAACAAAATTTAGGATTTCCAAATTACGGAATAGTGTATACTTCCTCCGCTCTCAAATGTTTATTACATTTGGTTTTATGGCACTATTCATACATGCACTTTAATTTAAAGTTTTATCATAGTTATACAAGTTAAAATATAGTCAAGAGGGATCTTGTTAGATTCGTCTCGTCGTGTAGTTTTTAAATATCGAACTTTTAGAATTTTTACATATACCGAATTTGAGTTATTGATTCAAAATGTGCATTGGACTGCATGCGCAGTGGGTCCATAAGAAATACTCCCTCCGTTTTTCAAAAATTTTAACATTTCAGCATTTCACGTTATCCAATGCACATTTTTAATGCTTAATATCTCAAATTGTGTAAAAGTAAAAATTATAAAAATTTGATATTATAAAACTACGCGATTAGACGAATCTAACAAGATCACACTTGACTATATTTTATCTTGTATAACTGTGTTAAAAATTTGAATCAAAGTTACTTAGTGAATAGTAACAACTATGCAAATGTTACAATTTTTAACAAACGGAGGGAGTATATGATAACGGAGGAAGTAATACTGTAAAATTAGTAGTGACAGATTCTACACCGTGGGGAATATTTCAATCATTTCACACAACATAAGATCACTTCAAAAGACTTTTATGCGAGTATTGAAAGATTTTGAGAGACAAGTTTGAGTTACCCTACAGCCAATCATGATTTTCATTACCAAAACAAGTGTAAGAGATCCATTGTCGTAAAGTGCGCGGGACCAATTCAAAAATGGATTCATCAGCCCTGTCATCCATGATTGCACAAAATATCCAGTAATAAATTGCAACACAGCTGAAGGGGACCAAACTTTAAACATGGGTTCTTAGACCCACACAGTCGCAAACAAACATGTTTCGGCATTCTGTAAATAGAGCGGTCTATTACTCTCTTAATGGGGAAAAACCTTTATTTTCAACAATCAAAATTATTACTACTAGTCACACTAAACAAGCTAGCCCGATTCTCGTGCAGTATCCAGAATTCCTCCTGTTGTATAAAATTAGAGCCCTGGCAAACAGAAATCCTTTCAGGGAAAATATGCACCTAGGAAACATTGAAACAACTCAATTTTTCACTTGCTAAATCGCAGAACCCTACGTTGAAAACAGAATTTCTTTCAGGCATTCATTAGAATGCTGCTGGCAAAGTGGCAAACATGGTGATAATTAACTGAAACCATCAAGTGTCCTTTATTTCCGTCTAGTATCCTATAAAGGCACCGGTTGTAAATCTGAAAGTGTCCGCAAAGGTAATCATATCAGGAATGACTGTCTTCGCTCCTTGCTGCTGCTCTTTTTTTTTTTTTTTTAATGCAGTGATGACTCGTTCTCATTTTGAATGGAACCTGCTGCTAACTTCATCATAGCTTGGCAGATGAAGCACTGTAAATCAAAGGAATAGTGAGAAATGCAGTATATTGCATCAAACATTGTATGCTCCAAGGAACAAGGAGAAAAGATTTACCGTCGCCATATGATGCAAACGTGAGGGGAGAAGACAAAAGCTTTTGCACAGTTTTAGCAATATCTTGTGCTGTAATTTCATCGACAGCCTTCAAGAAGTGTTCCACAGGTTTCCTATATGCACATGCAGGGAAGTAGAAAGGTTAAATTTCAGTTCATAGTCCACTTGTGAAATGTTAACCTAGATGGATTCATAATGTTGAATGCCACAAAGTGCAAGAACAGATAACAGTCCATCGAGTTTATCCATTATACTTGCTCTCGCTCTTCAAATCACACACAAATCCTGAAGTACTAATAGTTCAAAACCATCAAGAAGCAAATTTTCAGTAAAAATTGGAACATACCTCTCGCCATACGTCAAAAGTTGTTTGCCTATGTCTTCTGATGCGACCAACTGCAACGGTAAACAAATGCATGATCGCCTCAATAGTAGAAAATTGTATGTGCTTTCATTGAGACCTATAACTTGCTCAGTTGATGAATAACATATGCCTTAAGAATCCTAAACAATGTGTAAGGGCTATCACATACTCTCGATTCTAGGTTCATTAATATTGCTGACTTCGTCGACTGCTTAGCCCGATCTAGCTGTACCTTATCAACTGCAACATTTGATATAAATAAAATTAAAAAACAATATATATTTCAGCAAATCAAGCAGAATCAACAAAGTAGATGAGCATATATATGCATATAATATAAATTTATCATCACCATGATGTAATCTAAGCCTTTGTCCCACTATGGGGAGTCACATGTTGCTATTGTATTTCTTATGTACTTTAAATATAGCTTATTTCTTTTTGAATATGAATTTAAGTCACTGCAGCAACTAAGAATCTACTAAACACATGCCCAATTTGAGGCGCATAACTCATTTTCTCATGTATTGATGCTACCTTTTTGACAGATTTTAGTCTATCGATGCTCTGAGCGAGAAAATTATATAAAATTCTTCCATTTTTAGCTTTGAATTTTTACTTTGTATCTAATGCATTCGTTATAAATATTCTATCCAGTCCAATATGCACATACATCCATTTTTAACATTTTACTTCCTCTGTTCTCTTTTTCTGAACTTAATATATCAGTATTCCAGCTTCATATGGCAGTGTTAGTAATATAGCTATACTGTAAAAAAATTCGATAAAGTTATAGAAGATGATGTGGCTCTCTTTACATGCCAGAAACCAAAGTGTCTCATGACTCTCATCTTCATCAATCTTTATTTTTTCACCCTTCCATCAATTTGTACATTTTATTGTGGCACTGATTCTAAAATTACAAAAGTAACACTCCATATACTCAATTTTTGGGGTGTTTGGTTCAAATTGAGAATTTGATTCAACCATAGATTTAAATCCATATTTATATTTGAAGTTGCTAATTTAATTGGTCCTTTAAGGTGGTAAACAAACCACCTAACCAATGAAAGAAAACTCAATATTGAAAATGTATCTTATAGATTTAAATCCATTCCAATACCCTTAAACCAATAATCCCCTTTGCACCTACTTATGGCGAAACTTCAAACGTTAATGTTCGTTCTACGTATGGGCAACAATATAGGGAAATCCCCTAATAGGTGGGTAAACACATCATTTTATTATGATGCCGATATTTAAGGGATGGGGCGAGGTTAAACCTGATCCTGAAGATGCAACTGCAGTGAGTTCTGAAACAGCAATGTCAATAGCATTTATTGCAAAATCAGAGCCCTACAATCAAAGTGCAGTAAGAGAATAATAGCATAAAAAATCTAACCCAAAAGAAGTAATATACAAACAATTGATGAATTGATTGACTCAATGTAGGGGAAAAAGTGAAAGGAAAAAACTCAAAGTTGCATTAAATATCCTAAAAACATGCCATATTGTTAAGAGTGCACATGTATATCACCGACAGCTTTCAGCAATGGATATAAACTAGAAAATTAGATAATTTATATGGCATGCCCATTAGGCTTTAACAATAATTCCTCAGTCTGGGGCATCTCCAATAAATTCATCACCCCCACATTGCACCAAATTCCCAAAACCTAAAAATAAAAATTCAATCATACCCATGCATCACTAGACACACATAAAAGTATTATACTACATGTTGCATCAGTTTCTTAGTAAGAAAGAATCAGTTAGAGAGAAACTAAAGAAAACATAAAAAAAATATTGTACAAAGGTTCAAAGATAGGCTCAATGATCCAAAACTCTAAAAGACATGGTAATAGATGGTTTGTACGTTGTCATCATCAAGATCTCTATATCACTATGTGGATCAGCTTTATAATAGGTGCATCCGTGCATATTGAAAAAATTCCTTACAGTGGTTGCTTGGATTCCAAATAATCCACTACGGTTGTAAATGCTGGTGAATGCAGTAAATGATTGAATCTGCGGATGCTCATTCAGGACACGAAGATCTGCTTACAATCAATGTGATACAGGATTACAAACATAATTAAGAATTAAGATATAAATTAGCCAGTGAAAAATCAGATCAGCTTGTGATGATACTAATTTGATAATAATGAGCTCATAATTAACGTAAACAGCTGTATAATTTATGCCATTTGCAGTTCGAACGCCTTTCGGCTTGCAAGATGCTGTCTATGAATTAAACAGGATGTACAACTAAATAGAATTTCCAAAAGAGTTATATAGCAGAACAACGATAAGACTTACACAATCTTGAGTACATCCCCTTTCCAGGACCGCCAGCTGAGAAAGATCCACCTCCTCCCATGAGCATCTATAAGATAAATAATGATCATTTCCATTAAAAAATAAAACTTTTAAAGAACAATATCTGCCAGAAAATAACTAAGTAAACAAGCCTTAGAAACTGGGTAAACAAATATACATATATTTAAACAAACAAATAAATAAAAAGCTTTCAATTCCATCTGGCTTCAGAGGAAAACCTACATCGGGTTTATTGTGCTAATGAAAAGGAAACCAAATAACAGAAATGAGTAACCTGAAGAACAGTCAAGATCATAGCATCCTTTTCTTTAATCCAGCCACCAGGAAGTTCAAAGGCAAGAGCAAAGTGTGTTACCTGACCACAGATACGTAAAAATATAATAAGACGCTCAAATACCCAAACTAGGATATCAAAATTTACAAAGATATTTGGTGCAGGATATTTTACAATACACACCCCTGAATCACCTTGACGGCGGAAATCGCCTCCTGTGTAAATTGGCTTTGGTTCAGCAGGTCGAGAAACTTTAGGCAGATCTGCTAAAAGTGGTTCTGCATATTCTAGAAGTTTATCATGGTCAACTCCTGATGCTGCAAGGACCATCCTAGGAGCAGTGAAGTGTTCCTAACACACATCATATAAACAATTAAAAAGAAAAATGATACCAAATCCATAAAAAGGACAGGAATCCTACTATGATGACCAATGCAAGGCGCTTTCAAAGTGAAATGTCATACAAAACATAAGATATTTGATACTCACAGCAACGAACTCCTCCAAAACAGTGCTGTTCAATCTGCTGACTGCAAATTCTGAAGCCACGAGACCATTTGCATATGGACCAGAGTAACCTGTTGAATGAATGGCCTCCAAAAGAAGGTGATGAGGATTCTTGGAGATTTCATTAATCTCAGAACTCACTTTATGGAGCTGCAAAGAGCAAAAGGAAACCTCATTGAAGATTCGGTGGGGGGAGGGGGGGGGGGGGGGGGGGGGGGGGCTCATCATTTTCTTAAATAAATATACCTGTTCATTGACTTCCCAATCCAAAAACACAGGGTTTCTAACACAGTCAACAAGAAGCTCGACCATTTGAGGGACGTAATACTTTAGAGCATCATAGGTGTAACTAATATGCTCCCGAGAGACTGATGCAGACACATTTCCACCAATTGCCTCAACTTCTCGTACAATTCTCAAGTGACTTCGGTTAGTGGTACTTTTGAAGGCCATACGCTCTAGAAGATGGGTCGCACCATATGAAGCTGGAGTTTCATAGATTGAGCCACAATCAACATACAACCCAATTGATGCAGCAGGGTTCTGATCAACATAAATGTTTCATTAACCCCAAATTACACACAAAAAATAACAAGAACTTATTATTTCCTCGCGTAAAAAGACAAGATAAAATCGACCCTTACCGTTGATGTTTCAGATGCTATTTTGAGACCATTCGGGAGAGTAGTTATCTTCATCTTTCCAGGCTCAACAAAGTCCGGCAATGGAGGGGGAAGAGCAACATCCTTAAGTGGGAAGTCAAGTGGTGGAAGTGAAGATGACTTCTCGCCTGTCAGCCAACCAAACAAGCCGCCTGATGATGATTTGGCTGCAACAGCACTTGTGCTGGCATATCTAGCCAATTCCCTACAGCCCACTCGGCCCTAGTCCAGGAGAGAGAAGAAAATCCCTTGAGTTTTAGTTATATGTTAAAACAAGATTACTATCTTCTTCTCAAGAAGCATTTCACACAGCAATCACTATAATTGAGATTTGAGATATAGCCATTTTATGTCATAATCATCAACGTGGTTAAAGGCTAAGCCACATTCATAGTATAACTCACATGAACCGGGAGCTCGAATAAGGACATTTAATTAAATCAGCCAAACCCCCAATCATCAATGGGAAACTCAAGATTCAGTTTTTATTCCTAAAAACAAAAATTGAGTAGCATTTATAAAGAAGATTAATTAACCCAAATTGGCAAAAAAAAAAAAAAAAAAAAAAAAAAAAAAAAAAATCTAAACAGACACCCATCACTTTCTTATTAGACCCCATTTCTTCAATCAAGTTCAAAATTGACAAAAACAAAAGCGATTGACATTAATCCTCAGCACTATCACCAAAACGATAAAGAAATACAATTTCAAAAAACAGCTAATGCTCCAATCAGATAATTATCATTATATGAAGACCAGCATTTTACACACATATCAAATGCCGCAAACCACAAACATATTATGAAACCCAAAACATCGCTGAGAAGCAATCAAATCTAGAAACTGATACACGTATGCACATATATAGACCCACACAAATCAATGAATTTCATTCTGGACATCTAAACTAGGAACAAAGCTAACTTAAAAGGAGAAAAACATAGTAATACAGACCTTGAGAGCCCTGACTCTAGACGCCGCCGTCCTGTACATATTCTACAAGCGATTGTTGATCGTTCAACGAAGAGAGAATGTTTGCCCTAGGATTTGAGACAGCGGAGTGCTGGAAAGAAGGCGAGGAGGAGAAATAACAAAGAGAAGAGAACGCCAAATAAGGATCCCCACACGTGGGAAGACATCGTGCTTTCTGGCTCGTGCCAAACTAAGTATCTAGTCCTGCAAATTGCAATAGTAAAAGGGATTCCCAGAATAAATATGAAATTACTTTTAAACCCCATAATTTATGATGATTTAATTTTTCTATCCTGTATAAATAAATTCTATGAAAAGAATAAATTATAGTAATTGATTTCTTACAGAGAGCTGTAAATTGAAAGAGGCCGGCTATTTAGACTTCATGGTTTACTTAATTCACCCCAACTCTAAATCCATCCCCTAAAAAACTTAAAAAAGTCACCACATTCTAAAATCACTCCACCCTCAATTACACAAATACCCTTCAATACAAAAATAATATCCAATTACAATATTTACTACATTCACCCCACCATCCCACCCAATTACTCACCCCACCACTCACCCCACCCCTCTCCCGTTCGGTCTTCACTGAAGGGAAAAAAAAAAAAAAAAAAAAAAAAAAAAAAAAACGTTCGTTCAGTTCTTGTTCTTGTTCGGTAAGTGTTCGTTCTTGATCTTCAGGATTGGTTTTGAAGCAAGAAGAAATGAATCTCCCAAATACACATCAACTATTCTCTCACTCACACATGGAGAAATTAAAAGGTATGATTTATGTTTAAAATTTTAATCAACCCATTTGTAGTAGATCTTGAATTATAGTGTTAGAATTGTTAAATTAGTATCACATTGTAGATAGGAAGCATTTAATTGCATTTTTTTGGGGATTGATAACATTTTTGAGCAAGTTCACCGGAGATGGTGAACTTGCTGGCACCAGGTCCATTCGGACCTTGTGCGCCGTGCACGCCTCTGCGTGCACGGCAAAGCACGCCATGCGCAAGGCACGGCGTGCGGCACATTGTGTCGTGCAGTATGCACGGCGCACGGCACCATGTGCCGTGCAGCACTCGGCACTTGCCGAGTGCTGGTGCCGCGCGGCGACAACCTGTCGCACGGTCTGTTCTGTATTTTTTTTTTTTAGTTTTTATGTTTTTTTTTCTATTCTTGGTTGTTTCCTGTATTACATATTATCATATATTAACACTCTTCTTATTTTGATTCACAGTTGTTACATATTTCCGGAACTGCAGACGGCCCACTGCTTCGGCTCGGGCCGAACGTGCCCGGGAGCGAGAGGTCGTGGTTGACGACGCACCTGTTCAGGGGAATGACATGATATCATATCAGGACAAGCAGGTTGACGAGCATTACGGGGTAGGGGCCGAGACCCATCATGAGGATCAAGGTGAGAACCGTCACGATGATCAGGGTGACGACCGTCACGAGGAGCAGGCAGACGACCGACGCGAGGAGAGGTCCGGCGACCTTGGCGAGGATCCGGTTCCCACTGCACCCACTCCACAGGCCAAGGAGGAGGACAACGACGACCATATCTCCCCACCTCTATTGCCACAGTTTAGTGCCCATGTCGCATACGCGATATGGAACGGACGTGAGCGGCCGCCTCTGAGGTTCCATAGCCATGTTACGAAGTTGCTAGCATGGGAATTCGACGAGGAGCATAGGTCGACGAGACGTCTCATCCGTTATATCGGCACATGTGGGCTGCACCGGATGCGACACATCTGTTATGGAACGCCAAACAAGAATTTGATTTCGGCGTTTATCGAGAGATGGCATCCGGAGACAAACACATTCCATATGCCCTTCGGAGAGATGACCATCACGCTGGATGATGTGTTTTGTTTGCTTGGTCTCCATGTTACAGGTCGTCCGGTTGTATCGCGTCGCAGCGGTAAGATATACCTTTTATATTCATTGCATTTTACTATTTAACGACTTTAATTAATATTTATGTTTGCAGCGGATTCACCATACACACCCCGGGAGGTTTCCGATGCGCTGGTAACACCTCTGGAGCGCGTGCAGGCTGAGATGGGGAAGGTACGGGGTCAAGTAATCGGACCGACGTGGCTCTGTGAGAGTTTCAAGGATGGGGCAGTGTCGCGTGATCGTCGGGTCGCGAAGCAGAGTGCTCGCTCATACCTTCTCTACGTGTTTGGGACAGTATTGTTCCCAAACAAGAGCGGGTCGCAAGTGTCTGTGAACTGGTTGGAGTTTCTTGGTCGTCTCCGGCGCATACAGGACTACGCTTGGGGAGCCGCAGTCCTTGCCTATCTGTATAGGCAACTGGGCCTTGCATCTGCAAACAAGACGAAGCAAGTCGTCGGGTGTTGGACTTTGCTCGAGGTAAACCGATATATTTTTGTAGATACATATTATTTTCACCATTCACTCCTGTTACACGTACCTAAACTTTTAACCGGCTTGGATTTATGAGCATTTCCCCACCCTCGCGAGACCGGCCGAGGATCCCCACTATACAGTCCACGATCCACTGTGCCTTCGGTGGTCACCATCAGCTCAGGGCACTGTGACCATCGAGCCAGTCAGAGCCTGGCGAGAGACGATTGACAGTTGACATTGGACCAGGTATTATTTTGGTAAATTATTTTCTCATGTTTGAAATAATATTTAATAATACATACTAACCATTTCAATTTTAGGTTGTGTTTTGATCCTTACAGGACAATGCGCGGGGTGTTCCCACGGCCAGAGGTGTTATGGTTCAAGGGTACATATCGGCGGGCGACATTGTTGAGCCCTATATGCCTGACCGTGTTCTTCGTCAGCTCGGGCATGTCCGGACCATACCACCACCTGCATTTGCAGCTGACGGGGAGGAGGCAGTAGCTGGCGACCCGAACCAGGTGTACCGATTGGGCGAGCCATTTGGCCGTTGGGATCACATGGTCCTGAATGCCGCGCGTAGGGGTAGAGCCGTGCATTACGATCAGGAGTTGATCCAGCTTATGCAAATTGGTACGCCATACATTCTCACCCGCGGGTCGGACGAGATCATGCGAGGGCACATCCATACGTGATGCCCGTACCATATGTTGTGCGGTGCCATTCTGCACGGGAGTACATGGACCCATACTTGGATCAGCATGATGGTGACGTACTGCATAATGTTTTACAGCACGTGCATCGCATTCTAGGTGATGATGATGGCGCTGGACCATCAGGATGATGACATTTTATATTTTCAGACTGGTTTTATCATGTAGTGGATATTTTATTCTAGGTGGTGACATTTTATTGTATTGCTTTGTGTTCGTATTGCCTCTTATCCATAGATGTTTCTGAAGCGGGGACTGTTTGGAATATTCTTACAAAATCTGATTATTATATGTATATGTTTTGGTGTTGTTTCTGAGCGTAGGTTGTCACCATTCCGAGCAGGTTTTTTTTTTTCGCCTGCAAATGACATTTTTCAACTGTTCCATCAGACTGCACGGCAAGGCATGCCGTGCAACATGAAGAGCGCACGGCAATGCCTGCCGTGCGAGGGGCCTGGCGCACGGCTAGCCTTGTCGTGCGGGGTGAGTGGCGAACGACAAGGCTAGCCGTGCGCGGAGAGTGGCGCATGGCAAAGCTAGCCGTGCGCGGGGAGTGGCGCACGGCAGCTCGTTAGACATCGCACGGCCTGGCTGTCGTGCGGTCTGTTTCCAGCTTCCAGTTTCCAGTTTTGGAACATAATTTCCAGTTTTCACATAACAACCAGTTTTCACATAACAACCCATAGATACATTACTACTGTCTCGGGATCCTTATCAAACAACATACTTATCAAACAACATACATCAAAATATGAAAATTGAGTTTTTGCAAGTAATCGGGATCCTCATCCAATTGTATAGTCTCTCCTGAAGCCGGCTTTGAGGTGCATGAGCTTGTATACCCGTCGAAACGGTTTTGGAACAGTTCCCCCACGCAGAAGCTGCCGGAGCATGGAACTGCCTCCAATAATCGAGAACTGGCGGCAATGTGGACCCATGGGCTAAGTATACCTAAGGCCAGAAAATTATGGAACAAGTTTCAGTACACACAATGTGTAACAAATGTAAACTAATTATATTTTAAGTGTTTACTTACTGCCATGAAATGATTTTTATTCACAAATGCAATATAAAATGTCCTATGAATCGCTTCTGGTCTTGTGAGGAGAGGCAAATACGTGTGTGATCCACCTCGTGTCAAAACGGCCAAAGCCACATTATACCTGGATGCAACCAGATGACCCATCTCGGGTATGGTGAACCATCCATCTAGACCAACTGTGTTACCAAAGTGGTTTAGCACACCACGAACGTGCTCAACTGGCCTCAATACAAACACCTGCTGATATAAGGCTGTATACTGGTCGAGATGCTGTATCAAATCAGACCTCACAGTGTGCCATTGATCTTCACCAATTGTCAACAACTCTGCGATAGACCGAAAGCCACAGTGCCCATCCGGTCGTACGTCTTTCACATATGTGATGTAACTGTCGAAGTGCGGTGGTGCATATTTCTCAAGCTCAACCGGCCAATTTCTATTCCTCTTACCTCGAACAACCTGTTGACAACACCAACATTATGTGAAATTACAACATGCTACACATTTATCTTATAACGTATAATGCTAAATTTCACCTTATGTTTCGGAGGTCGCCCGGCAGATGAGAAAAATGGGACTGCTGCAACCGGCCCCGCAGCGTAAACTACACCAGAACCTACCGGCGAACAACTATCCACCAACTCGAATGCGCTGGGATCCCTCTTAGTGGAATATTTTTTCTTGGAGTTCTTGGGTCTGCCTCGTGTTCGGATTTTTTCGGATGGTCATTCAACGAAGTAGTACTGGGGTTTACCAACTCCTGCATCTTCCTCAACAACAACTTCTTGCCCGCATAATCCAAAGCATCAAATTTCTCCTTTGTGCTTTTAAACAATTCTTCGATGTCTGGAATTGGATCTTGTTTAACACCGGCCACATAAAGAGGTGACATATCTAATTTCTTCCAAAAATCATCAACCCGATCTAGTGGAATGGGTAACTTCTTGGTAACGTATTCTGATATCTCGTGAGGACATGGGAGACCCAGACTGGTCCGCATAACGCACCCACATAAATCTACATCCATCACACCCTCCGGTAGCTATTTTATCACCTCAACAATTTCATCCAAAGCGTGGGTTGACACAAATCCTCGAAGATCCTTAAAAACAACACTTCTGTACCTCGCCGCCTGCGTGTACATACTCTTTTCAAATGATTGCTTAACTGCTTGTTGCACATTTACCATCAACGTACGAAAGGTTTCCCAACAAGTCTCAAAAGTCCCCATACTTGAACCTAGTTGCTTCTTGAACATGGCATGATGACTCTCGACCCTAAAAAAACATGCATGAGTTAAAACAAACATCCAAGTATTATCAAGTTGTGAAAATTTTTGCCCGTATTACATTTAATTAAATATATACACTTATAATACTAACCGATTCGTGGTATTGTGCCCGTAGTGCATGACCTTGTTTGTCGCATATGAACAAAATTTCTTACTGTACGCCTCCAGCCATTGCCTCAAACAATAATCAACCGCCTTCGGAATGTTTGCATAGTCATTACAGAAGCGGTTCAATTGTTCCTTGAACATGTTTTCGGTATCTGCCTCAATCACATTTTTCCATTGTGCCGCAAATGCATCCCACATCTGCTTTGTTGGTATGTGTTTCTTGCAATTGGCAGTAACATTCTTAGTCATGTGCCATGTGCATAAGAACTGTGCAGCATCAGGAAATACTCTCTCAATTGCATTCATAAGGGCCAATCCCTATCAGTAACCACCACCTTTGGAAAACAGTGTCCATCCATTATTGTTCGCAGAGTCTCAAGTGTCCATGTGTAATTATCCTCCTTCTCCGCCTCTATATAGACACAAACAACACAAAAGGTCAATCCAGTAGATGACGCATCGACTATCTCCAGCAAAGGAAATTTGTACACATTAGTTTTATATGTATAGTCCATCAATAGCACATGTGGAAATGCACGCAGTAGCTCAATACCAGTGGGATGAGCAAAGAATAAATCTCTCACTTCACTTGTGGCTTCGTTTCTGCGGTGATGGCAATGATAGTTGTGCTCATCCAAGTTTCCCAATAAATATTGCAGCTAAGCTCGTCCTGCTCTCTCGTTCAATCTATGTTTCTGTCGTGCATTGAAAATTGTCTTCACAGATGACACGTTATTGGGGAACTTTGCCTTCAATTCCTTTAGTACCACCTTTGCTCTTACCTGTTGCAGTGATAGGTCCACCACCAACTCTTCATCCGGTTTTGTCAACCTCTGCACAAAAGCATGTCCATCAAAATATTTCGCAAGAGGGTGGTTGTGGACAGCTTTCAAGACCTCCACTTTCCATGGTCCATCGATGTGCATTTGTGTTGTCTTTATAAAAAATGGACACCCGCATTTCTTTATTTCCCCTTCCCGTCTACGAACAACCCTTCACGCTCTCGCCATCACATCCATCACTACCTTCTCCAACTACAACACACTTATCCCGTTTTTTCTTCGACTGTTTGTACTCCCCGCCACGTTCACACGCAAGGTATATACGCCCCACCCTAGTTCGCCCACCCACATCTGATCTCTTGATGGTCACTACCATCTGATGTTCCAACCCTGTATTCTGAACCCATTGCACTGCATCATCTCTAGTCTTATATAATGTTTGAGTTGTGAACACATATGTGAAATCTTCGCCAATGACGTCAATGCTTAGCTCGTTTCCAATGGGACATTCTTCAGTCGGTGCATCACTACATATAGTCTCAGCTTGGGGAGTAGCCTGCGTATAAAAAACAAATAGTATCATGAAAACCAAAAAAAAAAAATTACAGAACAGAGTGCACGGCAGGTGCTGCCGTGCGCCTTGTGTTGCGCGCGGCCAAGCCTGCCGTGCGTATTGAGTCTTGCACGGCAAAGACTGCCGTGCGGGTTGTGTCATTCACGGCACAACCTGCCGTGCGTCATGCAACGTGCACGGATGACCAGTACCGAACGGTCTGTGCGAAGTTGACGAATTTCAAGGTTTTTGGAGCATTACCTCTACATTCCAAGGTGCTTTTCCTTCCTCGATTTGTTAGCTAATGACTCCAACTTCACTTCTTCTTTAAATCTTGATAATTAATCCTTGTGTTTCTTCATTTTTTGTGGTGGTATTATTTTGGGTGGAACTAGGTTTAGAATATGTTAGGGTTTAAGTGTTGGAAGAAGGGGTTTGGGGTGAATTTGATATGTTTGGGGGTGGGGTGGATTTAGAATAATAGAGTGTAATTTTTTTTTTTTTTTTTTTTTAATATTGGGGATGGGATGGATTTAGAATAATAAAATGTAATTTTTTTAAAAAAAATATTTGAATTAGTGAAGGACAATTTGGGTATGGGAAAATTGGGGTGAGGTGGATTTAGAATGTGGGAGAGTGAGAGCAGTCGGCCCCAAATTGAAAAGGCCGTGTGTTGACTCTTGACCTTGGAATTTCCTCTCCCGTCGAAGTGTATAAGATCAAATTTGGGGAGAAACGAAGGCAAGCCTAGAGATGGGGATACGTTTCGTGTTGATGGTGAACAAGCAGGGGCAGACCCGTCTTGCTCAATACTATGAATACCTAACTATCGAAGAACGACGCGCTCTCGAAGGTGAAATAGTCCGCAAATGCCTCGCCCGCAACGAACAACAGGTCCCGATGTTTGTTTGAATATATAATTGTTGCTTTTTCTATGCTTATTTCATTCTGAATTTGCTTATGGTTGATTAATTTTCAACAGATGTGACCTATCTAGGCAAAGTGTAGCTTGATCGTTGAAAATTCATAACTTGTTAATTGTTTGAACGGCATGTGATGGTATGGTTCATTGGTTGAGTTCTTGTGCCCTCGGTATATTGACATTCTTGGAGGTTTATAGATTTCAGTGGCTTATTTAGCTAAATTGAGGGTTTTAAATTGTGTTTTATAAAATTTCGGGACATGTATCAATTTTACTGTTTCCTTGTGGGAAATATATTAGGAGTACTTAAAACTTCCAACATTTTTTACTTGGATGTGATCATCTGTGAAAGGTGCAGTCCAGGTTCTTAATTTCTATATGTTTCTAAAGAGCTTACAGTTTTGATGAAACCTTAATAATCTTTAGGCACTTTCTGGAAAAATGTAGTTGGTTAGCTCAGTTGAATTGCAAATGTGCTACTCTAAAGTTTTTGTGTTTTAGAGAATAGTAATCTTGCATTACATCTGATTTGCACATGAAGTATAGCTTTATAGCATGCTTGCAGTGAATCATTCAGAGGCGGTATGAGATGATGTATCAGAAGTGTTGTCTGTAAAAATCACCAAGTTTTCATCTTTATATCATTTTCTCTGTTCTAGTTGAGGATATGAATCAAACGCTCTGATGTGGTGAATTTACTTAATGCGGATTGTGCTATAATCTCTCTCTCTCTCTCTCTCTCTCTCTCTCTCTCTCGTCAGGTTGTATGATCCTGGATTTCTTATGCTTGCTTGCTTGTTAACAGTTGGCACATTGCTTCAACTTGAATTGTAAAAAATGAACATTTAAAACCTTTTCTTGCATCTCTGGATTTTGTTCTCGTTCTTGTTCACTCATTAATTTTGATTCCATACTGAACAGTGTTCCTTCGTTGAGCATCGAAACTACAAAATTGTGTACAGGCGATATGCATCCCTATTTTTCCTGGTTGGAGTGGACAATGAAGAAGTAAGTCAAGTTTCATGTATCTATCATATCTGACACATGTTTGATCTTCCAATTTCTTTTTGGCGAGGGATATGCTTTCTTATCTGTAGAGATAAGAAGAAAAAAACTTAAATTCCTTGTTTTGCCAAGAAATTGATGGTGTAGTTTTATCTGTGAAGACCAAATCTTATGTCCCCTTAATGAGTGATTCATTTTGTCATTTCCAAGATAGATTTGCCTGTCTATGTTACTTTCATTATTATCATAGTTACCACTTCAACCCAATTCAAGTTAACTAATAGTTTAATCCCAAATTCCCCATTGATCATCGATTAAACATGTTATGATGATGGTTCAAGTGGCCTTTCTTGACTGACTAATTCTTACCTTCAACAATAATATCATGGAACTTACAACTTACAGCTTTAATGTGGCTAGTCGATCCTTACTTTCAAAAGGGGGCCTAATTAATAATTTGCCACAGTTTGCAAATATCTATGGCCATAGACTGTTCACCTGTTGAATATGATGACAAAATATTGTGTTTTAATGTTCAAGACTCAAGAGAGTATGCTAGACTTTGTTGTGTAGCGGGTTCTCTACAGGATCACAAAAACTATTATGGATATTTGAATGTGTTTTTGAAGATGTTTTTGTTTGGTTCTGTGAGACTGGTGGGGGGGGGGGGGGGGGTGGGATGAATAGGAAAAGTGAATATGCGATTGATGTTTTAATGTCTTTTATGAAAAGTTATTATTCAGTGACTAGATGATGTGATTCTGTATAGAAGGTAAGAGATATGTTTTGTGGGTAGATAAAAAAACTTTGCTTAATTATACATAGGGTTAATGATTGAACTTCTATTAATTTGTGTGTGCATAGAAGTTGAAAAAAACTCAGAATCAAAAACCTCAAAGAAAGCATCCAAACATGGTTGTCATTTCTTTGCTATTTTGAACTCCATAAAAGTGAAACAAATGTATGAGGAAAGAATAGCGCATAGAGACAACATGGACTATATTCGTAAACCTATCTATGCATAGAAACATCCACACGCTCTACTTAGAAATTCAATATATTCATTCAACACTCATGCAAAATAATAATATATGTATTCCGATCTTTCCTATCAGTTCATGCTGTATTCATTTTTTTTTCCTACAAGAAATTTGTAGTTGCTTCTAGACTATATTACCGGCTTCTTTTTGGTTTTGTTTTCAGAATGAGCTTGCGATCTTAGAATTTATACACTTGCTAGTGGAGACTATGGATCGCCATTTTGGGAATGTATGTGAGCTGGATATCATGTTTCACTTGGAGAAAGCACACTTCATGCTGGAAGAAATGGTCATGAATGGCTGCATTGTTGAGACCAGTAAATCCAACATCATCTCTCCTATACAACTCATGGAGAAAGCATCATAACTCGATTCTTTGTCATCCAAGTGTTTTGTAACTCTTAAAAATTTCATGCTGTGCTTGTACCACACTTCTCTCATAATGTCTTTCATTTCAATTAAGAACAAGACATGATATCTTTGGGGCTGAATATATTGTATGGTTCCTGTCTTTTCCGTGCAGCACCTCATCATCACCTAGTCAGAATGTGCATTTTATTCCCACGTCCTCTTCTAACCAGATAGCAATGTAAACGTGTGGTTTTGCCTAGAAGCGCAACAGAAAAGTTACATATACAAACAATTATTGTTTCCCACAGTCATTTTAATTTCCCACATTGTCATTTGAAGGATTCCTCTCACGTGTTCAAAAATCTTTGCATATCTCACGTCCGTGATTCTGCGACATCTCACTTGATAAAAATTACTCCCTCCGTCCTGCTTATTATGTCCCATTTGGACTTTTGATATTTTTCATTGATCAATTTGACTTAATATTATCGCAATTATATAAACGAAAAATATAGTCAAGTTCGGTCTTGTTGGATTCGTCTAATCGTATAGTTTTAAATATATATTTTATATAATTTTCACCTGTAACATTTGCAGATATTAACGATCAAACAAGTGCATTGGATTTTAGGACATAAATAATGATACAGAGGCAGTATTGTTTTTCCATTTTCTTCTTTTTGTCTTCTATTGTGTTGGCTTTTTGAATCCATTCATGAAGACACATTAGTAGGGCCTGCTTTGTTCATCCTTGGTGGGTGTATTTGTTATCGTGACTTTGGAAGTGTTGGTGGAAGCAATTAATGGAACAAAAAGCGACATTATTTATTCCATTGCGAATTAAATCAAACAATTACAAATGAAATGCGGGCACATCTCTATCATCATAATCAATCTATGCTAAGTATCTATCTGATTCACTTCCAAATTCCAATTCTGCAATGAAATCATCCTCCTGCTCTTTCCTTGGTCACTTGAAAACTACATTCACCATTTCAACTTGGCTGGAAAATACTGCAAGCAGGTTCATTCATCATTCCATTAGCAACACAAACACAAAGTATATGCACGAGAATATTCAAGCCCAAAAACGCACGTACCTTCTCGATGAGAGATAGATAGTATGGTTTCACCGCGTCTACATCAACACGAACTTTGCTCTTGCTGTATAAATCGTATTTGCTGCAGTAAATTTCGAAAGATTATTGTGAGCCTCAAAATTTAGTGGACAACATTTACATTCTCTTGCAACACGTGAAGGGATGTAAGAATTATTTACTTGAATATCTTCAACCACTTCAAATTCTCTTGATCCTCTGGATTCATCAAATGCGTATAAGCTCCACCCCTGTGTAGAGCTGCAATGCAATGCCATGTCTCATTGTTAGTACAATTATTTTATATCATTCAACACATCTACATACGCACTACGAAGGCGAGGTAAGTTCTTACGATAAAATGAGTGGTAACGAATAATGAATAGCGCCGCAGAAGGTAGCTTGGTTCCATTTCCCTTAGCCACCTGGAAGATAACATGATTAATTATTTGCAAATTCATAGATTTCGATCAGAAAACCCGAATTTTACAATGACACCTACCAAGTACATGTAGTCATCATGTCCCCACGACATAACAACATTATCTAGACCACAACCTTCTTGGTAAATTCCATTCTTGGTGCTGTATGTAGGATTTTTAACATCCGGGTTGTCCTTGAGATACTGCATTATTGCAAAACACAATTGAATTTCTTTACAAGATAAACTACATTGAACTGTTGCTAGGGCTACATTAAAAAAAAATAACTCCTACTAATCATAGTATTTACCTTAAAGTGAACAATGGATTCATCGAAAGCACATCCAAGAGGAAACGTGTCGCCAACAACAGCCCATTGAGGCAACTCTCCAAAGCTAGGAAGAAGCAACACCTTCCCAAGATCTGCATATGTTAAATTTTATAGCTGGATTAGGGGACCAAATAACATATCCTATCCACAATTCTTACATCAAATTCCCAACACAAATGTTTCTTGTGAGATAGATATGTAATTAAATATTACTACTACATTGTGCAAACACATGGGAATGATTGTGTTACCATGGATGAGGGCAGTCAAATGGAGCCAATCTTCATTGGGATAATCTTTCCTGATGGCCTCAGCGGTTTGGAGCAAATGCTCGATTTGTGGCTCGTCCAAGTCGGGATCGCTGTCGTCGACAACTTCATTCAGCAGCTCACAACATTCCCATATGCTCATTTCAGCTTTCTCCAGTTTTCCATACTCTGCCCTCATCCTTTTCACCTTCATTACACAAAATTCATGTGTCGGAAATCAAACTTCCTTGTATACTAACTCAATAATACTCTATAAAATCAATTTTTAGTTTATGAAGACTTACAAAGTCATATGATTGATTAATGTGGTTCAGCCTATAGAACTCCTCCACCGTGTCATGCCTTTCGCTCTGTGCTTCATAGTCTCTGCAGCAAAATTAAATCCCATGTTGAAATTAATTAATATAGTGTAAGAATTAAATAAATATTCCCAATTGCAAACCAACAATGAATGTGTGGGACTCAAATTTTTTAAAAAAAAAGGCGCATTAAAGAGATAAAAACAAACTACTTATACATATGATGTGTCCACACTAGAATTTCATTGTCAAGACCTAATAATACAATAGAGATCGACCTAATGCTTTAACAAAGGTAATGAAAGGGATTGATGAAAGAAAACCGATTGATACCTAAATGAGTTGCCAAAAGAGTTGATTACAGGAGCTTCAAATCCTCCACAAGTTGTTTCTTCCAATTTGGGCATGGGAAACCCTCCATCTAGTACAAGTTCATTTGTTTCATTTGGGATTTCCTTGTCACCTCCCCATTCTACCTCTGTATGAAAAGAAAAGATCAAATTTTTATCCTCATATTCCTCACAAAGTTACCGCTGAAAAATAAGAAAAGAAGAAGAAAAAAAAAAGGTAAAAAGTTACCACGGTTAGGCTGCTCAATGAGGATTGTCATATCTTCTTTTGATCGACAAAAAAAACAACGAAATGGACACGAAAAAAAAAAAAGGAACACAAAGAGAAGCCCCTGTCAACTCTTGATTGGCGTTGCAATTAAAATGAAAATAGACTGTATGTATTAATTTGCTTATGTGTAGGCTGCTCATAGATTGCTTTCAAAATGTCGGTATATATAGTGGTGGCAAAAAGTCCTAAACAAAAAATTTGGAACGTTGCAAGTCCTCAACAGAAAATTGGAATGGAGTCCTCAACTGTAAATATGTTGGCCGTCTTAGCTGTTCTCTCATTTGTCTTAATTTGGCGCTGACGGCCATTTCTAGCGCCTGTCAATCACGGTGCATGGACTTTGCGGAGAGGTTTATTGAATTTGTGGAGCACGCGCGGGAATGGAGCGTGGAGTGGGTGAGTCAGCAAAGGGAATGAATTAGGGATTTTAGTTGGGTTTATCTGGAATTGCGGGTTTACTTACTCAAGAGTGACGCGGCATCGAGTCATGTCCTAACCTCATTTATTGTATGAGGAATTTTTATCCGAAGGAGTTCTGAGCTGTAAGAAGCGGGCAGATGTGTTGGTATGCAAATCGGACGGTCAATATTTCGCCACGTCATCTCCGCGTACACCCAAAAATATCGAGGAAGAAAGATACAGTCAATGATTGTCGATTCTGGCGTAGGTAAGCACTGCCAATCAAAGTTTGTGCTGATGCAAATCGCCACGACTTCCTTTGCGGAAGATATTTTGGCTGACACACATTAATTGTAAGATTGAAGTTTTATTCGCGTCGGAGCCCGGATTAGCCCACATTATAAACGGGTCGTGGCTGAAAATTTATCCTCCATATAATTGTTGTTACTACTAGTTTTTAAGTTTAAAACTTAAAAGGACAGTAGGACATGCGGATGCAATTGCATGAATATGATAGGACGCGCCGCGGATGTCATTGCATCAGCATTATAAGATGATGATACAAATAATAACGCGATCTATAATTTAGCAGATAATACTATGTGTCTATGTAAGTTAATATTTAAGTGGTTTAGTCAAGAAAAAGAAAAAAAAAAATTAGTAGCTGACATCTCATCTTCCTAAGTAAGTGCATTGCCCACAGGCTGTCGAGATTTTAGGAGCCCTTATAAAAATAAAATAGTAGGCACTCTATTAAATTTAAATAAATAAATAATTATTCAAACAAAGTATGTCGATCTTAAACTTTTTTCATTCGTTGCTTTGAATTACAAAAGAAATTAAACTTATTGCAATTTTTATTACTTCATCCGTCTCAATATAATTGTTACATTCCCTTCCGACACGTATGCCGATACAACTTTTAACGGTTAATAACTTAAATTGTGTAAAATAAAAAAAAATCATAAAATGTTGATATTCTAAAACTACAAGATTAGACGAATCTAACAAGATCTCACTTGACTATGTTTTTTCTTGCATAACTATGATAAAAATTCGAGTCAAAGTTAAACAGTGAATAGTATCCAAAAAATAAACGTAACAATTCAATTGAGACGAAGACAGTATTAGTTTTGTCATATTGAAAGAAGAAACATAAAAAGTTGAATGAAAGATTAATATATACTTCCTCCGTATTCAAAAAATGTTCACGTTCTTTGTTCCCACGCAATTTAATACACATTTTTAAAGAGTAATATCTCAAATTTTCTAAAATAATAAATTATAAAACTTTAATATTATAAAACTACGGGGGATGAGGACTTAGCCCAAGTGGTTAAGTTTATTGACTTCCAACGGAAGGTTGGTTGTTCGAATCCCCACCGACCCCCTATCCCACCATCTCTTTCCCAGACCTTCAATGGCTCATCCAAAAAAAATAAATTATAAAACTACTTTATTACACGAATCTAATAAGATCTCACTTGACTATGTTTTATCTTATGTAACTTTGTTAAAAATCGAATCAAAGTTACTCAATTAATACTGTTTTATCTTATGCAAACATTAACATTTTTTTAAAAACAGGGGGAGTAAGATGGAAAAAAAATTGTCAAAACTTTAAAATAATTTTTGGGCCCCTTTTTAACTATGGGTCCTGGGCCATTGCACTTTTGGCTGCCTCCGAACCGGCCTGATAGAGCATGATACTCAAAGATGTTTCCAACAATCGATTTTAGGTGTATAGTCAATCATATTATATAAAAGGCTTTAACTCAGTCACCAAATTAAGCTCTATTTAATTAATGAAATTATTGATATTGAAATTAGCTGAAAGAGACAAGTATTTGAAACGGGTGGAGTAACATAGTATAATATTTAACTTGTATACGTAATCCAATGCATTTTTAATGGTTAATATATCAAAATATATATAAGTAAACATTATGTAAAATATGTATATTTTAAAACTATAAGATCACATGAAATTAATAAGACTGATCTCCATTATTTTTTTAAATATATACATCTATACTAAAATTAAATAAAAGTTAAATAATAAATTGTACTCCCTCCATCCCACTATTTGTGTTCCAAAATTTTTGGACACGGTATTTTATGTGGGAATCGTTAATATTTAATGTAGGGGTATATTAATTTTTAAAGTGGGGGTAAATTAAGAATTGACATGATGAGATTGTAATAAATTTGAATTTTTAATTGATTTATTGATATTTGATGTGATAGTTATGTTTTTGAAATTTTAGTATATTTATATGTTAATGTGATGTGATGAGAGTGAGTTTAGTAATAGTATTTAATTTTTTCTAAAAAGGAAAAGTAACATTTATAATGTGACGAACCAAAAAAAAAAAAAGTGGGAGTATTAAAAAATAATACAGTGGGAAAAGTACTAATCTAAGAACATGATGTATCATTATGCAAAACCACGGACTTTACACTACTGGACTAAAACCAAAGAAGAAAAAGTTGCAAATAGGCCCAAACATAAACACACAGCCCATATGCTCATATACACAGGCCCATGTCCAGCTCGGTGGTTGTAATACCCCAAATTTAAAACATCAAAAAAAATAAATGTATGCTACCGTCCATATCTCTTGGATAAAATAATATAATGCACAACTCAACCAAGAGATGCTAAGGCTATACAAAACTAAACAAGAGTTTTATTCTAAAGTCATGCATCATAAGGAGTTTGAAGAATAATTATTGAACATCATAAATTTTAAAAGATGATTTTTTTCTCAGCTAAAAATAAAACTTGAAATCCCATCCCAATGCGTGCACGTGCTCATGACTACTCACTTCCAAATCCTGAAAAGAGAAAAGTAAAACACACACACAAAACTGGTAAGTTAACCCACAGTTCCATAAGGAAATAACCACATAAATGACATAACCGCACAATTAACATTTTTAATATGGTGGCGAATTAATATTGACGAGGATATTTTTTACCGCATAATCCGCAAGTTTTGTCTAAACCTATAGCACCGGTGCCCTAACCTAGGCCCGCAGGCGAGGTTAGGGGTTAGACCCACAATACCGCATAGTCAAATGTTAATCAACCTGAATTTAATTAATTTTGACAGAGGGGGCGAGTTTCGTCGCTAGAGACCCGTCACGGTCCTGCCCCTCAACCGCATAATCCGCATAATTCGCACAATAGCATCAACTCGTCAATACTAACCCAACCACACCAAATACCAATGCCAGAAAAGTAAAATAGTTAAACAACTCAATCGGTGTGTTTACCAAACTGACTGGTCTCGGCTATATTATGTACATGAGAAATAATTGAGTAAACCACATTAGCTAAACACCAATGATTTCCTAGCAGCAAAGTGATCGAAATATATATACACATAGGTTCATGGACAGGTGTGCACCAACCATATATGCATGAGTACTCATACGGCAATTTTTGACTTCATGAAAGCACTTGCTAGACAAAGATATATATATATATATATTTATATTTTTATATATATTATACATATGATAGACAAGCCATAATAGCTTTTATGACGAGTCGTAGGGAACCAATTAAACAATATATTAATACACAATGTTTATATTGACTCAACAATGGCAAATTTCATTTCCAAAGTTCTAAGTTGAGACCGAAGGAACTCAGGTAAGCAGTGTCGGAATCACTACTGTAATAGACCAAAAGACAAAAAAATAATAATAATCCAGGACTTCGATTTGCAACTAACAAAACAGAGTAATTATGGACGCAGATGGGACGAATATGGGAAAAATATGGAATTAACTTACCGATGAAAAATTGACTAAGAGAGATGATCGAGAAAGGGATTGACGACCAGGGGCGAAACTACATATGGCTTTGGGATGGCTTGGGCCCTCCCATAAATTTTGCCGAAAAAGTATATAATATATCTTATGAAGTACTAATAAATTTTGCCGAAAAAGTATATAATATATCTTATGAAGTACTATATATATATATATGCTAGATATCATTCTTTGTTTAATTACTTGTCCAATAAATTTTAAATAGCCCAAAATTATTTATAATCTGGCCTACTTATATTGAATTAAAGTTGGTTGTGTCGTCTTCCTCTCCACTATGTGTTTTGTTGTTATCACCCATTCACCAGCATTACAAATTAAATTCCAAAATCTAACCATTTTCTAAACTATGAGTTTGAAGTTTGAACAATGCAATCACAACAAAGAAAAGCATAGAAGCAACTTCTAACTGCTATCCATCTCCATTTCGGCAAAATTTCTTTACTTTTTGCCGAACAAAATGGATTTTCATATGCTTAACTATCTACATTTGTATAATGTTATTTGAACAATATTTTTAAAATAGTTTATATGAAGTATTTGGTTTTGGGTTATATTTTTTCTTTTGAATTTTTTTTAGTGAAATCGGCCTTCCCTTGTTAAGATTTCTGGTTTCGCCACTGTTGACGACACACACACACCGATCAACTCCACTTCACACTTCACACGAGCAGGCTTTGGATTTTTAGGGTTGTGGCTACCAATGAGGGTTTATATACCTAAATAATTATGGCTTGACAATGGGCCTTGAATCCCAACATTCATGGGGTTGGATTAATTTAAATTAGTCGTATCCCTCTCATATCCCAACTATTGGGATTGGGTTTATTTAAATCCTATGCATAATTATTAGTAACCAATTTTAATTGATTAATCCATTTATGTAAGGGTATCACAGTGGTTGTCTTGTTGACTGTTGCAACTTGCACATTACACATGCATTCACTGAAATTTAAGGGAAAAAAAAATACAAGGGAGATTCAGGAATCTTCTTCTCTTTGCACAAATATATTGCACCAATAAATTTTTTTTGGTGTACACAGGGTATCCACAGACCATATTGAATCTAAAATTAGTCCCTCGAAGATCTGCCAAAACAGGCTCGAACCCGAGACTTTTGCTTAAATATTCACATACCACTTGGGTCAAATTTTTGAAAACATACCATATTATGTACTACTCCTACTAATTTTTTTTTTACTACTAGTCTACTACTTTTTAAGAAAACAGGAGTTTTGTGAATGGTTTTTCTGAGTTAATGTACTATGATACAAAGAATTGCAATTCCAATCACCAATTAACCCCTCAATTTTTTTTTTTTTTTTTATTTTTTATTTTTTTTTATTTTTTATGTTCTTGAGATTAAATTCTACTAATATTTTCTGTGTAAAGAGGGGCCAATGGCCATTTTTTTCAAGGGACAATCTTACATGTCGAAGTCCCACAGGAGAAATTTTACTACTCCCTCTGTCCCATTTAAGTTGTTTTGTTTCGTTTCTTCACACAATCCAATGTACTTTTTAAATTGTTAATATCTCAAAATATGTATAACAAAAAATTATGTAAAATACGTCCTCTGTTTTCATTTATTTTTTACGGGCCCACCTGTCACGCGGTTCAATGCACTTCTTAAATTATCAATAATTCAAGTTCGGTATATGTAAAAATTCTAAAAGTTCCATATTTAAAAATTACATGATGAGACGAATCTAACAAGATCCCGTTTGGCTATATTTTAACTTGAATATTATGATAAAACTTTAAGTAAAAGTCTTTATGTGAATAGTAACAACTTATTGAATGTAAGAAACATTCAAGAACGGATGTAGTATATATTCTAAACTATATGATTATACGATTCTAACAAGACCCAACTCGACTATTTTTTTTTCTTTCCAAATTATACTTTGAATAAAATTGAGTCAAAGTTAAATAATGAACCGTGTGAAAAAGTCAAACCAAACATCTGCATGAAATGAAGGAGGGAGTATTTTAATTGTAGGCGCAGAGGAGGAGACAAAGACTTTTGGCAGCGAATAATGCGGGTCTTCCCAAAGAAAAGATAATACAAATAATAGAGCCAGCTCACATACAGCAATGACGAAAATGATTTGTGGTAAGATTGTTTATTGTAAAAGCTTAGAAGTTGGTTGTAAGAAGTAACAACAGCAGTACTCATCAATCTTGCTTTTGAGATTTCACAGCTTATATTCAGAATTTCAGATCCGATCCAGGAAAAAGCGATGATGCACACAGAAATATGTATTGGTACTTTAATTTCTATGGAGTTTCAGCTAATTTCACTTTTTGCGTTACTAATTGAGTATATTCCTTCATGTTTCTCTTGTATGCTTATTGCAATATTTGTCTTCCAAATTTTTACCGCAAAATTTTGCTTTATTATTGCTTTCGTCGTGTTGCTCAATATTTACATCATCATTGTTATTGTTTTGTTCTTTTTTTTTTTTTTTTTTTTTTTTTTCATACTGCTATTTTGTTTATTATTATTGCTCCTTTTCATCTGTCTGATTATACGCTTTTATGTTTTATGGATACAGGAATCTCAATTTAATTTTTTTCAAGCTAGTGACCGTATCTTGAAGTATTACTAGTCAAATATATTGCAGGTTCGAATTATGTTGATAATTTTCTTTTACATATTTTTTAGTTGCTATAATTTTCTTTTACATATTTTTTAGTTGCTCGGAAATCACAACAATTGACCGATTTTCGTTGAGCATCTGAAACTGCACATCCAAATTATACTTGCTGCTGTACTGAATTTGGATCTAGAGCTAATTTCCCATCTCAGCTGTAAATAGGAGTGGAAAAAGGTTAGATCTGGCTACATCTAAGCTTGAACGGTTCTAGGCCTATTTTGATTTTATAAAGCAAAAGTCTAGTGAATTACATTTGACAAGCCTATCTTATAGATTTAATTCTGGCTAATTTAAATAAATAGGTCGAGCTTTAAGATTTTTAAAAATCTATTTAAGTCTATTACATAGTATATTTATTGGAAAAAAGGAAAATATAATCTTTTTTAACAAAAAAGCCAAATTGGTCCCTTTTTTTTGCCCAATTGGTCCTCTACATATATTAATTACGTCATAATCGGTCTGCTGCCCACTAATTATGGCCTAAGTATATGTGTTTTGCCAAATCAGTCCCTTTCTTCTTCAAAAATCTAAACTAGTCATTTAGTAATTTTTGCCATTTTCGTGCCGTCCAATGCACATTTCAAATCACTAATAACTCAAATTTGATATAAGTAAAAATTTTAAAATTTCGATATTTATAAACTACACGACGAGACGAATCTAACATGATCATACTCGGCTCATTTTAACTTGTATAAACTAAACTCCATAAAATGAAGACCAATTGATATATACTCCCTCCATTTTTTTTTAATAACTACATTGTCTAATTTGCTGCTATTCACACACTTATTTTGACTTAAAGTTTAAACATAGATATCGACTTTGATTTATTAATGGTTTGAAATGTGCATTGGATTGCATGAAAGGGGACAAAAATTAATAAATGACCAATTTAAATTTTTGAAAAAAAATGGACTGATTTAATAAAAGTATGTAATTAGGGCATAATTAGTGGGCAGCGGACCAATTGGGACGTAATTAGTATATGTAGGACAAAAAAATAAAAAAAAAGGATCAATTTGACTTTTTTGTAAAAAAAGGGACTATATTAACCTTTTTTCCTATATTTTATTTATATATAATAATATTTAATTAATAATAAGTACTAGTAATATTTATTTCTATTTTTAGTAAAATGAAAAATTATATAAAATTTTTAAATAGGTCGGCCTAATAGATTTAATAGGCTTTTTATAAAGTTTGGTCTAAGACTATTTAGTTAAATAGACTTTTAAAATAGCATGACCTGAATTATTTACAAAATAGCTCAGGCCAAAGCCTGAACCTAGATTCCGATACAACGGAGCGATTATGGTGCATATTGTTATGCACCTACATAATGTGTTGAGATGTGTACTTTTTGTGATGTAGAAGTGAGAAAGTGATGTTTATAGTGAATTTTGTGATGTTTATGATAGTAGTGTGTGGGTATAAATAGTTTTGTGATGATAATTTCAACACATCATTGTTTTGTTTCGGTTCAACCAATGACCTTTTGATCTTCAATGGAGGCTACCGAAAAAGAATAAAATTGGTTAGGGGGTCCGAATATGATAATGCGCCCAAACTTGACTGAAATTCACTTGAATTCTATGACAAAAATCCAACAATTGATTACAAAAATCAAGGAATCTACCCGTTGCTAAGAAACAATAGCTGATTCCTTCAAGGAGCTATCGAAATCTATCGGTCGTTGAGAAACAACGGCTGATTCGATGAAATAATTACAAGGAACTAGCTAAAACTAAGAAATCGATAAAGGAAAGCTGTAAAGAAAGCTTGTAAATGAAGCAATAGAAGATACAAAAAAGTAAATTGACATAATAACGATAATTTTGGGGTTTGTGTTGTTTGTTTATGCCATGTACCCCTCTTTATAGATGGAGCCAAATAACTGCTCTACAACTGCTTTCTGAGCCGATCGACGCCTCCTGGACTTCGGCCAAACTTTGTTCAACATTATTCGGCCGAGCCTTTCCTTATTTCGCTTCATTCGTCTTGAAGCTTCACTCGGCTCTAAAGCCCTGGGCCTGAAGGATCTTTTATTTCCTCAGCCCAAACAACCGTCCTTACGGACTTAGCCAAAAATCTGGCCCAACTCGGCCCATCCATTCAGTTGGGCCCAACAGATGTCCTCCTTGCTTGGGCCCATTTTTGGCCCGAAATGGCCAAAGTAACCAAACCAGGCTGATTTCGATGACAGCCTTCTTGACACGGTTTTCAAAATATCTGATCATTATTACTCCTCATATCCCGCAGGCTGTTTCGCCATCATTACACTGTCATTTCTCTTCCCTGAGCCACTTTACTCGCGCAACCGTCTCACGCTCGAAAATCTTTTCCCCTCTCTGTTTACCCTCAACTGCCCTGCTCTTATCATTGACTTCGAGAACTCTTTCTTCTTCTTCCTCCAAAATTCTGAACATCGAAGGCTCCGTTTTTGAACGATCAGCCACTCGCACTGCTCTTGACGGCTTCATCACTTTGGGTCCATTAGGAATCCCTGAAGACATCAATGAGTGCACCGTTTGTATTTTCGACAATAGAACCATACTGTTGTACAAACAATGGTTTTCTTCTAAGTTTTTTATTCCATCATTCATCCCCTGGCCTGCGGTAACTTCTGAGTACGTCGCCTAGTATCATCACCTAAAGCGTCACTACCGATAATCTTGGTCGGACACAGGTCTCCTTCATTTCGTCCAACTGAGCGTTGAACCTTTTCCTATCGACCTGCGGCCTATCCAAGCGCTCATGGTAAACTGTTCTATTTTCCATGGGGTATGATAACCCCTACATCCAAGATATCAAACTCCTTTTGAGTCTCAACGTCCGCGGAGACAATCTAGGAGCTGCTCATCACAATTAGCTGACGCAAGATACTACTTGATTTTCCTCTAAGAACACGTATCATAGCTGGATCACAAACCAGAGTAGCCCCGATTCGGTCGAACCCCACCGGCAGGAACCCCTTGCATTCATGATATATCTACCCAGTAGGTTTTTTGGGTGTTCCCCGTCCAAGGATGTAATCCTCGAGGTCTACCCTCTCGCTTATGAGTTCCTTAGTGGCATTCACCTCCCTCTAGACGACTTTTTCCTTGCTCAATTATACGTAGGTATGTCGGCACACATTGCTGGCTGAGAGAAGAGTTTCGCAGACAAGGCTCGCGGTCTCTTGTGGTTCCTCCATCTGTGATTGGTTTGACATTTTTGTGATGTGTCTGGCTTCATTCTTTAGGATATCAATCCCGACATTCCGGTAAGTATTTCTCTAATCAAGGTACCTCTCCCTGACATGAGTGTCTCCCAATGGATCGGCTATGTTATGGGCCGAATGGCTGAGCGAGCCTTTTTTAAGTACACTTACCGGAAGGCCAAACTTAACTGGATTATGGACATTGGTACTGTTCCATTCGGAACCCCCATCAAGCAATCTTTGGCCCAAATCTAGAACAGATGCATACTTCATCGTCCCATTTTTAATGGCTCGACTGCTCTGGCCAATTCCACCATCCTTTCTGAGATATAAAATCCTCACATGGTTAGTCGTCAATTCGGCTTTGCCCAAGACCTAGTCATAGCTTATCATGATGACTAGAGGCGCACCGCCTCTAGTAGCAGGAAGCAATGCGCGGCTTGGACCCAACACCTTCTGAATTTCGAGTACATAAATTTATTGTCCGTGCTGGAATGGCGACTGAACGTTTCAAGAACTGGTTGGATGTTGTCGCTCGGACTTATTTTAGTGCCGATCTTGATCAACACCTGAAGAATTGCGGTCTCCCTCTAGTCCTTATGCCATCGTCCATGGTTCACCCTTCGTCTGACACCCCCTTTATGGGAAAAAAGGGGCAAATCTCCAGCACCTCTTTCTCAAGCAAGTACATTTCTCTCCCAACCACATATGCACGTATGTATTTTTGGTGCTTTTCTTGCCTAAGTTTTGTCTTTGACACAGAAACCAGGAAGAGCAACTCATCCTTTGATGTTCCTGATTGTGCTTCTCCTGCTCCAAAATCCTCCAACTCTGGCCAAAAAAGAACCATCGTCTTTTCGGCCAATCAGGGAAGTACGTTTCCTCCTGCTGACTCAGAAGCGGACGACTCGCTCGCCGCTAGCAAAAATCGTCACAACGCGAGAGCATGTATGTAAAGTCTTTTGATTTGTTGCTTCCGTTAGCTGGCTATTTGCTTACTTCATTTTTCTTAGGCTTCTTCGGAATCTCGAGCATTGGAGACCCTCCCAACTTCGTCATCGATAGTCGAGGTTCATTTCTCCAATCGCGCTGTTGAGGCAAAAGGGACAAATAAAAGTCCTGTTAGAGAACAGAACAGTGAGGTTCCCCCCATAGCTCCTGTGACTTCAGCTGATATTGCCCTAAATCCATCGATCCCTAGGCTCACAGGCCTCAACTAAAAAGTAGTTCAGTAGAAGTTGAGTAATAACAAATAGAATATCACATAAGCATAGTTGAATGAAATAGGTATAATCCTATCTAAATGATCTCTTAAAATCCCCAAATCTCATATCATGTTTTTGCGCCTTCAGTGAATCTACAAAACAGACAAACAAAGGGAGTCAGTACAACGTACTGAGCAAAAGAATTATGTGCAGGGAAAAAAAAATAAAGGGAAGCAATTCATTAATATAACAAGTAAATAAACGTATAAATAAATCACCACAATATCACATACCATTGCTGCAACCATAACATAAAAAAGACATATAGCACATACTTAAATCATCACACCGTCCCATACCGATGCTTCAACCACATAATACACGTAACAGATAAATAAAATGATGCATATGATGCATGGCCTAGCATAAACCTATCTACCCAATATGCAAATGCAGAGGAATATGCCTAGCCGACAACCTAAAACCCGGACGGTATGAACCCACGGGTGAGGCTATCATCAACTCCAACCCGTTACATGGTAACATACACCATCCCCACAGGGATCCGCAATCGCGCCAGCGTAGCTGAATATCATATTTCGCCCATCGGGCCAACAGACATAACAACCAATAATCCACCTCGCAGGGCCAATAGGAATAACAGCCAATAATCCACCCCTCAGGGCCATCGGGACTCAACAACACCTATGAAGACTGTCCGATCAATCATAAACATCATAACAACCCATCGGGTTAATAACCGTGAATTCCAATGCAATAAGATAACAAATAATTAAATGTAGGTACTCTATATAATAATGTAGATCCAACTTTCCTCATAATCGATAAGTACCTAAATCGAGTATGTACTCATTTCCCAAGACATACATACCTTACCACTCAATTAATATAATGATAATTCAATTTTACACGTATACCGGGAAGCCATAATATAATCAATATTATAAACCGATGTTCTTCTCAGAATTAACATGCTTACCAGTGTCTTACTACCTCCCATTTTCCATGAATTTCTCATTACAGGTAGACAAATAAATAAATAACATATAAAAATATGAATCATATCCTGACTAAGCATCTCTATGCATTAATCCCATTCATCCAAGGATTGAGCTAATGACTATAAATTAAATTCGAATATAAATCACACACATTTATACTCCCATTTATAGATACCCATTTTTATATATATATATATATATATATATATATATATATATATACCCATTTACATAGTCAACTAACCTAAAATAAAACACATGTATACTCTCGGCTTGAGGTGTAGTCATTACACTAAAGTAAGTTTGAAGCCTCCATTTTTATATAAATAATCATATAGAACTAAACTAAATTCCATGAAATCAAAAGCAAGCCTGGTAACTACTCCAATATTTATACAGCTAGATGGACTCGGAATATAAAATACATATATAGGATTAATAAAAAAAATAAGTAGCATCATAGTTAAGTTAATGTATATAATATATATACACACGCGCAGACGCATGCCCCCAACACTAATAATCAATCCCACCGATATACTCCCAGCCTATATCCCAGCCATGTACAGTGATATCCATCCCATGCACTCTAGTTAGGCTAGTGTGAGATCCAAACTATGCATGAATACAAGTAAAAGCAATATGCCCACCAAGTAGTAAATAAAGTTGTATTCCTTCCACAAATCCCCAATTGTTCTAATATCAAAATAAACCCAACAAGGTTCTAATTAAAACATCCTAACTCAAATATTACTCGATCACCAATGTCCAAGCTACCGACCATCACCAATTTAATCCGCTATTACTCAGTTTCCTAAAATTCCAAAACTTAGCAACTACAAATTATTCAACTTCAAACTTCAAGACTCAAAGATAGCAAGTACTCGAGGATTGCCCAACACTTAACAATTATCACAATATACCCAATCAAAGAAATACTCCAACTCCCTACAACAAATTTCCAACTTGTTAATCAAGTTTTGAAAGAATTATCATCTTATGAATTCAATCTGTAAACAGTAAAACAATGAATCCCCTTATATACCGGTTTAAGACATACCCACACTAACGCACATATTGATTGCATATATATATAATTAATAATTGTCAAATAATACTCATAAACGATTCTTACCAAATCATTCATCAATTTTCAATTAATTACTCATGTTCCACAATCAACTAATTAAAGAAAAACACCAACTTAAATCAACAATTAAACATTCCCCCAACCTCCAAACTACCAAGTAGTTCCAGCATTGATGTTATTGATCAACCATGCGCGGTCAATTATACCAAATAATACTTCACAATCCTTCCATAAGCCTTTAAACAAAATAATAACCCAAACATTCAACAAATCAAACCTCAATATAACATATTCTCAGAATACTTGATCAATTAGAGATTAACCATCTCTAATGTTACAGAAGCAACAATAGTTATTGGGAGCATTCTCTAATGTTACAGAAGCAACAATAGTTATTGGGAGCTTTATTGTTTTCTGAAATCAGTAGATAATGACAGCAGAGCCTACGGGAGAGCACCAGAAGCATACGACACTAACGTTTTATTATGAAAATAATGGTTATAGGCCTAACACAATAGTATGGGGAAAGGGAATTTTGATATTTGATGCAGCATCTTTATAAACCTACACAATAGTTATAAGCCTAACACAGTATTATATAAAATCCAAACTCACAGTAGCATAAACGAGACAGAATAGAGAATGAGAAGAACATGAGAAGAGAATAGGATAAAGAAGACCGGCCACCGCCGGAACCGCCCGGCCACCCTCGTCGGAGGGCGACATTGCCGCCATCCTCTGCTTGCAGCGCAGCGACAACACCACCTGCTCGCTGCCTTGGCGTCGCCCAGTTGTGCGACGCCACCACCACTGCCATGGCCGGGGCCGACTGCCCCGGCCTCTGCTCCATCTCCGTCCGCCGGGGCACAGCGGTGCCTCCGCCAGTGTTCTTATTCCGATGAAGAAAAGTGAAGAAAGAAATAGAGAGAAAGAAAGGGAACCCCAACAAAAATCGAATGGCTTCCAAGCTTCCAATTGTCTTATTCTTCTCTTGCTCAAGTTGCCGCTCCAACCCTCATCTGCGTTCTTCCCTGTTGCTCCATCCCAAAAATCACGTCTTGGAGAGAAGTGGGAATAGGGTTGGGCCATATGTAGGGTTATTCAAAATTGGGCTTGGGTTGTATTATTAAGAAAAGAAACAAAAAATCCGCCCAAAAAAACGAAAATGTTACACACGTAAGTTTGTATAGGTTGGATGTCTTCACTATATAATACTATAAGAAGTGTGTGGTCTTGTGTATAGTACTACAACCTAAATATAGTCTTGTGTATTGTAGTACATAGTTGTACAACCTAAATGTAGTGTTATATGAATCACTATAAATAGCTGAGTAATGGAACGAGGATAACACACCTCGATTGATACTTCCTCTTGATTCTCTCTCTCTCTGTCTCATTGTTATTTTTCTTCTTCATTGTCTATGCACTATATACGTAAGCTAATAGGTCCATAGAAGTTATATTTCTATAACACGTTATCAGCACGAGGATTGTTCGAGTTTTGTTGAAATACCAGTTGAGTTCTGTTCGAGGTTTGTCGAAATACAAGTTCATACCAGGGTTCTGCCGAAAATTTCCAAGTCTACAAGAAGGCCATCCTAGGTAATATATTTATACTATTTTTAATATAATTATGTCTAACCTTGCGAAGCAACTTTTTACGCCCCTTGAAATTTCCGGAAGAAACTATCAATTATGGGCAATAGATGTGAAGATGCATCTTGAATCAATGAATTTGAAAGAACGATTGAAAAGGGGAATGATATGACAAATTCTGAAAAAGCCAAGATTGAGTAAATTGCAACAAACTAGCTTGCTCTTAGTCCTGGTAATGAATACCAACAGGGTCCATGGATCTTAGTTTGGTTATACCAACATATCTAATGGATCTTTAGTCTGGTCATGTGTAACGACAGAGCAATTGCTATGATATGTTTGCGCCATCAACTTGATTGGCCTTTAAAGTGACAATACGTCACACTTAAAAAATCCACTTGAATTGTGGGAAAATTATACGGTCACCTGAAGATGATCGTACTATCTCTCTTGTCTCAATATTGCTGAAAATTTATGAATCCAGGGCAACAAGTGTTTGTCCATTCCCTGAAGAGAATGTGACTGAATCAAAATATCAAAGGTGTGATTATGGCTATATCGAAATAAAAAATGTTGATCAAGTCATGATCGAAAGAGAAATTGGGTTGTGCCATATTGGCGAAAATTAAAATAGCCCAAAAAGAATGAATTGTCGATATAATGACAAAGGCCCTATAAACCCCTGAAGAGGTTTAGTGCCAGAAAAATACATCTGATAAGATGTCGATCATGATGATCCATTTGACGATATAATGGCATCACACCAAAAGGCAAAATGGCAGAGACAAATTTGGTTACAAATGATGATATCATTATGCTTATCATTCCAGCTCCTGAAGCAGCTAACCCTTTCATGATAGATGGTGAACCATCTTTCACGGAAAAATTCGATATAGATGACTTTATGGAAGATATTTACTAATGTTTTTGTTATATTTATTTCTAGTATATTTTTCTTTGTATTTTTTTGTTATCTTTTGTTATCAAATTTTGCTACGTACCCGTTGTACTACTTGGCATGGATATTAATATAGCATTTTCTTCCAGAAGAAGAAATGAATGCAAGTTATAATGAGACATGCCTAATTGATAGTGCCAGTACGCACACAATATTGAAAAATGAGAATTATTTCTCTTGTATAAAATTGGGAGATGCCCCAGTTAATACAATATGTGGAAGTGCAAATATGATCAAGGGCTCCGGAAGAGCTATAATGTTCCTTCTGAATGGGACAAAATTCATCATTGAAAATGCACTATTATCTCCCAAGTCCCGAAGAAACTTGTTGAATTTTAGAGATATTCGCAGAAATGGATATCATATTGAGACATTGACTGAAGGGACTGATGAATATTTATTGATTACCAATACAGTTCATGGTATGAAACATGTATTGGAAAAATTATCGTCCCTTGCATCTGGGCTATATTATACAAATATAAATGCCAGTGAAGCCCATAATATAATAGACCTGAAGTCTATAATGCCAACTGAGTTTATGATTTGACACGATCGTTTTGGCCATCCTGGATGTACAATGATAAAGCGAATAATTGAAAATTCGCATGGTCACCCCCTGAAGGGAAAAAGAAATTTCCAGGTTCAAGTGAATTTACATGTGTTGCGTGTTCACAAGGAAAATTGATTATTAGACCATCAGTAAGTAAAGTGGGAATTGAATCCCCTGTTTTTCTTGAACGAATTCAGGGTTATATATGTGGGCCTGTAGATCCACCATGTGGACCATTTAAATATTTTATGGTATTAGTTGATGCGTCAACTAGATGGTCTCACGTTTGTTTATTATCGACTCGCAATCAAGTATTTGCAAAATTACTTGCACATATAATTAAATTGCGAGCACAATTCCCTGACTATCCAATTAAGAAAATAAGATTGGATAATGCTGTTGAGTTCTCATCACGTGCATTTGATGATTATTGCATGTCTATTGGAATAACTGTTGAACATCCTGTAGCATATGTTCATATACAAAATGGCCTGACAGAGCCATTTATCAAAAGATTGCAACTGATTGCAAGACCAATATTGATGAGGTCGAAGTTACCTACATCAGCTTGGGGACATGCCATATTGCACGCAACAACACTACTAAGAATAAGACCGACAAGTTATCACAAATATTCTCCACTACAATTGGTTTTCGGTCATGAGCCCAATGTTTCACATTTGAGAATTTTTGGGTGTGCGGTATATGTTCCAATTGCACCGCCCCAACGTACAAAAATGGGCCCCCCAACGGAGATTGGGAATATATGCCGGATATGAATCACCGTCTATTATTAAATACTTGGAACCGAAAATAGGTGATTTATTTACTGCAAGGTTTGCAGATTGTCATTTTGATGAATCAAATTTTCCGACATTAGGGGGAGATATGAGTCAACCGAGAAAAGAGATTAATTGGAAAATGACATTTGATTTCCTTGATCCTCGTATGAAGGATTGTGAACTTGAAGTTCAGAAAATTATTCATTTACAAGGAATTGCGAATCAATTGCCAGATGCATTGTGTGACTCCGGAAGAGTTACTAAATCACATATCCCAGCAGTGAATGTTCCAATTAAATTAAATGTCCCTGAAGGAAAAAGAACAAGTGCTAATGAATCCAGTACACGCCTGAAGCGTGGTAGACCTATTGGATCTAAAGATAAGAATCCTCGAAAAAAAGAAATTCAAATGTACATAGTGACAAAACTCAATCTCCTGAAGAGCAAACTCCTGAAGAGGAAGAAGTTACAGAAACTTCAATAAATTTGTCACTAACGGGAAATACTGGAATAGGAAAGATACTGATGTGAATAATGTATTTTCCTACAATGTAGCACTTGAAATTATAGAACAAGGTGATGATCAAGAACCCAAATCGGTTGAAGAATGTCGGCAAAGAATTGATTGGCCAAAATGGAAAGATGCAATCCAATCTGAATTGGATTCGCTGGCAAAACGAAATGTTTTTGGACCTGTAGTCCAAACACCTGAAGGTACAGAATCCGTGGGTTATAAATGGGTTTTTGTTAGAAAAAGAAATGAGCAAAATGATATCATTCGATATAAAGCCAGATTGGTTGCTCAAGGTTTTTCCCAAAGACCAGGTTTTGATTATGATGAAACATATTCACCTGTGATGGATGGAATTACATTCAGATTTCTAATCTGTTTGGCAGTACACCAAAGGCTTGAAATGCGCCTTATGGATGTTGTTACTGTGTATCTATATGGGTCATTAGATACTGATATTTATATAAAAGTGCCCGAAGCATTTAAAATGCCCGAAGCATTTAAATCAAAGCCCAATGAATTATATTCAGTGAAATTGCAAAAATTATTATATGAGCTCAAACAATCAGGACGAATGTGGTATAACCGTCTTAGTGAATGTTTGATTAAAGAAGGTTATACAAATGATCCAGTCTGCCCATGTATTTTTATAAAGAAATCTGGATCAAATTTTGTGAATATTGCAGTATATGTTGATGATATTAATCTAATTAGAACTCCTGAAGAGTTAGATACTGCAATCGAATATCTGAAAAAGGAATTTGAAATAAAAGATTTCGGAAAGACAAGATTTTGTCTTGGTTTACAAATCGAACATTTTGAGAATGGAATATTTATCCATCAAGCGACTTATACCCAGAAGGTATTAAAACGATTTTATATGGATAAAGCACATCCATTGAGCACCCCGATGGTGGTCAGATCGCTTGATCCCTTGAAAGATCCATTCAGGCCTAAAGATGAAAATAAAGATATACTTGGTCCTGAAGTACCATATCTCAGTGCTATTGGAGCACTTATGTATCTTGCTAATTGTACAAGGCCTGATATAGCATTTTCAGTTAATTTATTGGCTCGCTTTAATGCTTGCCCCACAAAGCGACATTGGCAAGGTATTAAGCACATTTTTCGATACCTTCAAGTTTCCTGGAGATCTGCTAAACAAACATTAACTGCCACATCTTCCAATCATGCTGAAATATTGGCAATTCATGAAGCCAGTCGAGAATGTGTTTGGTTAAGATCAATGACCCATCATATCCTGAAGAATTGTGGGTTAATATCTGATGAAAAGCTTCCCCCAACATTATTGTATGAAGATAATGCAGCTTGCATAGCTCAATTGAAAGGAGGTTATATCAAGGGAGATCGAACAAAGCACATTTCGCCAAAGTTCTTCTTCACTCATGATCTTCAAAAGAATGGTGAAATTGAGGTGCAGCAAGTTCGATCAGACAATAATCTGGCGGATCTATTGACCAAGGCATTGCCGACCGCAACATTCGAGAAACTCGTAAAGAGAATTGGAATGCGGCGGCTTAAAGATCTCCAATGATGTACAAAACAGGGGGAGCAACGAATACAAGAATACTGTACTCTTTTTCCTTCACTAGGATTTTTTTCCCACAGGGTTTTTTCTTAGTAAGGTTTTAATGAGGCATATTCTTTGTATAGAGGACATCCAAAGGGGGAGTGTTACACACGTAAGTGTATAGGTTGGATGTCTTCACTACATAATACTACAAGAAGTGTGTGGTCTTGTGTATAGTACTACAACCTAAATGTAGTCTTGTGTATTGTAGTACATAGTAGTACAACCTAAATGTAGTGTTGTATGAATCACTATAAATAGCTGAGTAATGGAACGAGGATAACACACCTCGATTGATACTTCCTCTTGATTCTCTCTCTCTCTCTGTCTCATTGTTATTTTTCCTCTTCATTGTCTATGCACTATATACATAAGCTAATAGGTCCATAGAAGTTATATTTCTATAACAGAAAAGAAGAAAGAAAGAAAGAAAATCAGCCCAAAAGGAGTATTTAAGTTTGATTTTAGGTATACACGAATTCTTCAAATATACTACCTCCTCTTCTTCTTCCTTTTTTTTTTTTTTTTTTTCTTTTTGGTAAACAATGACACTCATGTATCGGCAAAGGTGTGTGAGAGTCCAAACCACACAAATTACAAAGGGGATAAAGGTGAGGGGATAGGGGCCGGGTGGGGATCGAACTCTCAACCAGAGAAGGGGGACTTGACCAATAGAGTAAGTCCCCAACCCCTTCTTCTTCTTCTTTTTTTTTAAAAAAACAAAAAGAGAAGTTCTCACATTCTTTTTATTCACATAATCCAATACATATTTTTCACAATTAATAAAATAATTACGTATACTTAAAACTTATAAAAAATTGATATGCTAAAATTATAAAATTAGATAAATACAACGATCTTTAACTATGTTTTTTTTTTATAATTATAATAAAAAAATTGAATCAAAGTTAAATAGTAAAAAAAATGGAGTGTGGCAGAATTAAAAAAAAGGAGAGTATTTGTAGATTATTTCCTATTTCATATTGTAAGTATATTTTTTTTGGCTAAGCCTTTTTTTTTTGGCTAAGATATAGTAAGTATACGATTACTATATATAAATTTCTAGTTTTTAATTGCTTGCAGGAATATTTACATCACAAGCAGTCCTTTCAGCAATTCTTTAATTAAAAAACACACACACGTCACACACACACAAAGGAGGAAAGAAATTCTCAACGACAGGTTTGATCCTCAACTGAATGTGATTGTCTATGCCTTCCATTATTTTATTGAGACCCCCAATAAAAGGACTAAATTGAGGTTATTATGATGGACTTTGGGGGTTTAGTGTGGTTCAATTTGAATAAAATAGTTATTCCGATTAAGTCTCATATATTTACGAACTAATTAATTTATTCAAATGTTTTTTGAAATAAATAGAAATTAGAGCTAAGGTTTAGAATATTTTGGGAATTTATTGTAGTGTTTTGGGTTTAATTAAAATTTTGGGGAATGGTTATGGTACTACCTATGAATGGTAGTACATCAAGACAAATTATCTCAACCATACAAAAATATCCAATGGCTATAAAATAAAAAAAGGTAGAATTGTCAAACATAAATAATTAGTATATCTTTAGTAATAAAATTATTCACAAAATCAATTTAGTGATTTCTATCCTTAAATAAAGATCATATAAAAAATTGCATAAGTTAGCTCTCTTTGACACAATCCGTGGCATAATAATAAAGAAATTATCTTTGTTCATCTCTTTCACACTCGTCAGTCTTTCATTCCTCATAATTTGCTAATTTTAAATTTTGAATTTATAAAATATTATAGGATATTTAGATTCCTTGCATCCAGTAGACAAATTTTCATATAAAGAACGTCCAAATCCGAGCTCATTTGAGAAAGTTAGAGCCATTTGAAGTTTGTAATATAAATTTTGTTTATACACCATGTCGCTGAAATGCACAGGCTACGTTGCTGAATTTTAAAGACTCCGTCGCTGAATTGTAAAGGCTCCGTCGCTGAATTACATAGCCCCCCGTCGCTGAAAATATAAAGGCCGTGTTTCTGGAAATCGTAATGAACTTCAAATGACTCTAACTTTCTCAAACGAACTCGGATTTTTACGTTCTTTATATGAAAATCTACCTACTCGATGCAAGGAATCTAAATTTTCTATCAAATTTTGGAAATTTCAAATAGATAAATACCCAATTTTTAAAAGAAAAGATATCTTATGTCTTATGCTCTTTGTTTTGAAAATATGATATTTATATGTTTCGATTTTCTAAAATCTGATAGGATATTTAAATTCTTTTCATTGAGTAGATAGATTTTAATATAAAGAACGCCCAAATCTGAGGTCATTTGAGAAAGTTTGAGCCATTTGAAATTTGTCACATAAACTTTGTTGTATAGGCTATGTCGCTGAAATGCATAGGCTATGTTGCTAAATTATAACGCCTCCGTCGCTGAAATTTAAAGTCTCCGTCGCTGAATTGTAAAGCCTCCGTCGCTGAATTACATAGCCACCGTCGCTGAAATATAAAGACTGTGTTTCTGAAAATCGCGATGAACTTCAAATGGCTCTAACTTTCTCAAACGAACTCGAATTTTGACATTCTTTATATGAAACCTACCTACTCGATGCAAGGAATCTAATTTTCCTATCAAACTTTTGTAATTACAAATAGATAAATTTCGAATTTTCAAATGAAATGATATCTTATCCTCGTTATTTCGAAAAGATGATATTTATTTGTTTAAACTTTCCAAAATCTGATGGGATATTTAAATTTCTTACGTTGAGTAGATAGATTTTCATATAAAGAACGTCTAAATCCGAGTTCATTTGAAAAAGTTAGAGCCATTTGAAGTTTGTTATAAAAACTATGTTGTGTAGGCTATGTCGCTGAAATACATACTCTATGTCGCTGAATTGTAAAGCTCTCATCGCTGAATTGCAAAGCTACCGTCGCTGAAATGTAAAGGCTACGTTTCTGAAAATCGCAATGAACTTCAAATGACTCTAACTTTCTCAAACGACCTCGGATTTTGACGTTTTTTATATGAAAATCTACCTATTTATACAAGTAATCTAAATAACCTATCAAATTTTATAAATTCCAAAAAGAAAAAGTAGATGATGAGTAAGAGAGAAGTATAAGGATGAGAATTGAGAAAAATGAATAAAGATTATTTGACTTTTATTGAAATTACAATAGTACCCTTTGTATTAATCTTAGTCATTGATTTCAATATTTCATCAATGGCTTGGATGTACCCCAGTACATCAAGAGACATGGGTCTCTGCACCCTAAACAAAGCCAAAATTTTGTTCTACCGTTCTAGTTCCAAATCCATTGTAATTCCATATCTGCACAAATCTTTTCGAATCTCGGCTCAATTTGTAAATTTGGTCTCGGCTGAACATAGAAATAAAAATGTTAACAAAATGTTGTTCATTAATTCTTTACAGATACATGGAACAGGCTCTGGGGATTATATTGGCTCTTGTGAGGCCAACTGTGGAGAAGATTGGAACATGCATCGCAACATTTCTCACGAGTGAGTGTAATTACCTTTGTTGCTTGAGCAAAAACATTAAGAGCTTAGAGGAAGAAGCTCAAAGGTTAGAAAATGAAACAGTTGAGTTGCGAGGGAAAGTTGATATCGCCAAAAACAATGCACATGTGATCCTCCCTAAAGTTACTACATGGTTCACAAAAACCGAAGAACTCCAGGACGAGAGGGAGAAAATCAAGGGAGAAATTGTCAAGGCCCAAAGTCCTTGTCTCAATTTTGTATCACGTTACTCATTGAGCAAGAGAGCCAAAGCGACGGCTGATGGTATGAAAAACCAAATTGATACCAGCAAAATCGATCCTGTGGCTCAGCCTCCACCCCCAGCAGCAGAGACACCAATTCCGTCGGAAGAAACCATTCTGCTCCAGTCTAGAAAAGATATCGAAGATGAGATTGTTAAAAAATTAGCATCACCACCTGGAGGATCTCGGAAGGTGGGGATAGGCGGCATGGGCGGAGTGGGAAAGACAACAATTGCTAAAAGGATTATGCATAGAATGATGGTGGAAAAATCAGTTGATGAGGCTATTATGGTGATTGTCGCTCAACAACCAGATGTGTCGAAACTTCAACTACAAATGGCTGAACAATTGGGGTTCACTGAGTTGGAAAATTTTGAGAAAAGAACACCACAAGAAAGGGCACGTAGATTGTCTTACAGACTAAGAATAAACAAAAGAATATTGATTGTTTTGGATGACGTTTGGGAAATATTGAAACTAGAAGACTTGGGAATATATTGTGAAGGAGCTTCTGGTGGTTTGTCGATTCTTTTGACATCACGGGATGCGGTGGTACTAAAAGATATGAATGCTGAGGTCATTAATATAAACATCTTGTCTGAAACTGAGGCACGGTCGTTGTTTAAAGACAAAGCTGGAGCTTGTGTGGATGACTCAAATATAAAGTATACAGCACAAGAGGTTGTAAGAGAATGTAATGGTCTACCTCTTGCCCTTGTAATAGTTGGGAGTGTTTTGAAAGATGAAGTAGACATACGTATTTGGGAAGACGTACTACATCGATTGAGAAGTCCCAACCCAAAAAGAGGGACACGTGTTCGGGACGAGGTTTATAAACCATTGCGTCTAAGCTATGATTTCTTGCAAGATGAAGGTGCAAAATCATTATTCTTGCTATGCAGTCTATTTCCTGATGATTTTGAAATTAGCCTGAATGATTTGGCATTGTATAGCATGGGGTTAAGGATGTTTGAAGGGGTTCATAGTTTGAAACAAGTAAGAGCAACAACATTCATTGTGGTCATGGAGCTTAAAAAGCGGTTCTTGCTTATGGATTGTGATGATGAAAATAAAGTTAAGATGCATGATGTTGTTCGCGATGTGGCCATCTTCATTGCTAAAGAAAAAGGACTACTTGGTGCCGAACTTGAGTCTGAAGGGCAGTTTGACGAAAACTGCAAATGGATCTCTGTGTTTACCAACTCATCAAATGTGTTATTTGATACTGGCAGGGACTTCAATTTTCCAAGTCTTCAACTTCTGGCCATACATCATATGAGACCATTGAGAAATAACGGATTAGAAATTGGTGATATTTCTCTTTTGGAAGGAATGCATGACTTAAATGTCTTGTCTTTGGCAGAAAGTTCATTCAATTCATTTGGAAAACCAATAACACTGCCAAACAGTCTACGAACACTACAATTAAAGTATTGTGCGAAGGTTCTTTCTTTTGTTGATGCATTTTTGAATCTTGAAATTCTCAGTTGTTATCGTTGTTGGGAGATTAAAGAGCTACCTAAGGAGATTGGAACATTAAAATGCCTCAAATTGTTAGATTTGTCTCATTGTCATAGGATTACTAGAATAGCACCGGGAGTAATAGCAAGCCTAATTAAGCTAGAGGAATTGAAGATGTTTAATAGCTTCCGTGGATGGGAGTCAATCAAGGTTAAAGAAAAAGACAGAAAAAATGTTGCACTTAAGGAGCTTGAATCATTAGAGAAATTGAGATGCCTGGAGATTCAAATAGAGGATACTGAGTTGGCCAAGGAAGAGATTTCCCTTTCCTCTCAAATTGAGGAATATGCAATATTCATTGGCCTAGAAGGAAGAGGATTGAATTGGGGTACGGTGAAGAGTAAGAAAGTCTTTTCCTTGAGAGGATTGCGAGGAAACACTGACTTTGCAAAATGGATACACAAGCTTGTAAGCACCACTGATGGAGAATTACATTTAGATGGTGACAGTTCAACAAACTTTGATCTATCACAAGTTCACAACAAAATAAAGACACTGGAAATTGGATGTTGTGGGATATCATCAGTGATGGATTTGGTGAGGACACCAAATTCAGAAGCATCATTTGATAATATATGTCGTATTCGCATTGAGAAATGCCATAAGCTACGCAATTTATCGTGGCTACGAAGAACAAATGATGGCATCTTATTACCGCAGCTTGAAGAAGTTGAGATTATTGATTGTGAGATGATGGAAGAAGTAGTGTTCCTAAATGAAAAGAATAATGGAGATACAAGTGGCACCATAGTAATATTCTCAAAATTGGTGAAATTGAGTCTAGAGGGAATGCCACGTCTTACAACTCTTGTGCGAGGAGCTGAAACCATCGAATTCCCTTCATTGGAAGAATTGGTCATAGGGGATTGCCCAATGCTTTTAAAATCCATGGAAGATGGGGGACACAATTTTGATGATGGATGCCTTCATTTATTCTGCACAGAAAAGGTCCCTACTATGGCTCTTTCGCATTTCTTTTTTGCCTTTTGTTTATCATCTGCTTTTAAAAGAATTTCTTTCTATGATTATATTATTATTGAGGTATATAATATGAATAAGGTAATATTACGTTATAGATATATCGATATAATTTTTTATTTTTTATTTTTAATCTATTAAACATAAAAGAGGAGTTTCTTAGACATGTTTAAGGATATTTATTTAGATAACAAAACGGTTGTAAAGTGATAATGTGGTTTAATTTTTGGGAGACCTTTAGCTACTTTGTTAAGTAATTTCGTTGTATATACCCTCCTCAACCCCCCACCCTTCGATCTATACCTTTGTTCGGGATTATGAACTCCGGAGTATATATAAACAATAATATAATATACATTTACAAAGTTTAAAGAGTTTTCTTTTTTTTTTATATATATAAACAAAATTTGTAATACATGTTGCATTTATTGGTATATCATTAGTAGTAAAAACTATGATGGTCTATTGGTCTTTCGGCCAGTATTTTGATTTATTAATTTAGGCATGTATTAAGCTCAGTCTAATACATATGAACATGTGTGTCCATATATGTGTGTGCATATATACTTACGCAAACTAGTACATTTACATTGAAAATACTTATTATTTATTCATTTATTCATTGTTGGTGAATATCACTAATATATAGAGATGAATTGTTTTGCAGGTCCATTTTAGTAGATTGAAACGCTTGTCATTAAATGGCCTAGAGGTGAACAATATATGGTGTCCACGTATTTCTTCAAGCTTTTTTCAAACACTGGAGAGCTTGAAGATAAAAGGCTGCAGCGGGTTGAGTAGCTTATTTGAACCTTCAATAGTGAAAAATCTAGTGAACCTCGAGGAGCTGCGTATTGAGGATTGTACAAAGATGGAACAATTAGTGGTTGCAGCAGCAGAAAATGAAAGAGAAGAAATTTGTGGGGTGATGGAAGAATATAAAGACGATTTTGGAGAAATGACGAGTGATGGTAATGGTATTATTATATTCCCAAATTTGAAGGAACTCAGGTTAAGGAATCTACATAGGTTGACAAGTCTGGGGAAAGGGATTGCAAGCCTGGAATTCCCTATGTTAATTCAGTTGAGGGTTTATCATTGCCCAGAGTTGAGAGAAATAGTTTATTCAACAGAGGGATCAGAATGTGAAGAATGTATTGACAGCCACAATCATGATGATGGCGAAGCTTTTCATTTATTCTTTCACCAAAAGGTATCACCATCACTATACGTACTTTTATCTTTATTTTATTTTATTTTAGTTTTTTTTTAATTTTATTTGCTAATTGTCTATACGTTTCCATTTATATGTTGAGGAGTTTTGAATATTTCTTTGGTTTTGAAGAGTATAAATGCAAGCAACTATAATTTTTTTACTTATTCAATATTGTGAGTTGAAGTATTTGATAAATTATCTTGCACATTTTGCAGGTAAAATTTGATGGATTGACATATTTAGCGATAGAGGACATTGATATCAGGAGTAATTTGTTGTGTCAACAAATTCCCCAGCACTTCTTTAGAGGATTGATGGACTTGACAATAAGTAATTGCCAAAATATTAAGAATGTGTTTTCAACTTCAATGGTTGAAAATCTTGTTAATTTGGAAGTTTTAGAGGTTGATAAATGTCCGGAGATAAAACAAGTGATTATAGTTGATGAAGCGAGCAAAGAAATATCAAAAGAGAAGTGGCACAGGATTCAAAAAGAAAATGATGATAGTGGTGCTGGCAATAAACACCACATTACATTATTCCCAAAACTGAGAGTACTCACACTATGGGATCTACCAAATCTAACGTGTTTTGGCAAAGGAATGGAAAGCATAGAATTTCCTATGCTACAGGATTTGGCAATACGGAGGTGCCCAGAATTGATCGGGATGGTTGCATGGAGCGGGGAAGGAGGCAAAAATAATAGTATTCAGAATGATGAAGAGAGGGTGGGAGAGCAGACGCAGAAGACACATGATGACGAAACTTCTAATGTACTCTTCAATTATAAGGTACGTATGTTAATGAATCAATATACATTCATTTACAAAATGAATTATAATAATAATAATAATAATAATAATAATAATAATAATAATAATTATAATTATTATTATTATTATTATTATTATTATTATTATTACTACTACTACTACTACTACCCCGCCTAATGGGCGGAAATCTTAAAAACGTGAATAAAAAATTGAATTTAACAAATAAATTGTTCAATTTTATTATATCTGTTACATTCCTCAATCTCTTTAAACTTTTTTTTTTATTACATGAATACATGTATACATTCTAAAGCCTTAAGAAATTAGAAATTTCACAAAGATATAGATATTTTAAAATTTAATTAGAAAAATATAAGAAAATACTCTTGTGAATAAATTCATTGATAAATTTAAATTTAAAAATAATATATGCAAAAAACGTTATTATTGAATATACCATCATCACGAATTTCATAATGATATGATATTTTGGATGTATAATCATAATTTGATAAACTTATTGTCGTATTGTAATTTATCTAATTTAGTTAATCTATCTAATACAAATATCATTGATATATGAATATAATATCAATCTATTAAGTAAATTTTAAAATTTATTATCATATTAAATATAATTTTAATATATAAAATAATTGTTAAGAATAATAAAATATATTGAATTGAAGTTAAATATTAATAAATATAATATCAACCCATAAAGCTTTCGCTACATACTTAGTACCCCCTCCGTCCCACTTCAGACGTCCTGTTTGACTTTTTGGCATTGTTAATTGTTTAACTTTGACTCAATATTATTACAAGTAAATATTTGAAAAAAAATAGTCGAGTTCGGTCTTGTTAGATTCATCTAATCGTGTAGATAGATAGATTATTATTATTATTATTATTATTATTATTATTATTATTATTATTATTATTATTATTATAGTTGCTGTTGTTGTTGTTGTTGTTGTTGTTATTATTATTATTATTTACAAAAATTCTAATAATATATATACTCAGTTTTTTAAAGATAGCTACATTTGTGAATGTAGTACTATTCACACACACTTTAACTTGGAGTTTTATTATAGTTATACAAGTTAAAATATATCCAGGTATTCGTCTCGTCTTGTAATTTTCAAATATTGAACTTTTAGAATTTTTACTTATACCGAGTTATTAATGATTTAAAATGTGCATTGAATTGCATGCTGGGTGGGTCCGTAACTGTAGAACAGAAAATTGATAGACAAATAACTGCAAATAATTTTATTAATTCACAATTAAAATGTCTATACAATTGGATTTAAAACATGAAGAACATAATCAAACGATTTTGTGGTTCAACTTCTAGAACTCCTTTGATTCCTCCAACGTTGAAGACTTTGAAGTGTATTTGATACTTCCTCTCTGGCTCCTTGGAATTTCTGCAGCGTTTTGTTGCTGTAGATCTCAAGTGTTTGAGTCTTGAGAATGAGTAGGGTATGGAGACGTATGTGAAGATGTATCCCAAATGTGTGACAGGGTGCCTCTATTTATAGAGGGAAAGCCCTAGGGATTGTGGACGATGGGCCAATCGATGGGTTAGTCCAATTCATGTTTTTATCGGGTCATTGAGTATGTGGGCCTTTCATCTGGGCTTGTTCACATTGACTGATTTCCATGGACTGGCATGCTTTAAGTGTCCATTGGATCATGTAGCATATGGGCTGGTGGGTCTTTCATTTGGACTTATTCACATTGACCCAATCATAGGTCCATTTGTCATAGGGCTCGTGGGTCTTGTATCTTGACTTGCTCACGTTGGCCCAATACAAGTGTCCATCGGATCATGGGGCATGCGGGTCTTTCATTTGGACTTGTTCACATCGATCCAATAGGTCCATTTGGTTTGTTGGATCCAAATAGCCCGATAAATATTAATAATTATTTCAAGCATTTAATCTATTTAAAATGCCTAAAATTAATTAAATTAATATTTAAAATACACGTGTCAGCATTTTTCTTGGCGAACAAAATTTACGTGTTTACAGTAACAAAAAAAAAAACAAACAAATGAAGTAATTTTGTACTTGTATACAATTTAAATTATTATTGATTAAAAATATATCTTTGGATTGCATTGAAACTATAAATGGAGCACATACTAAAAATATATCTTTGATTATTTGTTTCTTATTTAATTATTATAATTTCATTTGTGAAGTAACCGAGTTTTATAATATTTGGCAGGTTAAATTTGATGCACTGCAAAGAATATTTCTTGGGGAATGCAACAATCTGAAAAGTATATGTTCATGTACAATGGTTGAAGATCTCGTGAATTTGAAAGATGTAACTGTTATAGATTGCAAACAAATGGAAATGGTGATTACATCAGATGGTAAACTACACGAAAGTTCCATGCGATTTCCACGGATAAAAAGTATAAAGTTTTCCGATCTAGAATCATTGAGGATGTTTAGTTCATGGAGTGGAGCTCTTGAATTGCCATCCTTAGAAAAGATGTCTACTAAAAAGTGCCCGAAATGGGAGTGTCTTTCCCCTGGACCAATTATTACTCCCAGATTGCCCAAGATGGAGGAATCAATTGAATCTTCAACTGAGGTTGGAGAAACCTCAAAAAACAAAATGTTGGAGATTGTGGAAATGGAGGAAATAAAATAAATGCTGGAGATTGAGAGAAGATTCAACAAGATAACAACTTCACTTAAAAAAATCGCGATAAAATTGTGAGCACCTTTACTTTTGCTTTTGCAATCTTTCTTTGGTTCACCTTTTTTTTGGATAAGTTTCAGATAATTTGTCTTAACAGGTGTGTTCTGAAGATGCGTTCTATTCTTTTTATTACTACATGTTAATTTTCTGAGCAAGTTAGGCAATGAGTTAGTATATTGTCTCATTGTCATGTTTAATGAAGTAGTTTACAAAAACCATTGCAAATCAGACATCATCTTGTAAGTGCTGTGTGGTTTAAGTTATTATTAACAATGGTATCTTCTTTTTCAATTCATAATTATTCGGAAACTTTGTAACAATCTCTCATACCGCAGGGAAAAAAGTCTACATGGACCCAAGACTAATTCTTCGAGGATCTGCAAGGGCAATTAAGGGCGTCTCTCCCAAAGCAGTTTTTTTGCATACCTAAGGCTCAAACCCGAGATCTTGCTTAAGCGACTAGAGCCCACATCCACTCATGCCAACTGTTGTTGGTCTGTTTACTTCTAGTATTAAGATTTTGTTTGATTTTTTTTTTTTTTTTAAAAAATATAGTGTGAATTTGAAAATTATAGATTTTATATAGAGTTTACTAAAATTAAAAGAATATTTGTGTAGTTAAAAGGAAGAAATTTATTCTCTCCCTCCATTTTATATTGACACATTTTTTTTCCACACGTAATTTAGTCCTTAATTTCTGAAAATGTATATATAAATACAATTATGCGATTCGATGACCCATATTGACTCTATTTCTATTATATAAGTATAATAAAATTAAATGAAAGTTAAATAATAAATAATGTAAAAAAAAAAAAATTGAATGTGGAAATGTGGGAGTAAATCTTACCATTGGCATTGTGAGATTCACCTTACAATGAGTAGGGCTATAAACCAAGCCGAGCCGAGTCTGAAGCTTAACGAACAACTTGTTTAGAATTTTTATATTGGCTCGTGTCAAGCTCAAATAGATCATTTAAGCTCGTGAACACATTGTTAACCTCGAATTATTTTAAAGATATACATAATTTTAAAGATTCTTTATGTTTAAAAATATATATATGTATATTTAGTCCAATATATTTAAACAATTCGTCGAACAAATGAACTTAAAAATCACTTGTTCGAGCTCCCAGCACCCATTTCCTAGCTTGTATAGATTGTTGAGAAAACAAAAAAAACTCACTTGTTCGATATTGACTTATTTGCTCGCTCGAGTCAAGCATCAATTCGAGCGGCTTGTGAGCGCCTTAGATTGGCTTAAAGCACTAACAATGAACAAAATAATAAAAAAAAAATGGATAAGTTGGAATTGGGCATTAAAGGGTTAAAAAGTCGTATTTTAAGTTGATAAAAACTTAAAATATATTTGGTTTTAAGGTATTGTTGGAGAGAAGATGCCATCCAATTTTAAGTTTTTAGGGGACCAAAGATGGTCTAAGTAGTATGTATGTGCTAAACTGCTGATGCACTGTTAGCCCGTGTGATAAACAGGTCGGGTTGGGGCAGACAATCCAAGTCGAGAAGAATCAAAGAAGTTAATGGAGCTCAACAAAATTGGACATTCGATCAAAGAAGAATAAAACAAATGGCATTTACAACAATCAGGATTCAACAAGACAAAGGCTTGGAGAGTTTTTGGTACTCCGTCATCAGTCCGTCCCGGGTAGGGTTCCCCTGCTGATTCAGCAGGGGCTGAATGTGTGGTTTTAAATTGAGAGTGTGCTGATGTATTGTTAGTAGTAAGATTTCATTAATTAAGGTAATATTTAATGACCTAATTTATTTTAGGTTGGTCAATTTTCATAATTTATTGTATCCTACAATTTCGGAAAGAAAATCAATTGGGGGCGGTTGTCTATTCCCTCACCCCAATTCTGTTCCATTTCACCTTTCCATACAGTATCCACATTTTTGTCTTTCCATTTCACTTGCCGCCCCCAAACCGCCCGAACGTCTCCGTGGTGTGCTCTGAGTAACCACTAGGGTTGCAAACGAATCGAATCGAAGCGAATATCACTATTTCGTATTCGTATTCGAAAAAATATTCGAATATTCGTATTCGTATTCGGTTTTCAAACGAATAATAAATGGCATTCGTATTCGATTCGAAACTAATATTCGAATTATTCGAAACTATTCGAATATCCGATTCGAATGTTTTGATACCGTATTATTTTATTCGATTCGAACATATTCGCTTCGATTCGTAATTATTTATTCGATTCGATTCGAAATTTACAAAAAAAACCTATTAAAAATATAAGTTTAAAATAAAAAAATTACAATACATTTCACAAAATTACAGTAAATTTTCATAAAGTAAATTTCAAGTTGTCAATCTTCAATCCTTCAATAACATACAATTCCAATAACATTATAAACACATTCAAAAATTTTCAATAACATCAAAAAAATTGCAAGGCTGCTATGCTGCTTCATTTTAGTTTGGAAGATGCCCACTGCTCCATTTTAGTTTCCTGAATAAAGAATCAAACACCCACAAGAAAGATGAATACTTTGAGTCAACTAAATAACATATAGAATTATGTGGCTAAATAATAATCTTTGAACAATGACAAGGCCAGCAGTAAATTAAAGAAAATAAAGAAAAACTCTTTGAACTCGAATCAACAAACAACTAAATAGACAGTAAACAATGACAAGGTTATCTGGATAGAATGTTTGTAGAAATAATAATCTAAAGAAAGAGTTTGATGTAATCCCAACCACTAAATGCACAAGATATCCATTTTCTACTTAGTCATACTTTTTTTTTTTAGCTTTAAACTTAGTAATTTCTAAAAGACTGATAGAAAGATTGACCTGAACCACATGGATCGTCACAGATGCCTTCTGCCTTCTTGGAGCAATGCCGAGATCTCCCTTTCTACCATAACACAAAGCTAGTAAGCTACGCAGAGGCTGCAATAAACAATTACTATAGAGACTTAGAGAGAAAAAACTAAAATAACGCCCAAACCAAAAAGGGTTAACGCCATCGGTAGCAGGGAGGACCGGAGGAGCAGTTTAACGCCGTCGCTGTTGCTGGAGCCTGAAAGGGATGAGCGGTGTTGTCGCTAGAAGGGAAGTTAGGAAGCCGGAAGGGATGAGCGGATAGAAAGGGAGGACAGATGCGGCGCTGCTGCAGTCTTGGTACGAATTGGAAGTGCCAAACTGGTTGGAATTAGGGTTAGTGTAGTAGTAACTTTTACTGGTATTTGGGCTGGGCTTAAAAGTGCCTAAGTGGGGTGGGCCTCTTACTAATTTTTAAATTTATACAAGTATTTGGGCTGAGGTTGGAGACACCAATTAAAAATAATATATTATATATATTTATAATACATTTTGCTTGATATATATTTATAATACTTATATATTATTTTGTTTTTTTTTGGAGGAATTATATATTATTTTGTTAAATATAATAAATATTTAATCGAATACGAACGAATATCGAATCGAATATTGAGATTTCTTATTTGTATTTGTTTACTTATCGAATCGAATCGAATATGTTTTACTCGAATTCGAATCAAAAAATTCCGAATACGAATAGCAAAATTTCGGATCAAATCACGAATCGAATCACGAATCCGTCGATTCTGTTGCAACCCTAGTAACCACCGCGAAACCCCTGCCGGAAGAGAGGGTGATGTCGTCCCGCCGTTGTTGCAGTACCTAGGTGAAGGACGCTCGATGTGCGTGTTCTTGTCGCCGGAGGTCGCCGCCATGTCCACTGTCAACGGAGGGCGCCACTCTCAAGGGCAAGGTTTCCTATTTTAAATACCTATTTTGTACTTTTTCTTTTGTTGTTTTCAGTGGTAATTCTTGTTTCGGTGAATCCAAGCAAAATTTGTTCCGGTTGTCGAAATGTCACGATTTTTCGGTTGGATTTTTGTATATTATTGGGCGAAAGCGTTGGTGGGTTTTAGATTTTGGGGGTGTGCGAAAATGTGGAGGTTAGGGTTTGTACGCTAATGGTGAACGACTTGGGGAGGGGAGCAAGTTTTGGTCTATTGGGAGGGTTTGGGGGTTCACGATTTTGTTCATTTTGTACTCTGTGCTTGTTTGCGCTGTTATATGTGCTTCCCCAACGGCATGTTTGTGTTGGTCCTTTTTAGATATTTTTTGTGCTGAAATAATTCTACTATTTTGCTGAGTATGGCTTTTGGTTGTGCTGTGTTCATATATTGTCTATGATTTTGTTGTTCAGGGTTAAATATGATGCTCGCATAAGCTGAGAATGTGTGTTGTTTTCGTTTGATGTGTTAGATCTTTTTATATGATGCTAATGGGACCTATCTTCTTGGTCCTTTCAAGCAAATCAAACATTTTATGTAGTATTATAAATTTATGAATTATCATATATGGGATGTTTTCCTACTATGAGTGTGATGTCCCCCCTCCCCCTCCACAGTGTGCAATTATCCCTATTGAAGTGTGCTATTCATATGCATCCGGTGTGCTGTTCTTTTCAATGTGCTGGTTATAGTTGTTTCTCGTGATATGTCAGCGTTCATTACATGATGGGTTAGATCTTTTTATATGATGCTAATGGGACCTATCTTCTTGGTCCTTTCAAGCAAATCAAACATTTTATGTAGTATTATAAATTTATGAATTATCATATATGGGATGTTTTCCTACTATGAGTGTGATGTCCCCCCTCCCCCTCCACAGTGTGCAGTTATCCCTATTGAAGTGTGCTATTCATATGCATCCGGTGTGCTGTTCTTTTAAATGTGCTGGTTATAGTTGTTTCTCGTGATATGTCAGCGTTCATTACATGATGGTTTAGACACTTACTGTACTCAAGTATTGTTGGTAGTCTGGTATGTGATGATGTGTAGTGGATGCTGTGATAGTTATATTAAATGATTGTGTAGGTATTGGTCCGTGGATTACAAGATTCATACGAGCTTCAATACGGTCCAGCCAGACAGACATTCCTGTGGCATTTTCACGTTGTTCCATATCAAGTTTTTTCGAGGGCATATTCCTACTGACTAGCTAGTTGAGATGTCCAAATTGAAAGTTGTGGACGCATTGTGTGGCTAGTTTACTGTGATGATTGTCCTCCAACACAGCAACTTACGTCTTAGAATGTCAAGGTTCTAGTTGGGCTCAATGACGGGATGTTGAGGTGGTAGAGGGTAAAGTCCCCATTCCCATTGCCGCTCCTGACATAGATATGGAAACCCTCACCATGCAGGGCGACGAAAATGAAAGGCCCCGATGAGCACAAAGCAGACCGAGCAGGGAAGTAGGTTTATATGGGCACGACAAATTATTTGGAGTAAATCATATCCATATCTTTTATGTTCATTTTTTTTGGATGGTTCTGAAAGTTGACAACTGTGTTTGTCTTGGGTTTTGAATGATGGAGCCCATATGATGGTTTTTGGTATCGTTTCTGATAAACAATCAATGTTATTCTGATTAATATTTAATTTTTGGATTTAGTTGGTGTTGAATTAATACAACCATTGTGTTGAGTGTGGTCTCTGGTAGTATTGTTTCTATATGTCATATATGATGTTTATTCAGGGTTAAATATGTTGCTCGCATAAGCTGAGAATGTGTGTTCTTTTAGTGAGTATGTTCTTCCCCTCTTATAGTATTGTGTTGTTTTCTCCATGGAATGTCGTATGATCCTTTCGTGTCATTTCTGATAAACAATTAAAGTTATTATGATTAACAATCATTTTAAATTTGGCAGTGTTGTACTCTAATTTCACACATTGTTAGCATAAAAAAATGGAGTTCATGTCATGTATTACTAAATGTCAATTACACAATGGACTTGTTTGGGACACATTTTCGTTTTCTTCTACGACTCAATGAAGATATTTTTTTAAAAAAAAAAAAGAAGAAAGAAAAACATATTTAAAGTGCACATTAAGCGCAACTCAAATGGACCTGCACGTTATGATAATAATGCATGAAGATAAGTTTATAAACCGGGGGAATGACATTGATTATTACACCACCATCTGTTCAAAAAGGCATAACAATCAAATTTGTTTTCAAAATAATACAAAAAAAAAAAAATCCATCGAATGGATCTGTCATCTCGTTGTAGTACACACAGCACACAATACAGTACAACATTATAGCATTTGAATCTGTCAAGGTTAATTATATAGACTTATAAATCCAATGCTAAGCATCATTTTTGCATTGGAATCACCATCGTCGTCTACATTAACCCACACAGTAGATCACACACCCTCCTTCAAATTAAATTCGAAGTGTTTCACCTGTGAGTATTTTCCCTCCGTCGTCAACTCCATCGTCGTCTTCATTATCGCATTCCGCATCACCATCGTCGTCTTAAAATTCCAAAGTTAGCACATCATCAACGGCGTGGTCTGATGACGTCTCATAGTTCCTCAATGGGGCTACAGTTAAGATCGAAATACTTGCGGTGCTAGATTACTTTTTTCCGACGTGATGGTGTTTGTTTTCGGTCTACGCCGGGAAATGCATGTCGCCGGAGCTAATAACTGCTTTTACCATTTAACAATTAGGGTTTGAGGTGATGGGGCGGACTCTTCACCTAGATCAATTTACATTAATTGACTATTTTAATTATATGGTATTTGATAATTACTACCGGTAATGATGAATTTATTTGTGCAAGAATATTTACAACTTCCATAATTGCAAATGTAATGGAAATGGTATGTTTCTAACTCCACCATCCATAGCACCTTCATTGCACAATACTAGAACATTCAGCGGGTGCTGCAAAATAGACATGCAGCACCCTAACCGATCCGGTCCGTCCCGGCAAGTTTCACCCTAAACAAGAAGGAACAAAGACTTGGAGAACTTTCCTTTCACCGTTGTTATTTTATTTTTATTTTTTATTTTTTAAAGACTCATTAGGCTAAACATTCTTTTGGATTCTTAAAGTGATCCAAATTATATTGATTCATCATCAATGGGAATAATTGAAGTGATGGGCCATGTAATTTAGACATGTGGAATTTATCTCAATTCCATTCCTCCATATAGAGTTCTTGAAACTTTTATTCTTTTCATTTTCCTTATTTGATCTCCTCTTTCGATCTTTCGAAGAAATATTATTTCCAATACTCGATCCGCACCCATTATTTTACTAGTGCCTCCAAGTTAAAATTTCTCCTGTAGATAATACTTAGTTTTAAGTTTAAAATTTAATTACTAGCTAGGACATGCCGATGTAATTGCATGATTAAGACAATGCAGATGTCATTGCATCAGCGCGCATAGATGATACGTATACAGATAATAACATGATTTATAATTTAACAGATAATGTTGTGTAACTTAATAAGAAATAATCATTCAACAGCATATGTAAGTACGTGAAGTTTAATTAAGAAAAAATTACTCCTAGTAAGTGCATTTTGCCCATGACACTCAAAGATGTTGCAAACAATAGACTGCACGTGCACAGGTCAATCATATAGTAAAAAGGTTTAATTACTCAGTCACCAAATTGAAGTCTAGAAATAGAACTAAATATAGCCCAGCTGAATGACTTAAAAGTGAAAAGAAATACACAAAGGGTCTGTTCTGCACGCAGAGCTGTAGCTGCAAGCTGGAGCTGTAGGAAGCTGAAGCTGTCAGTTCTATTTAAGTGTTTTGTACAACTAGCTGTAGCTGTGAAAAAATGTATGAAATGACATAAAAGGACAAATATTTATGTAGAGTATTGGGTAGTGGGTTGGTTATTGGGTTAAAATTGTGATTGTTAAAAAATAAGCTCCTAGCTTATTTTTCAACGCTACTACAAGTAGCTTCTATAAAAAGAAGCTTCCAAAAGCTCTCAAAAGCTAGTGTGCAGATCGGGGCTTTTGTTTTGAAATAAAGGCTAAAGCTACCAAAAGCTCCCAAATACTGCGTGCAGAACAGACCCAAAAAAAACCGAGGCAGAGAACCGTACGTTTACTCTATTCATTTAGCATGAACAATTTCTTAAAAGTGAAAATGAAGCAATGAAGCAGCCAACATAGTACTCCTTCTATTCCAATAAACATTTCTCTATTGGACACGTAATTCAATGCACATTTTTAATGGTTAATATATCAAAATAAGAAATATGCAAAATATATATTATAAAATAATAGGATTAGAAAAATTTAAAAAGACCTAACTCGATTATGTTTTTTCAATGTATATTTACAATTAAAGTTAGTTAAATTTAAATAATAAACAGTATCCAAAAACAAGACAAGTACAACAATGGCATTATGGCAATACAGTATTAATCTATGAACATGAAGAGTGCAAAACCACCGACTTTACACTACTGGACTAAAACAAAAGAAAAAAAAAAGCTGCAAATAGGCCCAACTCAGGCCCAAACAGAAACATACAGCCCATATCCTAACATACACAGGCCCATGTCCAGCTCGGTTGTTGACCGTTGCAACTTGCAAATGCACACTATACTGCACGCGCATCTTCAATTCTTCACTGAAAATTAAAGAGAAAAATACAAGAGAGATTCAGTAATCTTCTTATCTTACTTTGCACAAACTAGTATATTGCACCAATAAATATTTGATAAACATACCATGCACTACTACACAATAAAATTTACTACTCCACTTTTTAAGGAAAAAAAAAAAAAGAAGAGATTTTTGTGAATGGGTTTTCATAATTAATGTATGGTTGCACTGTAACAAATAGGTATGCAGTATGCAGGTAGCGAGCGCATTTTATGATACAAAAGATTGCAATTCCAATCACCTATTTACCCCTCAATTAATTCTAGCAAGTTTGTTGCGATTAAATTTTAGTACTTCATAGTATTTTTTAATTTGTACGCGCAGAGGAGGAGACCAGACCAAGACTTTTCGCAGTGAATTAGGTGCATGGGTCTTTAATACTCCAATTAATACAGCAGCCCACTTACAGCAATGATATGAAAATGATGTGTGGACTTGTAACACTGTTTGTTTGTAAAGGCTTTGAAGAAGTTAGTTGGTTGTAAGAAGCAACAACAGTAGTACTCGATCAATCTTCCTTTGACATTTCTCATCAGCTTACATATATTCAGAACTTTCTTCAGATCCGATAGATCCAGGAACAAGATGATGCACACAGAAATATGTATTGTCAGCAAATTTTATTCAAGCTAGCTACTGACCGTCTCTTGAAGTATTAATAGCCAAATATATTACTGCAGGTTCGAACTATATGTTGATAATTTTCCTATATATATATGATTCGTCTTCTTCCATTACAATATGAAGTAACTCTTTACTAGTTTTTAATTGCTTGCAGGAACATATATTCATTCTACACATAGTTTACATCACAAGCAGTCCTTTCAACAATTCTACCCAAAAAAAAAATAAAAACAAAAAAAAAAAGCAAAAAAAAAAAGGCTAGAAAAAGAGGAAGAAAGAAATTCATTCTCAACGACAGGTTTGATTCTCAACTGAATGTGATTCTCTATGCCTTCCATTATTATATTTAGACTCCCAATGAAAGGATTAAGGCTCCGTTCTCTAGGTCTTAAATAATCTGTTTAGATGTGAATTCTATAAGATCTGGTTTGGTCTGATATGAATTTGTCTGGTTTTATTTTAATGTTGTGGTTTACCTGATTCAATCTGGTCTGATCTGTTCTGAATTGATCTGGTTTGATTTGTGATATGATCTTATTGTATTTATATTTTACTATTATAATAATCTGATCTGATCTAGTGGTTTAGTTTGAATATCTGTGGTTCGGTTTGATTTGATCTGGTCTAATTTAATTAAAGTAAGTAATAAGTTTTGAAAATAAGTCCTAGAGAATGAGGTATGCGGTTATTATGATCGACTAAATTGGGGGTTTAGTGTGGGTCAATTTGAATAAAATAATTATTTGGATTAAAGACTAGTATTTTACCAACTATTTGAGTTAATCTCACCCAAAAAACTATTTGAGTTATTCAAATATTTTTTGGACTAAATAAAAATTACAGCTAAGTTGTGGAATATTTTGGGAATTTATTACGTAAATAGATTGATTGTAATATTTTGGGTTTGATTATAGTTCTGTTCTACAGTTTTAGTTTCAAATCCATTATTGTAATTACATGTCCACACAAATCTTTTCGAATCTCGATCGGCTCAATATGTGAATCTGGCCCCGGCCGAACATACAATTAAAAATGCATACACATGTCAATAAATAAAATATTGTTTGTTGCTTCTGGACAGAAATATGGAACAGGGTGCGGGGGTTGTGATAGAACTCGTGAAGCCAACTATGGAGAATGTTGGAAAAGGCATCGCAAAATCTCTCAAGCGTCAGTGTAACTACCTTTGTTGCTTCAGCAAAAACATCAAGAGCTTAGAGGAAGAAGCTAAAAAGTTAGAAGATGAAACAGTTGAGTTGCAAGGGAAAGTTGATATCGCCAAAAGAAATGCACAAGTGATCCTCCCTAAGGTTAACAGATGGTTCACAAAGACCGAAGAACTCCAAGACGAGAGGGAGAAAATTGTCAAGGCCCAAAGTTGTTGTCTGAATATTGCATCACGTTACTCATTGAGCAAGAGAGCCAAAGCCACGGCTGATGGTATGAAAAACCAAATTGATACCAGCAAAATCGATCCTGTGGCTCAGCCTCCACCCCCAGCAGCAGAGACACCAATTCGGTCGGAAGAAACCATTCTGCTCCAGTCTAGAAAAGATATTGAAGATGAGATTGTTAAAAAATTAGCATCACCAGCTGGAGGATCTCGGAAGGTGGGGATAGGCGGCATGGGCGGAGTGGGAAAGACAACAATTGCTAAAAGGATTATGCATAGAATGATGGTGGAAAAATCAGTTGATGAGGCTATTATGGTGATTGTCGCTCAACAACCGGATGTGTCGAAAATTCAACTACAAATGGCTGAACAATTGGGGTTCACCGAGTTGAAAAATTTTGATACACCACAAGAAAGGGCACGTAGATTGTCTTACAGACTAGCAAACAAAAGAATATTGATTGTTTTGGATGACGTTTGGGAAATATTGAAACTAGAAGACTTGGGAATATATTGTGAAGGAGCTTCTGGTGGTTTGTCGATTCTTTTGACATCACGGGATGCGGTGGTACTAAAAGATATGAAAGCTGAGGTCATTAATATAAACATCTTGTCTGAAACTGAGGCATGGTCGTTGTTTAAAGACAAAGCAGGAGCTTGTGTGGATGATTCAAATATAACGTCTACAGCACAAGAGATTCTAAGAGAATGTAATGGTCTACCTCTTGCCCTTGTAACAGTTGGGAGTGTTTTGAAAGATGAAGTAGACATACGTATTTGGGAAGACGTACTACATCGATTGAGAAGTCCCAACCCAAAAAAAGGGACACGTGTTCGGGACGAGGTTTATAAACCATTGCGTCTAAGCTATGACTTCTTGCAAGATGAAGATGCAAAATCATTATTCTTGCTATGCAGTCTATTTCCTGATGATTTTGAAATTAGCTTGAATGATTTGGCATTGTATAGCATGGGGTTAAGGATGTTTGAAGGGGTTTATAGTTTGAAACAAGTAAGAGCAAGAACATTCATTGTGGTCATGGAGCTTAAAAAACGCTTCTTGCTTATGGATTGTGATGATGAAAATAAAGTTAAGATGCATGATGTTGTTCGCGATGTGGCCATCTTCATTGCTAAAGAAAAAGGGCTAATTGGTGCCGAACTTGAGTCTGAAGGGCAGTTTGACGAAAACTGCAAATGGATCTCTGTGTTTACCAACTCATCAAATGTGTTATTTGATACTGGCAGAGACTTCAATTTTCCAAGTCTTCAACTTCTGTTGGTGACATCATTGAGAGATAACGGATTAGAAATTGGTGATATTTCTGTTTTGGAAGGAATGCATGAGTTAAATGTCTTGTCTTTGACAGAAAGTTCATTCAATTCATTTGGAAAACCAATAACACTGCCAAACAGTCTACGAACACTACAATTAAAGTATTGTAAAGACACGAAGGTTCTTTCTTTTGTTGATGCATTTTTGAATCTTGAAATTCTCAGTTGTTATTATTGTTGGGGGATTAAAGAGCTACCTAAGGAGATGGGAAGATTAAAATTCCTCAAATTGTTAGATTTGTCTGGTTGTTTTTGGATTACTAGAATAGCACCGGGAGTCATAGCAAGCCTAATTAATCTGGAGGAATTGAAGATGTTGAATAGCTTCCGTGGATGGGAGTCAATCAAGGTTAAAGAAGAAGACAGAAAAAATGCAGCACTCAAGGAGCTTGAATCATTAGAGAAATTGAGATGCTTGGAGATTGAAATAGAGGATACTGAGTTGGCCAAGGAAGATATTTCCCTTTCCTCTCAAATTGAGGAATATGCAATATTCATTGGCCAAAGAAAAGGATGGGGTAGAGTGAAGAGTAAGCTACGAAATCTATCGTGGCTACGAAGAACAAATGGTGGCATCTTATTACCGCAGCTTGAAGAACTTGAGATTAGGAATTGTGGGATGATGGAAGAAGTAGTGTTCCTGAATGAAAAGAATAATGGAGATACAAGTGACAGCATAGTAATATTCTCAAAATTGGTGAAATTGAGTCTAAAGGAAATGCCAAGTCTTACAACTCTTGTGAGAGGAGCTAAAACTATCGAATTCCCTTCATTGGAAGAATTGGTCATAGGTGATTGCCCAATGCTTTTAAAATCCATGGAAGATGGGGGACACAATTTTGATGATGGATGCCTTCATTTATTCTGCACAGAAAAGGTCCCTACTATCGCTCTTTCGCGTTTTCTTTTTTGCCTTTCGTTTATCATGTGCTTTTAAAAGAATTTCTTTGTATGATTATATTATTATTGAGGTATATAATATAAATAAGGTAATATTACGTTATAGATATATCGATATAAAATTTTTTATTTTTTACTATCTATTAAACATAAAAGAGAGGAGTTTCTTGGACATGTTTAAGGTTATTTTTTTACATACAAAACGATTGTAAAGTGATAATGTGGTTTAATGTTTGGGAGACCTTTAGCTACTTTGTTAAGTAATTTCGTTGTATATACCCCCCCCCCCCCCCCCCCCCCGGGATCTATACCTTTGTTCGGGATTATGAACTCCGGAGTATATATAAACAATAATATAGTAGAAGTATATATTTACAAAGTTTAAAGAGTTTTTTTTTTTTTTTAATAAACAAAATTTGTAATACATGTTGCATTTATTGGTATATTATTAGTAGTAAAAACTATGATGGTCTATTGGTCTGTTTTGCCAATCTTTTAATTTATTAATTTAGGCATGTATTAAGCGCAGTCTAATACATATGAACATGTGTGTCCGTATATGTGTGTGCATATATACTTAGGCAAACTAGTACATTTACATTGAAAATACTTACTAGTACTATTATTTATTCATTTATTCAGTGTTGGTGAATATCACTAATATATAGAGATGAATTATTATACAGGTCCATTTTAGTAGATTGAAACACTTGTCATTAAATGGCTTAGTGGTGAAGAATATATGGTGTCCACGTATTTCTTCAAGGTTCTTTCAAACACTGGAGAGATTGGAGATAAAAGGTTGCCGTGGGCTGAGGAGCTTATTTGAACCTTCAATAGTGAAAAATCTAGTGAACCTCAATGAGCTGTGTATTGAGAGTTGTGATGAGATGGAACAATTAGTGGTTGCTGCAGCAGAAAATGAAAGAGAAGAAATTTGTGGGGTGATGGAAGAATGTAAAGACGATTGTGGAGAAATGACAATTGATGGTAATGGTATTATTATATTCCCAAATTTGAAGGTACTCAAGTTATTGGGACTAAGTAAGTTGACAAGTCTGGGGAAAGGGATTGCAAGCCTGGAATTCCCTATGTTAATTGAGTTGAGGGTAGAAGGTTGCCCAGAGTTGAGAGAAATTGTTTATTCAGCAGAGGGATCAGAATGTGAAGAATGTATTGACAGCCACAATCATGATGATGGTGAAGCTTTTCATTTATTCTTTCACCAAAAGGTATCACCATTCACCATCACTATACGTACTTTTATTTTTTATTTTATTTTTGTTTGTTTTTTTTTTAAAAAAATTATTTGCTAATTGTCTATACGTTTCCATTTATATGTTGAGGAGTTTTGAATATTTCTTTGGTTTTGAAGAGTATAAATGCAAGCAACTATAATTTTTTTACTTATTCAATATTGTGAGTTGAAGTATTTTGATAAATTATCTTGCACATTTTGCAGGTAAAATTTGATGGATTGAGAGATTTAGTGATAAGTAACATTGATATCAGGAGTAATTTGTCGTGTCAACAAATTCCCCAGTACTTCTTTAGAGAATTGATGGAGTTGAGGATAGACCATTGCAACAATATTGAGAATTTATTTTCAATTTCAATGGTTGAAAAGCTTGTTAATTTGGAACGTTTAAGTATTAGGGGTTGTCGGCAGATGAAACAAGCGATTATTATAGTTGATGAAGTGAGAAATGAAATACAAAAAGAGAATGACGACGGTGATAATGATTGTGTTGGTGCTGCTGGAAATAAACACCATATTACATTATTCCCAAAATTGAGAGAACTCTATCTATCGGATCTACCAAATCTAACATGTTTTGGCAAAGGAATGGAAAGCATAGAATTTCCTATGCTAGAGTATTTAAAAATACTAGGGTGCCCAGAATTGATTGGCATGGTCGCATGGAGCGGGGAAAAAGGCAAAAATAATAGTATTCAGAATGATGAAGAGAGGGTGGGAGAGCAGACGCAGAAGCAGATGGGTTGTGATGATGAAAATTGTAATGTACTCTTCAATCATAAGGTATGTATGTTGCTCAATGAATAAACATTCATACCCAAAATGAATTTATTATCATTATTGCCCCAAAGTTAGGTATAAGAAGTATATTCTTTAACATTTTATTTGGGTAAACCAACCCCCAAAGTTATTATAATTCTATAAATTCATAAGGACTATTCCACACTGAATAAGCATATATACTACTGTATATAGAAGCCATATATAACCAGTCCATGGCCTGTGGGTATATCCTTTCCTTTCACATTTGATATTTGAATACTTAAGCAGTAAGCATTTTGGATTAGATATCCATGCATGTAATTCAAATAGGAGTATAAGATAACTAAGATTCGAAAATAATTCCCATCCAAGAGGTTCACAGTAAAAAGTGTTCCTAGCATTTTAACTAATACCATTACTCTCTCCATCCCGCTTTTGATCGTGATATGATCATCTTTAGTTTGATATTATTGCAACTATATAAAATATATATATATATAAATGGGTTTGCTTAGATTCGTCTATTCCCATAATTTTAGATTTTATTTTTTATGTAATTTTTATTTGCACACATTTTAAGATATTAACAATTAAACCAATGTACTCGTCCAAAATTACGGGACATTAATAATAGGAAATATAACTATATAATACTTCTATTGCAACTTTTTCTAGTGCTCTAACTTTGACTTAACCTTTTTAGCACATATAAAAAATATAATCGAATGAGATGTTGGATTCGTCCAATAATGTAGATTTAGAATATTACTCTCTCTATCTGTCTCATTTAACCTGTCTTGTTTGATTTCTACACACAATGCAATGTACTTTTTCAATCATTAATATTTCAGAATATGTACAATGAAAAATTGTGTAAAATATATAGTCTAAAACTACGTGATGATACGATTCTAAAATGATCCAACTTGACTATTTTTTCCAAATATACTTACAATAAAATTGAGTCGAAGCTGAACAATGAAATGTGTGAATACTATATATAATTTTATAGCCTTTATTATGTATATAATTTGAGTTATTAATTATTAAAAATATATATTGAAATGTGTGAATACTATATATAAATGGAGCACATTTTTTTTTTTTTAAAAAAAAGTTAACTTTGATTATTTGTTTCTTATTTAATTATTATAATTTCATTTGTGAAGTAACCGAGTTTTATAATATTTGGCAGGTTAAATTTGATGCACTGCAAAGAATACACCTCGCGTTCTGCACCAATCTTAAAAGTATATGTTCATGTACAATGGTTGAAAATCTCGTGAATTTGAAAGATCTAACTATTGAAATGTGCGAACAAATGGAAACGGTGATTACAGCAGATGGTAAACTACACGAAAGTTCCATGCGATTTCCAAGGATAAAAAGTATAGAGTTTTCCAGACTACCTTCATTGAAGATGTTTAGTTCATGGAGTGGAGCACTTGAATTTCCATCCTTAGAAAAGATGAATATTGAATACTGCTGGAAATGGCAACGCCTTATCCCTGGATCAATTAGTACTCCTAGATTGACCATAATGAAGATCAACGGGAAATCGATTGAATCTTCGACCGAGGTCGGAGAAAGCTCAAAACCAAAATATTGGAGATTGAGGAAATGGAAGTGATAAAAGAAAATCCTGCAGGAGATTCAGAAGATCGACCAAGATAACAACACTTAAAAAATCGTGATAAAATTGTGAGCACTTTTGCTTTCTTTTTTGCAATCTATCTTTCGTACACTTTTTTTTGGACAAGTTTCAAATACTTAGTCTTAACAAATCGATGTTCTGAAGATGCGTTTTATTCTTTTTTTATTTATTACAGTACTAGTTAATTTTCTGAGTTAGTACATATATTGTCTCAGTGTCATGTTTCATTGTTTAAAAAAAAACATTGCAATTGAGACATCCTCTTTTAAGTGCTGTGTGGTTTAAATTATTATTAACAATAGTATTTTCTTTTCCAATTCTTTGTTATTCTGAAACTTTCTAACAATTTCTCATACGACAGTGATGGCGGATCTACATGTTAATTATGATGGTACATGACACCACTTAAATTGATAAAATTTATATTTTGAGGTATTTTTTTACATTTAGTTCGATTATATATACTTTGTGCCACCACTTAATTAGTTTTTATATTGACATTACAATCATTCATTTCAACCATGTTTTTCTCTATATTTTTGTGTTGCTCTTAATATCCCTAACTTAAATATCGTTTTCACTATTTTTTGGAACACCATTTAAAAATTTTTATGGATCCGCCACTAACGCAGGGAAAATATGCGAAACTCAAATAAGCAAGGTGACAGACAACTTGTCCAATGGGATATTGCAGATGAGCTTTCTGATTGCCTAAATAATCTGTTTCTATGCGGTTGATGTACCTAATATTGTTTCCCATTTTTTGGACTGTAATAGACTATTAAATTGTGTGTGCCTGTGGTTTTCAAGTTTTCATTTCTGAAGCTTTAAATAAATGTGTGAATTGTAGCTACTTCTTTATGGAACTTTAAACTTTCTCATTCTCCTTTTTATCAAAAGCTTGTTTCTTTACTTTGGATTGTTTGTTTCTTTTTTGAGGAAATTGCAAGATGCATAAGAACATAAACACAAATACTTTGTTACAGGTCTTTATTTGATACAGTTCAATTACAATTTTTAAAAAATTCACCCGATTGATGTAATCCAACTGTGTATTATTATTAATTTTTAAATATATTTATATTTCAAAAATTCAAATTAATTATATATATATATTATTACCAAAAAAATTATACCATATATTTAAAAAATACAGTAATTATTAAAAAGTCAAACCTGTAATCTCTAAATTTATGATTAACTCATTACATTTATTTTTTATTTATTTTTTTTTTGCTTGACAGCCCATAGGGCTAGGAAAAAAGAAACTCATTACATTTAACTTTGGTTATTTATTCTCCAAATTTTTTTGATTCATTTCATATTATTTGCAAATAATAAAATTATTCTTTTGATTAACCAGCATTCCATTTCGGTTATTTGGTCAGCACAAATTATATGGGTTAAGCAAAATTAACCGGATTTTCAATTCAATTTCAGTGAGTAGGTTCAGTATCTGTCTGGTTCAATTCACTTAACAAATAAAAATAAAATTAGACAAACCGAATTCACATTCAGTATGTTGCATCCAACGGATTGAAGATAGATGCTGATGGGGGTGGGAATCGGATTCGAATTGGATTACATAATGGGCCAATGGGTCGGGAGAAGACTTTTTGAGTCCAATGTACTTGGGCCAGTTTAAAGGTTGAAGCCCAATATGTACGTTAGTGTGTTTGATGAAGTACTACTCCCGTTGTGAAAGTGAAACTTTTGATATTTTGATACTATTCATTATTCAATTTTGATTCGCATTTATTTAATAGTTATAGAAGAAAAATATAGTCAAGTGAGTCTTGTTAGAATCGTATCCTCTTGTAGGTTTAGAATATCAAATTTTTATAATTTTTGCTCATACACAACATAAGTTATGCATTATTTAAAATGTGTATTGAATTGTGTGTGCTGAGTAAATGTTACGGATTCATAAAAACATAGGAAGTATTTGATAGCACTAGGGGGTATTTGATAGCCCAAGGTCGAATTATTTTAAAAATAATTTTTTAGTATAAAGATATATGAAAAAAGAAAGGGAAAAAAAAAAACAATTGGATAAGTTGGAATTGAGCATTAAAGGGTTAAAAAGTCTACTAATTGAGTCATAATAAAAGTCGTATTCAGGGAAACCAAACACATCCCTTTCTTCATAATATTCCTTTTAAAAACCTTCATAATAATTAACCTAATCCTAATATCCTAATATCCTATTCCCAGTACAAGCCTACAAGGTATAGTACAACGAAAAGTCTAGAGCAGACATTAAATATTGACCCGGCCGCACATGAAATAAATAAATAAATAAATAAAATGAAATAGTCATACCATCATCAGTACTAACCAACTGTCTAAATAGAAAAATGAAAAATAAGCAGTGCAAGCAAAGCATCAAAAACCTTAATGATACCCATATTCCAAATGGATAAGAGTGTAATTATAAGGCGTAGGAAGATGGCAATTGCGTGCACTTTTATTTCAAGTCCCATCCCATCCCATATCCCGTGGTTGCCTATAATTGTAACTGTGGGCCAAACAAATTAACGCTGATCAATTTTAACATTCAAAATTCCCCAGTGACGTGGACACAATCATCATTTCTTTGGCCAGGCTTCGGGAAAAAAATAATCCTCCATCCGTCCCGCGAAAGTTGACGCGTTTCTTTTGGGCACAGTAATTTATGTAGTGGGGTTTAATTGTTAAAGTGTTGTGGGTATTTTTGTTTAAAATTTTAATGAATTTTCACTTTACTAATTGTTTAACTTTGACTTAATATTATGGTAATGATTTAATTAGAAAAAAATATTCAAGTGTGGTCTTGTTAGAATCGTCTAGGTGTCTAGTTTTAGAATATATATTTTATACAATTTTTATTTGTACATATTTTGAGATATGGAGAATTAAAGAAATGTAAGGGATTTGTATAGAAAAATAAAAGTGTATTGGCAGTTGTGCAGAATAGTTAAAGTAATTATTTTTAATGGGTTTTTAGAAAACATTAAGATTCTAATTATATTTATACTAATTTAATTTATCTAAAAAAGGAAACGTGTCAAATTTCGTGGGACAACTCAAAAAGGAATACGCGTCAACTTTCGCGGGACGGAGGGAGTAATAATAATAATAAAAAGAAATAAATGGATAAAGAGTAACATGTCACTCCGATTCGTGGTAAATGGGTGAATTTAGGTTTTTTGAACTTGTAGTGAAAGTGGTAACGGAAGTCAGAAGCGACGAAGCAATATAGTTACTGTGCGGATGATTTATTCTTACCCATATGCGGACGTGTTCTCACTATTGTGACCTTGTGCTACGTGTCTAGATTTGGTAGTGCCCTTCCATTCAGACGCAATTAATAAAAAAAGGAAGCTGGATCACTCAATTCCCTAATTAGTGGGAGTAATGAGTGGAATGATTGGAAACTTCATTCTTTTGCATGATTAAAGGGAAAATGCTAATCTGGACATTGATCTTGCCGGACGGGATTCGGATTCGATCTAGACGCTCTCTCAAAAATCCGGCGGGTGTGGGGATGATAGACCTCAACTTTTTGTCTGACGAATTGGCTGAAGGTGATACGACGCCAGAAGATTGCGGATACGATGCACACGATGATGAATTTTTGCATATCGTCACCGACTCAATAACACGAAATGGAATGGATGAAGAAGGTGGTGATGCGGGTGTGGTTAGTGATTCGGTGGCCGAGACATTCGCAGAAACTAATGCCAATCCGGACGAATCATCCTGTAGCCGTGTAACATTGGTGATGTCAGGTAATAGTTGTACGAGAATGAATCATTATTTCTGTTCATGTTTTTACAGCCAATTCTCTTTGAATGTGGACGATGATGATGGTTTTTTTGAAGGAAATGAATCATTATCTATTCTCATTATTTTCCAGATATAAAAGACTTTGAAGGTCTAGAGTTCAAAACTGTTAGGGATGCCTACAATGCATACCTCAACTTTGCACATGGCCGTGGGTTTTCGGTGCGCAAGGAATACGAAAGATGTTTAGCGAAAGATAAAAGCCTGGTCAGGTGGATGCTATACTGCTGTAGCAAGCAGGGGTACAAGGTGAACAGTAAGGTTAATCCGGCGAATAAAGATCCGACAGGGGAATCGTTCCGGGGGGAATCAACCCAAAGTAAAATACGTATATTGGATGAGACACGAGTTGGTTGCCCTGCTATGATTGGATTGAAATATGATATGAAGCGAAAGGTCTATGTAGTTACCAGGTTCAATGATGTGCATAACCACCCGATGCAGGATAGAACAACGGCGCATGTGTTGCGGTCGAATCGTAAGATTTTACATCATCATGAGACAATAGCCAATCTCAATTATAAGGCCGGACTGTCAGTCGGAGATTTATATGCACTAATTAGGGAAATGGCTAGGGGGACTGAGAAAGTTGGCTTCTTGAAATCCGATTTGAAGAACATGTTGAACCGTAAGCGTAGCATGGAAGTGAGAAAGGGCGACAGTCATGCATTACTCGAATATTTCAAGATTAGGAAGTGTGCGGATCGGGAGTTCTACTATAGCCTTCAGGTGGACAAAGACAAGGAAATAGGCGGTGTTTTCTGGTCGGATTCGAGGATGCGGGATGATTACAAGTTGTTTGGTGATGTGGTGGCTATGGACACCACATTTAACACAAACAAGAATGCAAGGCCACTTGGTATAATTTTCTGAATTACATAGAATTGATGTAGTTTTTTAAATATTTGAATGATTTTTTGTATGCGATATTTGTGTGGATAATCAGTGGGGTTTAAACTGTTACGAATGCAGCGTTAATTGTTGGGTTCAATGAACATAGACGGAGCTGCGTGTTTGGGGCTGCGCTGCTGTTGGATGAAACTCAAGGGAGCTTCTCGTGGTTGCTTAATGCATTCCTGGAATGCATGAATGGTGAGACTACAGGCTGTGTAATGTATGACTGCAATACTGTGCTATTTGCATAATATGTATGTGATCTTTGAAAGCAGACTGGATGATATGTTCGAAGCATTGTTGTGCTCCGGCTAGGATAATCATTAAGGTTGTGCAAAGTAGAAACTAATTATGGTGGAAATGGATAATTGTTTTTAGTAACTGAGCATATTGAACTTGTATGATATCGTGATGGGTGTGTGTTGATTTGTTCGATGGTTATTCTTGTTGACATTCTTGGACTTGTGGGTGGTGAAGTGATTAATTGAATTAATTATAGTGTTATGTCCCCGCTGTATGTGTGATATGGGCAATACATGTGAATGCTATTAAATGTGCTGCTGCGTGATGTGTGTAATTAATCAGCACAATTTTTCAGGTATGCATTCCTGGAATGCATGAATGGTGAGACTACAGGCTGTGTAATGTATGACTGCAATACTGTGCTATTTGCGTAATATGTATGTGATCTTTGAAAGCATAATGGATGATATGTTCGATGCATTGTTGTGCTCCGGCTAGGATAATCATTAAGGGTGTGCAAAGTAAAAACTAATTCTGGTGGAAATGGGTAATTGTTTTAAGTAACTGAGCATATTGATCGTGTATGATATCGTGATGGGTGTGTGTTGATTTGTTTGATGGATATTCTTGTCGACATTCTTGGACTTGTGGGTGTTGAAGTGATTAACTGAATTAATTGTAGTGTTATGTCCCCGCTGTATGTGTGATATGGGCAATACATGTGAATGCTATTAAATGTGCTGCTGCGTGATGTGTGTAATTAATCAGCACAATTTTTCAGGTGCTCACCCAGTGAGCATAATGACGGACCAGGATCCGGCTATTGCCGCGGCTATACGTAATATCTTGCCGGGTACATACCATGGTCTATGCACTTGGCATATAATAGAGAATGCAAAGAAGAACCTGAGCAAGATGTACACAAAGAGGTTAGATACTACATAGAACCTACGTGTTTTCTGATGATAATTACTGGTTTGAGGACTGTGTTATATTCGGTTGATGTCCGCAGGTTTGCGGAGTTATTCCATATTTTGGTGTACAAAGTTATGAATATGAACGAGTTTGACAAATATTGAAAAATGATGCTTGATGAATGTTTTGGTGGAGGATCACATCGGTGGCTTGATGGCATACACGCGCTTCGGAAGCAGTGGTCGGCAGCTTGGAGAAGAAGACAATTCACTGCTGGGATGCGTACAACGCAAATAAGCGAGTCTACTAATGCAATCCTGAAATGGTAAGAAGGTTTAAATGATATAGCATATATTTGATTATTGGTTTAAAAGAAATCATGATCGTCATAATGATTAATGCAGGCATCTCCAGGTGGACGACAATATAGCTCAATTTTTTACACATTTCGACCGTGCAATAGAGAGCAGGAGGGCCGAGTTGGCTGAGCTACAATTCAAGTCTTTGGATAGGAATATGGCTACACGGCATCCGTGGAATTCAATTGTGGGGTCAGTGGCATCATGTTACACTCCTTCGATGTTTAACATTTTCTGCAAGGAGTATGATTTGTCCTTCAAGTTTGAGATTAAAGAGGATGAGGCAATGGCATTTTTAGGAACTCGTGTCTACATAGTTGCTAATCCGACCAAGGCAAAGATGATGAACAAATCACATACAGTGATGGTCAACCCTGGTGTTGGCACTATAACCTGCTCATGCAACAAATTCGAAAACTGGGGTGTGCTATGCAGACATGCTTTAAGGGTAATGGTTATTGTGGGGGGGTCTGGTGTAAAACAGTATAAGGTAGTACCAGAAAAGTATGTTCTAGAACGATGGAGTGTCAAAGCACGTGTTGTTAACATGAAACGGGCAAAGTTGAATGAGAATGCAATGTCAACACAAGAGGATCGGGATGGTGCTATAAGCACTGCAATGGCAGCGGCTAGAGAACACATAACAAGGGATACGGACACAACGAACAAGTTTATAGATCGCTTAAACGATTTTCTAAATGAAATTCGTGGTACGAGCTTCAATGCCACCCATACTAAAGGTATTTATGTGAAATTGCGATTGTTTTAATTATATTTTAAAAAGTGATGAAGCAATTCATGGTGTTGTTATTCATTGGATTGATCAATGTAGATGTCTCAACCAATGTGGAAGGAAGCGAGGATGCTGGATTGACACTGAAGTCGAAACCGCGAAGGTTCGGACCGAAGAAGAGACGAAAAACAATTTCGGAAGTCGATCGTGGGGCGATAAAGAAGGCTAAACAACTCAGCACGAAATAGCAAATTTTATAGATAATATGTAGGCGGACGAATTTGTTAAATGATAATATATTGTTCGTTTTTAGATTATCTGATATGAATTATATGGTCCAATGTTACCATGAGATTTGAATATTTTAAATAAATAATACAATATCATAAATTCGTTTGATGTATTTGTGTGTTTCAATTGTAGTAATTTAATCACTGGGAGACTTAGTTTTTTAGTGAAAATGGGTGTTATAAAGTTTAAGAATTACTGTGTTTAGAGTCTATAATAAAGAAATAAAAATAACAAATATTAACAGAAAATGGGTAATTGGAAAAATGGTTAGCATGACAATAGACACAAGACATTGTAATTGGATTGAAAATGGTGTTTGAACAAACGTAACATGACCGAACCAACATCAAAGGACTGACATTGCATCATAAAATTTGGTGTTTTATAACAATGTTGTTTTATCAAAAAAAGGGGTATCAGTTCGACCAACAAACATCAATGGACTGACATGGCAGCACAAAAATGAATGAAAACATTGTGGTATTGTAAACTAAAACACCACAGGGGCTGTTCAAAATGGCCTGTTCAGATAAGCCAATAATAATAAAGCTACTAGGAAGCAAACAGGACTACACGTGCTTCTTCCCCTTTGCACGAGCAGGTGCGTTGGGATGATGCAGTGGCTAAACAGCAAACAGGGGGACAGCATCCTCGGCGGCTGCTGAAGCATCAGGAGGGGGTGACCCGGCCAAGACACGCACACTTTCCAAACAGCGATTGCCTAAATCAAACACAACGAAGGCAGCAAACTTTGCACGCAAAGCATCAACAGTAGTCAGCTTACGAATTTCTAAAAGGCAATCATTTCGAATATGGCCCCGGAAGCGTTCCATGTAGTAGAGCACAAAAATACCACAAGCATGTCCGTCGGGCTGCACTGCGTGGAAGCTGTTATCTATCTCGAAAGGGACGGACCATTTGGTGCTATCATACTCCTCGGCCACCGCCTTCAAGCAATATAGAACGCGCTTGAGCACCAACTTGTCTGAATCGAACCCCGGCTGGCGAACGCGACTGTTAAAGTACCAAACCTTCTTCTCGGTGGAATCGATCACAAAAAGTACCCAATGGCCATCACGGACGTATGGGAGAAATAGCTGCCATAATGAATGAGCATAGGTAAAATTGAAAAAATATGGAAATTGCCTTTAATAGCAACATAGCAGGATGTAAAAGAATTTAATATTAAGCTATATCAAAATTATGTAGATATTAGGATGCTGTAGGAACACATTAGACAAGGGGGACATGTATGGGGTCATGGGGTCAGCAAGGTACATAGCACTGATGCTGTAATGGAAATGCATAGTGGCATGTGTATGAGAGCATATTATGTTGATCTACAGAACACGTTAGTCACAGATTCATATCATAATAGCTGCCAGGCCATAACACAATTGTGCTCATGGAATATGGTCACTTGCCCAGAAAGATAGCAGAATTTTAAATATCGCTGATATGCACAATGGAATTGGGACAAGATCAAAACAACTTCTATTACAGAACACATGGCACACAACGAGTATATTGGCATCGATGATGTAGCAGATTAATAACATTGATTAGAAAAGAGAGCTCACCATCTGAGCATCGAAACATAATGTCCGTTCTTCCATAGGAAAGCACTTGCTAAGCAAGTTTGTCCAAGTTGTGATAATTTGTGTCTCATTTTGTTTCTTGCGTGAGCCAATGACCTCCATGGAGCAAAAATTCTACGAGAAATTTTGATAAGTGGTGTTAATATCACGAAAATGGACAGGAATTATGTGAAGGGAACTAATAATTGAATACCGTAATCATGGTCGGGAAACAGGCAGCCTTGAAAGATCTCTTTATCATTTCAATTTCAGAGAAGAGCCACCGGTTCGACACTTGAACATATGCATCAACAAACAAGGAAGGAATGTCCATGCCAGGGCCAACTTGCTCGATCTGTTCTTTCCATACCGTTATGTGTCCATCATCGTATACAGTCTCGCCTGTCACGTGTGTAGGATAGGCCATCCGTTAGTGGCAAAATACACGATCCATATTTACATCTAAAGGAAGACAGAAATAAAATTCAGTGTATAAAAAGAGGAAAGGAATACCAGGGGCATTTTTTTTCGTAAACAGCCACGACACAACCTTTCTCTCTAATGACGTTAGTGTGGACCACTTCCGGATCTCAAGAGGGTTGTCATAGGATGGGGACCTCACTGCCTTGGACGGCCTCCTGTCGCGCTTTACCTTGAGTGGCCCGACATAGGGTGATGATAGATCCCTCTTGCGTTTGTTATCAGCAGATTCATAGGTAGGAGGTGCTACAGGCGGGGGATCAACAAAGTCATCATCGCTATTAGCAACGTGATCCTGTTCAGTAGGGCAACCAAGGGGAAATATAAAATACCATTCAAGCAATAGCAGTACTGGATAAAATGGTATACACATACTACATTTCATGCTTATAATTGTTGGTCAAGACCTGTAGCACTTCTTGAATATGGTGGGATAATATATTAATGATTATCAGAACACAGGACCGAAGACAAATTTGAAGACAACTGCTCGGTTGAATTAGAATTTCGTACCGCCAGTGTTTCCCTGCCCATTGTGGATGGGGTGCCCATGAGATCAGATTTTGGTGTTGAAATAGGAGCCAGAACTGTCGGGTGGCTACGAGATTCGTGCTTCGAATCTCCTGTAATCATTTGGGGAATTTCTCCTCTGGTGTCATTTGCCTCAACAGCTCCAGGTGAACAGATATCATCATCAGAGAAAGGCACCTCAGAATGTTCCTGATTGACCGTGTAAAATATAATATAAATGAAGGAGGTAGCATTCTTCAGGCGCCATTATAACGGAACACATAAGACGATAGTATTGAACTATTAAAAAAAAAAATGGCAGGAACACATAACATGCTAACCTTCATAATTTCCCTGCTAATATGGATAGGGGAGCCTAAAATATCCCAGTTAGGCTGGGAGCTGGGTGGCAAATTAGGTGGGGAAGGGCATGCAAACCCACGATTCAAGCCCATTGCTTTAGCAGACTGGATTAGAGGCTGAACACCTGGCTGGGGGGATGTCGCTGGGAAGACGGAGTAACCAGCAGCTCCATCGCCACCTAATGCATCACAATCGGTTTCATTGTTCTCTCCATCGTCTGTCCGAGTATGCAAATTCGCCTCATTTAATTCCGCTGCACGTTCCGCCTCAGCCTCAGCATTCAAAGCCTCATGTATCTTGATGCATTCCAACTGAATTTCAATTTCCTTCATATGTTTCTGCATTGATTCTACTTCCCCCTTCAGGCGCTCATATTCCGCTTTGAGGTGAGCTCTCCTATGTTCATTGTCTGTACCAGCCTGATGCTTCAAAAGGAATATGGAATCGAATCATTGACATATTTGGATATGGTCTGTGTGTTCAAAAAATGCTGGTATGATTACCTGGGCTTGTTCTTCAACAGGACATTCCACTTTTCCGTCAGCGTGTGTTTCAGATTGTGGTTGTGGTTCTTTCGAATGTTGCGTCTGTAAAGAATCACAAATGGCATGTGTAAAGGATCACAAATGACATTATAAAACACATTGCTTATGTGTGGGACCATACTGCACATTGACATGGCTCAAGAAATCATTAATATCAAATTGTTTAACTGACACAAATCTACAAATCCAGAACATTAATATTCTGTCTGTACATCACCAGATATTCATTTGCATAACACCTTCTATAAATCATGTAGACCCAATGATTGTAACATAGATAACAGCTTGGGGGCAGTGGGGGTCTTGGTAGGGCTGGGGGAAAAAACTATGAGAACAACAAGAACTAGTAGAATACCTACTTTCAAATTTTAGCACAAATCTATTTAATGCAACATGCATATCAAGGCAGCACAATATTGATCCAGTACATGACACATAATGTGTAACCCAGTTGCACAACACTGACATATACATCAAGTAGCACTTCATCGTGAATTGTATAGCATCATGCCACGTAAAAAGAACATTGAGTCAATCACAATATGCATATCATGCCACTTAAAACCCCCCTAACTCAAACATATCACAATATGCATATCAAGGCAGCACAACATTACTCCAGTTCATGACCTACTTAAACTAACGTCCACATAATTGATAACCCAATTGCACAACACTTAGATATACATACAGTAGCACTTTGTCTTGAATTATATAGCATCATGCCACGTAAAAAGAACATTGAGACTTATTATGTACAGTACCTGGTCAGTTGTTTCTGTGTGAACTTCCGGACATGGGGTTTGCTCCTTGTCCTTAGGGAGCGCGTGTCCCACATACTTTAAAACGTCATCCATTGTGATGGACCTCTTCAGACAACATGTGTATGACCCGCCTGACTTGCACTCAATGAAGTCGAAAAAAACATGCTACAGAGAATTTAAACATATTAAACACTGATAATAATTACCATGTATGTATAATGAAACCTATAAACAGAACAACATACCATCAAGCAATGGAAGTCGCTGCCCAACCGCTATCGTAACCTGTTCTTCACATTTACATCAGTTTGAGGTGGGGCAATCATTCGAAAGATGGAGTCTTGTACATAAAACGCCCAATTAAATTCTCGTGCAATCCTTCGGCTACGTAGCAAACAAACCAAACCCAGCCTCAGTCGACGATTAGGCATCGGTGAGAGCACAGCCCCTATGCAGTATAATACATACAATCGCCAGTACTCAATCAAGTCCATTTGTGTAGCCCATTCAGTCGAATTGACGAGTTCAGACAATCGCTCCCAATCGACATTTGTTTTGCCCTCATCACATAGCTTGAATTTATCTCTAAATTGCCTGCAGAATGGGTCATCCTCATTGATCTTGTCCGTTGTTATCACATCTTTCCTGTGGCTGTGGGGGAGGGCATAAACTGCAGCGATGCGCTCTGGGGTCAATTCCAACGCACGACCATCTGTAAAGTAGAAGCATTTTGCATCGTGGTCCCAAGACTCCATTAGGTGGACCATAGGGACAACAGGGACGTGATTCCCCCTGATTCTCAACATCCCTCCAAAGCAGGAAGCATTGATGTAATCCCATCTACCGTCGCTATGGTTCTCGGCCAACTTTTGGTTAACATCGAATACGAGCTTAGGGACACATGCCAACTGTGTGGCCCTAGCCCTTTCCATTAAGCACTCAGACCTGCAGCATAAACACAACATCAAACCTCACAGATATGAATCGAAAATTCCTCAATCCATTCATAACAACAACAACAACCCTGCCCTCCGCCCTTTCCATTCATAACAGGAATGAATCAAAAACCTCAATCCATTAGCCACTGTACAAACAAAATGATATGAAATTCCTATATAACACAACACGAACAACCGCATATGTGGTGCACGAAAATTTGGATGAATGACAATTACATTGGGGCACCAACGGCAAAATCAAACACATTTTAACTGCCTAGACCAAACACACAATTCAAAATAAAAAATCCCACATGAAGAAAACACCAACAACTTAATGTATAATGATAAATTAAACCCTAAATCGGGAATTGGGGGAGCACTACGCCGCTTAACCGGATGCCGAAACAGAAAAAAAAAAGAAAAAAAAAACAGAGACTATCGGCATCAAAATTACAAAACGGAGCGGATAAACTACTCACTCGGTTTGATTCTCGTGTGGTTCCATATCGATAATGAGCGAGGCAAAGAACTGGAGTCGTCCGCTGGAACGGCCAATCGAACCTCCGTCGTGCGTCGGATATGGTGGTGTTGAAAACCCTCTAAATCTGCCTCTTGCGTGTTCTCGGTTTTGAGAAATGATATGTTGCCCTCGATGAGTGCGGTGTTATACAGTTAAAAATGGAATGCTATAATAAAAAGACAACATTTGGTCAATGGATAATGAGACAACAAAAACCCCACAAAATCTTCTAAAAATTTAAAAAAATACTCAAAATCCAATATGATTTCGGACAACATTACTTACCAATGACACGTGTAATAAAAATATTCATTCCAAAATCTACCCACGATTGCCGGATATTAAATTTTGTAACCTCCCCACAAAACACTCAATTATTGATAATTTAAAAAGGAAACTAACTACACAAAAAAACTGCCATATGCGACAGACCAACATAATAGCACAAACCAAACACCTCTAGAACACTCCGGAGATGCGGTCTCCGGACCATAACCCATTCGGCGACGAAGTTTCTGGACAACGGTAATACCAGGAAGGTCACAAGTAAAAGTCCCCACTTGGTCACCAGTTGACACTTTCAACTCTTTTGCGAGAATTCCACGTTTCTCCTTTTCACACTCTCACCCAACCATCTGTATCTCACGCTCTTTTGTTTTTATTTCTCCTTTCCTTTATTTTATTTTTTTTATTTATTTATTACTATTTATTTTTCTTTTGGACGGAGCAATTTATTAATTTGCACAAATAAATGGCAAAATAAATCAATATTTTGTTTACAATATACGGTTCGAGCTTTGTGAAACTTTTGACAATTTCCCACACGAGCATTTTCTTAAATTATACCAGGTTAGATTTATTAAAAGAAAAGAGTTATGATTCACGGGAAAGGGTTTAGGGATATATCAAGATTATTAGTCTTCTTATTACTCAAGTGTGGTGATGTGGTTTCGAATGGCGCTATGATCCTCTCTGTCATGAAATGTTGACAAATCTCATGGCATAGCCGGGATAGGTTGACCTTCAGCCTGTTACACTGAGGATCCCCGGCAAATATGCCATGATACTTCTCATCAATTCTTGCCATAAGATTTCCTGCTATGAAACTTTTGACAGATTCTCACTACATGAGTATTTTCCGAAAAATCATGATCCTGGTTTAGGTTTTATTTAATGAAACCAATTTATGATGGCGGGGTTGTGATTAGGGATATATTTATAAGTAGTCATGTTTTTATTGCTCGTGTTTAAGAAACTGTGGCCCGAAAGCGCACGGTGTCAAAAATTGCAGTAATTTATAGTAAGACCGGATCGTTCACTGGAGGATGTGCGATAGAAGCAGGGCCCACGTCGTTGTACTAGATTTTCCATTCGTATTGCTCAATAGGTTTGAAAGGTGATTAATAACTACTGACATGAATTTAAACTAGATTATAAAAGCGTTTAAAGCTACTCTATAAAGTGAATAAATCTATTCTAGAAAGCGGGTAAAAATTATTCTAAGAATGCGATAAACATTATCTATGAAAGCAGGAAAAATTACATTGTGCCAACCGTGAAGCTGAATCACAATGTAGACAGAAGGGACAGGAAGAAAAGAATGAAAATTGGACAAGATTTAGATAAAGCAATACTAAACTTCCATTTTTATACACAGATCTTTGTTTGGGATAATTCTATCAGATAGCTAATTCTCATGCTCTCAATAATGCTTTCCCTTTAACAGACAGGTACTTACAATTTGAGTTTACATGTTCTTAAGACCGCAAATTCTAAGATACCACAGATTCGTAACTACCCTGGCCTGGGTGTGTTACTTCATCTGTGGTGGAAAAGCATCACCCGACATATCATTTATTGAAATGCCAAGTACTACTATCATTCTCCCATGTCACACCCAAAGATTCTAATCAAGCTCTGAACTATCCCTTAACTGTCAATCCTAGTAGCAGTTACACAACTCTCAACTCAACCGAGTGACCTCTAATGAAAGCGGTTAAAAGAAAACAGTAAAGAAAGCATTTAAAACCTATCACTCGGAGGTTTTGAAAATCTGACCCTGGTAGTAAAAGACAGCTCCCCATCAGGATGAAGGAGTATGGATCAAGAATTCCCGGCTCTGGGTGAACCACTAGTGTGTTCACTTCCTTCCCGGTGATTATGAGATACAAACTAATGAAACGAACTAATGAATTAGTTCGTTCCGGATGCACTCACTCAGGACTCAAAAACAGGCTCTGGCAGAAGAGGATAGCGGTTGAAAGAAAACTCAACCCTATCTTAGAAAATAACCAAGGCCTGGATGATGTTCCTCTGAGATTATTTACTGCACTGTATTTGAGTCCAAGTGGACCCCATCTCGGTGTAGTATTTAATCTTAGATTTCCAACAACCAGCAATTTGGAAAATAATGGATTTGAAAATCATTCCCTATCAGGTACTAGACTCTCAGTTAAAACACAGACCCTTTCAGTCTAGGTGAGATCTAATCGCTGAATCTGTTTCTAATTTCCCAAAATACAACCCTTGACAGGATATGAATTAGTCATAACTGAGGAATTTGTCCCTTACTCAGATCCGAATTCTGTAAAGAGATTTTTGTTGGAAATTTAATAAGCAATATCTATTTAAGATCTAGACTTCTATTGTCCAAGGGAAGGATCCCAAAATAATATAGACCACAATAATACATAATATTATCATGCATAAAGATATAGGGAAGTGTAAAATTAATTGACCCAAAATATAGATGCGGGTCTAGACAGAAGGTGAAACACAGGTGCGAAATGATCAAGAGACCAATGTAACGGCAGAATAATCAGGTGGACTGTAAACATCTACTGTCCAATTTCCCAATTACTCGGATGGAGTGGATTTAGACAGCTTAGACCCTATAATGGTAGTGTCAATACCAGTTGGGTCTCCACTGTCTGTGAATTCGGATAAGAACCTACATGCTTCCCTTCTATAATAATCATCAGTTGGCATTGACTGATGCCAACTGACTCCTATTACAGATTGGAATTTGGGTTTGGAAATTAAGATAAGAAAAATAAAACTGTATCTGGATGGGGGTCAGCCGAGCAGCTATTATAACCCCGGATGGGCGAACCGCCAAGGCTTCTACTGACAGCCATCCAGATCATGCAAAATAACGCTTAGTAATTAATACTCAGATTATGAGCTAGTTATCCATGAGGGAATACCCGCCAACATTAGTCTGATGTATTCTTTACCAATTGTTGCACACAATACGCAAAGACAAAATCAATGAGAAATAAAAGAAGATTCCTTGTATGAGAGACATTGGTTTCTCATGCAAGGCTGTGGATTGGATCCACGATTGAAGGTCTTAAATAATCCTTCCTACCATAATTAATTACAGTCCGGATTATCTGTTTAAGCCATCAAGATTTTGTTTATAGAGGAGTGTTTTAATGGCAATTGAACAAAGGTCCTTTAATCATGATGATTATTGATATTTGATTATTACTAATCTCAGTCTTTAATCATTAATGAGTCAAGGGTTCAATCAATTAAGTGATGCAAATGGAGAATCAAAATTTGGGCAGCATAACACCCTATATTGCAATTCCAGAATGTTACATCTTAACCCGTGGGGTTATGATGTGAGTGTTGCAATATAATGTAGGAAGAGAATGAAGGTTGTTTGAGATTAAATAGAGAGAAGTGAATCTTTGTCGCGATGCCATAAATTTTGTCGCGGTCCGAGGTCCGCGACATGGGTATCCCGACAAGTTTTTAGAATTTTTGGCAGCATAACGCCTCTTTGTCGCTAAGCAAGATTTTGTCGCGGAACGTGGTTCCGCGACAAGAGTGTTTCACGACAAAGAATTTTCAGAAAATTCTTAAAGCATTTGAACCTTTGTCGCTATGCATGGAAATTCTGTCGCGGAACGTGGTTCCGCGACAAGGTGGTTCCGCGACAAAGTGTCCAAAGGATAAAGAACGTGGCATAATTTTTCTGTCTCAAAATGAGATTTTGTCACGGAACGTGGTTCCGCGACAAGATGATTCCGCGACAAAAAGCCATGCAGACAAAATGCAAGAGTTTGGCACCTTTGTCGCTATGCATGGAAGGTTTTGTCGCGGAACGTGGCTCCGCGACAAAGGGTTTTAAATATGGAGACAAGTGTCTTTAGACACCTTTGTCGCGGAACGACCACTTTGTCGCGGAACGTGGTTCCGCGACAAAAGGCGGTTGGCGACCAAGGTGGTTCAGGACAAAAGTCAGAAAAAGCAGAAATGAACAGTGGCATGCAAACAGCGTGATCTCACCCTATTTCAGATCAAAAAGCTATTCTAGGCTAAAAATAAGCAAGACACATTCAAAATGAGGAAGAACATGCTTAAACAAAACTGGACAGAATATTAAAATAAAGCAAGAGTCCTAATCTAGGGTTTGATCACACATACACACAACATTATCCATAAAATGCTTAACAGTAAACATAAAAATAGCATAATGGGGGTCAAGAGACCCCAAAATGAAAAAGAAAGCATAAATCCATGGGGTGTGAGACCCATTTCATGATTTGGGACACAAATGATGAATGTTTTCCCATATTATTGAAGGGGTATTGTTAATACCCATGATTTGGGTATTACAAACCCTAAAACAAGAGTTTAGAAACCAAAACATGGTGTAAAGTGGCTATCTAAATCACTGTGAACAGTAAAAACACTAAACTAAACTAAACTAAGAGCAATAATTAAATAATACAAGAAAAATAAAACTAAACTACACTACCTAAGGGAGAACTCCTACTGCTTTGCCTTCAAGAACTTCTAATCAACAAAATTCCAACCTCTCCAACCCTTAGCTCATGGGAGACACCTCATATTTATAGAAGTGTAACCCTAAGCCCATGGGCCTTGATTCTAGCCCATTGTGTCTTAAGACATCACACACATCACAGCTTTGTCTCGGAGCATCAAGTTGGTCGCGGAACACACTGCATGTGGCAAGGCTTCTCGACTGGGTCTTGTGTCTCTAATTGGGTGTCTTGGTCGCGGAACATGCCTTTGTCGCGGAGCATGCCATCGCGACAAAGGGCTTGGCTGGTTTCCTTCTTCATTTGGGCTGCTTGGTCGCGGAACCCTCCTTTGTCGCGGAACCATGCATCGCGACAAAGGAGCTTCCGCGACAAAGGTCTTCCTGGGCTTGCTGGATTGGGCCAGATGGGCCGAAGATGTTCTTTTTGCGGGCTTTTCTATCTTTTTCCCATCTTTTTGTATTTTGTGGGCTTGCTTTATTCTTTTGCCCATCTTTTTCATTCCTTTTTCTTTTCTTTTCTTTTCTTTTTCTCATGTTTTTGGATTTTTCTAACATAAATATGTAATAAAATTACATATTTATGCCTTTTTCACACCAGCTTATTATTTTTTACAATTATGCATAAATCAGTCCAATTCGACTGCTTTCTTACTTAATGTAAGACCGGAATGCGATCAAATGCCCGTTTAAGACACGGAAATGGAATGAAAATAATGGTCATTTCTGGCCATTATCAACATCCTCACATTTAATACTGATCGTCCCCGAGCAGTCAGAGTCAATGTTCGTAAGAACACGGACTCTACATATTCAATTCATTTTCGTGGCTTCATAAATCACATCCTTTTTGGATTGGGATAAGACAATCAAAAACTACAAGTATTAAATTCCCTTGATTGCAGTGTTTAATGAAATGATACTTGCTCACTATATCGGGCCTACAAATCAAACATTATTATTAATCCTTCATGAATATCATGTTTGAAAGATGCAAAGATTAAGGATGAGAATTAGAGGATGACATGAACATTTTAAATGAAACAGAGCCTCACTTATAAGAGAATCGGAAAGATCACTCACTCTCAATTGGGGTTTAATTATGAACGCTCCAAATCAAATTTAATTAAATTGTCCCATAAGCTTGCAATTAGACCAACTCGCCACCGGCTCATTTCTTCAAATCGAGATCACGAGGTCTTATTTAAGGGTTGTAACGGGGCATACGGTTGTAACATTAGGTAGGAAAGGGAAATTATTGGGCTAAGAAGTGACAAGAATTAATCTATCATAACTTGGCATTTTTATTTAAAATTCATAATCATCATTGTTTCCTTTCTTTTGCTTTTCTTTTCTATTGCATGACATTAGACTATGTCTAATTTGCTTTGTCATTTGCAATTTATTTGTGTTGAACGGAATTCAACATTTTTCTCTCTCTTTTTTTTTTGAATCGGTTTATTGAAATACCGATTAATACTTTTTCTGATGATCACAAATTTAATGCCTTTGATAGAATTCATTCTTGCACACTTGGGTTTGATTTTCTTGGTCTTTTTGTAAGGATAGGAATAATATAGAGGGTTTCAAAGAAAAATTAAGCTTAAGGCTCAAGTGGTTAATCCTAAAGGGAAAATATTTTTGGGTTTGGATTTCAAAAGAAGGCCAAAATTTGGGTTTTTCTAAGTGCCTCGATCATATGCTCGATTTCGGGAATATGGCATAGTCTTGAATCGGTCCCAATTGCAAGTTCTAGTTTCCTTTAATCAAAATAATTCACACATCAAAGAAAGTAAATGAGTAAAAGTAACTCATGGCTCAAATCTCACAAGGTTGGGTTGATTCACGTCATACAATATTCTCAAATTTAATCAAAGCTTAGTTCTAACAATTTATTCAATCGAAATCTCTAACATGCAGATTTATTACCCAATAAGCTGATCGCATCATTAAATTTTTATAGCCCAAAACCTCAGGAATTCATTTCATGCATGTCTTCAATTATATTATCTCAATTTAAAAGTTTGAAAATTTAATCACAAGCCTAAATTCAACATGTGAATTTAGAGCAAGTTTATGCATATTTTTGCTGGTTATTCAATCGAAAGCAGTAAAGAGGCACTGCTGACATACTAAGTATGTCAACAGCATATTTTTGGCCTGACAGTCACTTATTCATCTCGGACTGTACAGACATCTTTTTCGAAAAGGAAAGCAAGTAAAGATCTGTTCAGTGGTCTCAAAAGCTGAGTTCCAATTTAGGGAAAGCAAATAAATACATCCGAGGCAAGGGATTCTCGTGCAGTTGGTACGAACCTGCACACACAAAAGGGGGAATCCCTTGCAGATTACTACTACTAAAACGGAAATGAAATGAAGCAAGGCACAGTAGATTAGGATTCTTCCTTCTTTCTTCAGAACAGATATCTGGCCCAGTGGATGTAACTGGTCAACTCACACCGCAGACACCAGCCATTATGGTTCCTCATGGGCTCGTGCCTCCTTGGGCAGTAGACTCTGTCTCCTTGATCAGCCCATAGGTATCGAGTGTCTGGGTTGTCCGTCATCCATCCGAGGACGTTGGTAGACGTGTACTGAAGAATTAACCGATCTGTTACCATCCTTTCGATCATTCTGATCCCTTGTTCAACTTGCCTTTCATCCGTCTTACTCATAAGCATCAGTCCGCGGGTGAAGATTGATGCCTTATGGTTGTCCTCAATTCCTGGGCGCAGCAGTTCACAGGCTTGCTCCTCATTCCCTTCTGCAAATGCCATAAGTGCTGGAATGATCTGGAGATTGAAATTTCCTGCCGCTGTGCATGTTTGCAGGAATCTCTCCTTCTGCCAACGGATTCTCTCTTGCCCTCTCTTCACAGTGGAGGAGTCAACCTCGCATCGCTTGTACACGATGGCAAGGTCCCCAGCATCCCTGAGCTTCTTGCATATCCGTTGTGCGGCAAACACCTCCCTGATTTCATCCTCTCCTATTCGGGAGAGAATTTCACCAAGGAGTTCGAGCGGTAAGTCCAGCAACTTGGTTCCTTCTGGTGCAGGATCTGGAATGGGAGGATTACCCCTGAAAAGATAAGAAGTGATGAATCCAATTTTTATATAATTTTCAGAAATTATTCAAGTTCAGAAACCAACATCCTCACATTTAGAGCTTTGCTCTAGATGTGAGATTATTAAATTTCTGACTTGAATTTTGATTTAAAGCACAGGTAAGCAATATTTGGTTTAAATGGGCTAAGGAGCCCAAAATAAGATAAAATTGGCCATTGGGCCAAAAATCTTTTTAATGGGCCATTGGGCCCAAAAGTTTTTCAATTTTATTAAACAAGTTCGAGACACTTGTTGGAGGTGGAATGGGATGGACAGATGGAAATGGAATGCTCGAATATTGGAATGTGCAATGGATACGTGGCGGAACGGATCTGCTATTTCTGGATAGCTTGGACTGTTTGGACAGTTAGAGCATCCAAAAATTTGCAAACACTGTTTTTAATTTTAAAATGGTTGACTTGTTTTATTTAATAAAAGTGAGATGTGAGTAGTCCCATTTTTTATTTGAAAAGGATAGCAGTTGGGTGACAAAAATACTGCTATCTTACTCACACTAGTGTTCCATTGGGAACAAAAGGCTCAAGTCAAACATTAAACAAAAATAAATCTTTTTGTCTTTTTCTAAAAGGTTGCTTTTATTAAAAGTGGAAGCTTCTCATTGGGTGTTTGTACTATGTTTTCATAAACAAACAAACATTTATTCCCATGAGATTTCTAACATGAGAACAAATGTGCCCAAAAAGATCTTACCCCTTTTATTACACCAAAACAACACTGTTGAAACTTTTGACAATTTCCGTCCCACGAGCTTTTTCTAAAATATACCAGGTTAGATTTATTACAAGAAAAGAGTTATGATTCACGGGAAAGGGTTTAGGGATACATATATGTTAAGCTTAACTGTCTTTTTATTACTCAAGTATGGTGCGTTGGTTTCAAATGGCGCTGTGGTCCTCTCTGTCATGGAATGTTGACAAATCTCATGGCATAGCCGGGATAGGTTGACCTTCAGCCTGTCACACTGAGGATCCCCGGCAGATATGCCATGATACTTCTCATCAATTCTTGCCATAAGAGTTCCTGCCATGAAACTTTTTGACAGATTCCCACTACATGAGTATTTTCCAAAAAAATCATGATCCTGGTTTAGGTTTTATTTAATGAAACCAATTTATGATGGCGGTGTTGTGATTAGGGATATATTTATACGTAGTCATGTTTTTATTGCTCGTAGTTAAGAAACTGTGCCCCCGAAAGCGCACGGTGTCAAAAATTGCAGTAATTTATAGTAAGACCGGATCGTTCACTGGAGGATGTGCGATAGAAGCAGGTCCCACGTCGTTTTACTAGATTTTCCATTCGTATTGCTCAATAGGTTTGAAAGATGATTAATATCTACTGACGGGAATTTAAACTAGATCTTGAAAGCAGTTAAATTAATCTACAAAGCAAATAAATCTATTCTAGAAAGCGGATAAGAATTATTCTAGGAATGCAGTAAACATTATCTACGAAAGCAGGGAAAAGGTGCATTGTGCCAACCGTGAAGTTGAATCACAATGTAGACAGAAGGGACAGGAAGAAAAGAATGAAAATTGGACAAGAGTGAGATACAGCAATATTAAACTTCCATTTTTATACGCAGATCTTTGTTTGGGATAATTCTATCAGATAGCTGATTCTCATGCTCTCAATAATGCTTTCCCTTTAACAGACAGGTACTTGCAATATGAGTTTACATGTTCTTAAGACCGCAAATTCTAAGATACCACAGATTTGTAACTGCCCTGGCCTGGGTGTGTTACTTCATCTGTGGTGGAAAAGCAACACCTGACAAATCATTTATTGAAGTGTCAAGTATTGCTATCATTCCCCCATGTCACACCCAAAGATTTGAATTCAGCCCTAAACTATCCCTTAACTGTCAATCCTAGTAGCAGTTACACAACTCTCAATACAACCGAGTGACCTCTAATGAAAGCGGTTAAAAGAAAGCGGTAAAGAAAGCATTTAAAACCTATCACTCGAAGGTTTTGAAAATCTGACCCTGGTAGTAAAAGACAGCTCCCGATCAGAATGAAGGAGTATGGATCAAGAATTCCCGGCTCTCAGTGAACCACTAGTGTGTTCACTTCCTTCCGGGTGATTATGAGATACAAACTAATGAAACGAACTAATAAATTAGTTCGTTCCGGATGCACTCACTCAGGACTCAAAAGTAGGCTTTAGCAGAAGAGGATAGCAGTTGAAAGAAAACTCAACCCTATCTTGGAAAATAACCAAGGCCTGGATGATGTTCCTCTAAGATTATTTACTACACTGTATTTGAATCCAAGTGGACCCCATCTCGGTGTAGCACTTAATCTTACATTTCCATCAACCAGCAATTTTGGAAAATAATGGATTTGAAAATCATTCCCTGTCAAGTACTAGACTCTCAGTTAAAACACAGACCCTTTCAGTCTAGGCGAGACCTAATCGCTGCATCTGCTTCTTAATTTCCCAAAATACAACCCTTGACAGAATATGAATTAGTCATAACTGAAGAATTTATCCCTTACTCAGATCCGGATTTTATAAAGAGGTTTTTGTTGGAAATTTATAAAGCAATATCTGTTTAAGATCTAGACTTCTATTGTCCAAGGGAAGGATCCCAAAATAAGTACAGACCACAATAGTACACAATAGTATATAATATTATCATGCATAAAGATATATGGAAGTGTAAAATTAATTGACCCAAAATATAGATGCGGGTCTAGACAGAAGGTGAAACACAGAATGAAGTGGTCAAGGGACCAAAGTAATGGCAGAATAATCAGGTGGACTGTAAACATCTACTGTCCAATTTCCCAATCACTCGGATGGAGCGAATTTAGACAGCTTAGACCCTATAATGGTGGTGTCAACACCAGTTGGGCCTCCACTGTCTGTGAATTCGGATAAAAACCTACATGCTTCCCTTCTATAATGATCATCAGTTGGCATTGACTGATGCCAACTGACTCCCAGTACGGATTGGGATTCAGGTTTGGAAATTAAGATAATAAAAATAAAACTGTATCTGGATGGGAGTCAGCCGAGCAGCTATTATAACCCCGGATGGGCGAACCGCCAAGGCTTCCACTGACAGCCATCCAGACCATGCAAAATAACAATTAGTAACTAATACCCAGAATACGAGCTAGTTATCCATGAGGGAGTACCCGCCAACATTAGTCTGATGTATTCTTTACTAATGGTTCCACACAACACACAAAGACAAAATAAATAAGAAACAAAAGAAGATCCCTTGTATGAGAGACATTGGTTTCTCATGCAAGGTTGTGGATTGGGTCCACAATTGATGGTCTTAAATAATCCTTCCTACCATAATTAATTACAGTCCAGATTATCTGTTTAAGCCATCGAGATTTTGTTTATACAAGAATGTTTTAATGGCAATTGAACAAAGGTCCTTTAGTCATGATGATTATTGAAGTTTGATTATTGCTAATCTCAATCTTTAATCATTAATGAGTCAAGGGTTCAATCAGTTAAGTGATGCAAATGGAGAATCAAAATTTGGGCAGCATAACACCCTATATTGCAATTCCAGAATGTTACATCCTAACCCGTGGGGCTATGATGTGAGTGTTGCAATATAAAATAGGGAGAGAATGAAGTTTGTTTGAGATTAAATAGAGGGAGAGGAACCCTTGTCGCGATATCATAAATTTTGTCGCGGACCGAGATCCGCGACATGGACATCCCGACAAGTTTTTAGAATTTTTGGCAGCATAACGCCTCTTTGTCGCTATGCAAGATTTTATCGCGGAACGTGGTTCCGCGACAAGGGTGACATCGCGACAAAGTGTTTTCAGAAAATTCCTAAAGCATTTGAACCCTTGTCGCTATGCATGGAAATTTTGTCGCGGAACGTGGTTCCGCGACAAGGTGTTCCGCGACAAGGTGTTCAAAGATCAAGGAACATGGCATAATTTTTCTGTCTCAGAATGGGATTTTGTCGCGGAACGTGGCTCCGCGACAAGATGATTCCGCGACAAAAAGCCATGAAGACAAAATGCAAGAGTTTGGCTCCTTTGTCGCTATGCATGGACAGTTTTGTCGCGGAACGTGGCTCCGCGACAAGGTATTCCGCGACAAAGGGTTTTAAATTATGGAGACAAGTGTCTTGAAACACCTTGGTCGCGTAACAGCCATTTTGTCGCGGAACGTGGTTCCGCGCCAGAAGGCGGTTGGCGCCCAAGGTGGTTCAGGACAAAAGTCAGAAAAAGCAGAAATGAACAGTGGCATGCAAACAGCGTGATCTCACCCTATTTCAGATCAAAAAGCTATTCTAAGCTAAAAATAAGCAAGAAACATTCAAAATAAAGAAGAACATGCTTAAACAAAAATAACAAGGATGGACAGAATATTAAAATAAAGCAGGAGTCCTAATCTAGGGTTTGATCACACATCCACACAACATTATCCATAATATGCTAACAGTAAACATAAAAATAACAAAATGGGGGTCAAATGACCCCAAAATGAAAAAGAAAGCATAAATCCATGGGGTGTGAGACCCATTTCATGATTTGGGACACAAATGATGAATGTTTTCCCATATTATTGAAGAGGTATTGTTAATACCCATGATTTGGATATTACAAACCCTAAAACAAGAGTTTAGAAACCAAAACATAGTGTAAGAATGGCTATCTAAGCAACTGTGAACAGTAAAAACACTAAACTAAGCTAAACTAAGAGCAAAAATTAAATAATACATGAAAACAAACCTAAACTACTCTACCTAAGGAGGAACTCCTAAGCTTGCCTGCAAGAGCTCTACAAGAATTTTAATCTCTTCACTGTGCCCACCCTTAGCTCATGGGAGACACCTCATATTTATAGAAGTGTAACCCTAAGCCCATGGGCCTTGATTCTAGCCCATTGTGTCTTAAGACATCACACACATCACAGCTTTGTCTCGGAGCATCAAGTTGGTCGCGGAACACACTGCATGTGGCAAGGCTTCTCGACTGGGTCTTGTGTCTCTATTTGTGCATCTTGGTCGCGGAACATGCCTTTGTCGCGGAGCATGCCATCGCGACAAAGGTCATCGCGCCAAGGGGCTTGGCTGGTCTCCTCTTCATTTGGGCCACTTGGTCGCGGAACATGCCTTTGTCGCGGAACACTGCATCGCGCCAAGGGGCTTCCGCGACAAAGGTCTTCCTGGGCTGCTGGATTGGGCCAGATGGGCCGAAAATATTCTTTTTGTGGGCTTTTCTATCTTTTTCCCATCTTTTTGTTTCCTTTTCTTTTTCTCATGTTTTTGGATTTTTCTAACATAAATATGTAATAAAATTACATATTTATGTCTTTTTCACACCAGCTTATTATTTTTACAATTATGCATAAATTAGTCTAATTCGACTGCTTTCTTACTTAATGTAAGACCGGAATGCGATCAAATGCCCGTTTAAGACACGGAAATGGATTGAAAATAATGGTCATTTTTGGCCATTATCAACTGTGCAAGTCACATCAAGATCAATCAAATCAATAACATCAAGATATTCAAAATAATACCCAAATGTTCATCAGTTTGTTCTTTCCAGTTTTAAACTTCAAAATCTTATCCATCACCAGTTTCAAAATGGGGTTTCAAACGTTTCAAGATGGTGCTCATAACCGAGAGCACTCAAAACCTCAAAAAATCTAAAGTTAAACGTGCACACTAACCACATCACACCAAGAACACAACAAAATAAAAACAAAACAAAAGATCCGAATGGGTGCCATGAACACGGTGAAAATAGGGTTTACCCTGCCCTCCTTGGCTCGGGTCTAGGCACGGGTCCAAGGTTTGGGAGGAGTCCATGAAATCGGTCCATAGTATCCCCTTGAAAAATGGAGTGAAAGATTGCGAAGAACACGTGGTGTTCGTTTGGATAAGAAGAAGATGGGGGGGAAAGGAAGATGAAGAAACTGAAAGAAGTTGAATTGACAAATGAGAGTGAAAAGAAACTGGAGGGGGTGGGGGGGGATATAAATACTAGAACTTTTGTCGCGGAATCCGAGACTTTGTCGCGGAACAAGGTTCCGCGACAAGGCATAGCGACATCAGAGAGGTCGCGGAGTTGAGGGTTGGTCGCGGAGCAATGCTCCGCGACAAGGCTATCGCGACAAAGTTCAGTATGGAGACAAGGTCAACGCAGGTTGTGTCGCGGAGCAGGGCTTGGTCGCGGAGTCATGCTCCGCGACAAGGTGCATCGCGACAACCAGCAGAGAAGGGTTAAGAACAAAAAGGGGGTTTGTCGCGGAACAGGGCCTGGTCGCGATGCATGACATCGCGACAAAGGACCTTCCGCGACAAAGAATTTTAAATTTTCAAATTTTCTTGGACTGGGCCCGAGTGTGATGTTGGGCCTGAGTCCATTTTATTTGATTTGGGCTGAATAGATTCAGTCCAATTAAATTCAAAATGCTGGGCTAGAAATTAAATAATCCACTTGCATAAAATTAGGTTGGGTCAGTTCCATTTATCTGTGAATTTTATTTCGGGTATTGAATTTCTTCAATTTCCGAAAGCGTTTTCTCAGACTTATGGAACTAATCCAACCAAGAACCTGGTTTTTCCATGTTACTCTTATCTGCTCCTTCTTTTTGGTGGTTCCGAACTTCTGCAAGACAGACAATTAAGACGCATTAGATTTTCTCCAAATATCAACATCCTCACATTTAGAGTCTTAGTACTCTAAATGTTTAATTGATCTTTGGGTACTTTCTTGTCATAAAATAAGTACTATAAATATATACCATCTATATATATATATATACTGAAATTTTTTTGTGTTTTTAAATGCTGTTTCTTATTGAATGTAAGCCGGATCTGCCACTGCTTGGCTTTCTTTCTCCGGATCGAACTGTCCAAGGTACTCTTTTAATCGTTGTCCATTCACCACTATATCGCCCCTATCAGTTCGAATCCTGACAGCTCCATTTTTGAACACCTCTAGAACTTCATGTGGTCCTTCCCATCTAGATTTGAGCTTTCCGGGGAACAGCTTCAACCTAGTATTGAACAATAACACATGTTGACCAACATAGAAATACTTAGGTTTAATCCGGCGATCGTGTAACTTCTGGGTCCGCTCCTTGTAAATTCGAGAGCTTTCATAAGCTTGCGCTCGTATTTCCTCAATTTCATTGAGGTCCAACTTACGTTTGCTCTGAGCAACTTTCGGATCGAAGTTAAGCGTTTTAACGGCCCAGTAAGCTTTATGCTCTAACTCTACGGGCAAATGACAGGCTTTTCCAAAGACCAGCCTGTATGGAGACATCCCGATGGGAGTCTTATATGCTGTGCGGTATGCCCATAGAGCATCATTGAGCTTACGTGCCCAATCCTTACGGGTTATCCCAACTGTGGCTTCGAGTATATGTTTGATTTCGCGGTTGGATATCTCGACTTGACCACTAGTCTGAGGATGATAAGGCGTGCCTATCTTATGGAGGATCCCATTTTTACTCATTAAAGTTTCAAAACCTTTATTAATAAAGTGTGTTCCTCCATCAGATATCACCACCCTAGGTACGCCAAATCGACTGAAAATGTTGTTCTTGAGGAACTTGATGACTTGGCTACCATCATTGGTCGGTAATGCGACAGCCTCGACCCATTTGGATACGTAATCGACAGCTACCAGGATATAGTAGTTTCCACCAGATGGTGGAAACGGTCCCATGAAGTCAATGCCCCATACATCAAAGATCTCAAGTGTGAGAATCCCCTTTTAAGGCATCTCATCCCTCTTGGAGATGTTTCCTAATCTTTGGCATCTGTCACAGCACTTCACAAACGTCCTGCAATCCTCATAGATGTGAGGCCAATAAAATCCACATTCGAGAACCTTGTGGGCCGTTCGAGCGGGACCGTGGTGACCTCCATATTCTGATTCATGGCATTTTCTGACAATTTGATAGGCTTCATGCTCGGTCACACATCGCCTGATTATTGAATCGGCGCAGTGTTTGAAGAGATAAGGTTCTTCCCAGAAGTAACTTAATACATCTCGTTTGAACTTATTCCTCTGATGATAGTTCGAAAACTGTGGGGTTATTCCGCACGCCAAGAAGTTAGCGATGTCGGAAAACCATGGACAAGCTTGATTATGCAGATGCAACGCGAACAACTATTCGTCCGGAAACTCTTCATTGACGGCTTTTTCCTTTTTATCATTATCTAATCGAGATAAGTGGTCAGCAGCACCATTATCTCGACCTCGCCTATCTTTTATTATGATGTCGAATTCTTGCAGCAAAAGTACCCACCTGATTAATCGAGGTTTTGCATCTTGTTTGCTAAACAAGTATCTCAATGCTGTATGATCGGTGTATACTATGGTCTTCGTACCTATCAGATACTGTCTGAACTTGTCAAACGCGAAGACTACAGCATACATCTCTTTCTCCGTTGTGGTGTAGTTAACTTGGGCTTCATTCAGGGCATGACTTGCGTATGAATTACGCAATGTCTCCCATCCTTATGCTGTCCAAGAACTGCGCCCACGGCGAGACCACTAGCATCGCACATTACCTCGAAAGGCAGTGACCAATCGGGTGGTTGCACTATCGGTGCAGAAACCAACATCTTCTTGAGCGTGTCAAAGGCTTGGACACACGCTTCATTTATTAAGAAAGGATTTTCTTTACAAAGCAGATTAGTGAGCGGCTTGGCAATTTTAGAGAAATCCTTAATGAATCGCCGGTAAAAACCGGCATGCCCTAAGAAGCTCCTAACTGATTTGATCGAGTTGGGGAGAGGGAGATTGGAAATGATGGAAACTTTGGCTGGATCGACTTCAATGCCTGCACGAGAAATGCGATGACCTAACACTATGCCCTCAGTGACCATAAAATGACACTTTTCCCAATTTAAAACCAAGTTAGTGTCCTCACACCTCTTTAAAATCTTAGCAAGATTGGTCAAACAATCTTCGAACGTATCTCCATATACAGAGAAGTCATCCATGAAGACCTCAATGCATTTTTCGATAAATTCAGAGAAAATAGACATCATGCATCTTTGAAAAGTAGCAGGTGCATTGCACAAACCAAAAGGCATCCGTCGATAGGCAAAAGTGTCGTACGGGCAAGTAAAAGTGGTTTTATCATGGTCTTCACTAGAAATAACAATCTGATTATAACCAGAATAACCATCCAAAAAGCAATAAAACTCTCTCCCTGCCAACCTCTCAAGCATCTGATCAATGAATGGCAATGGAAAATGGTCCTTGCGTGTGGCCTCGTTCAGCTTCCGGTAGTCGATACAAACTCTCCATCCGGTCACTGGCCTGGTTGCAACCTCTTCTCCTTGCTCATTCTTGGTTATGCACATCCCTCCTCATTTGGGTACGACCTGCACTGGGCTAACCCATTTGCTGTCAGAGATAGGATAGATTATACCAGCATCTAAGAGCTTGATAACTTCTTTCCTTACCACTTCTTGCATAAGGGGATTCAATCGCCTCTGAGGTTGACGGGAGGGTTTAAACTCTTCTTCCATTAGAATCCTGTGCATGCAAATAGACGGGCTTATTCCTTTTATATCAGAAATGGTCCAACCTATTGCATGTACATGTTTCTTAACAATGACCACCAGAGCATTTTCTTGCTCTTGGGAGAGCTTAGCCGAAACAATCACGGGTAACTTTTTATGTTCTGCGAGAAATGCATACTTGAGATGATCGGGTAATGTTTTAAGTTCAAGCTCTGGTGGGCATTCAACGGAAGGGAGTAGTTTGCGAGAAATGGGTAGTGGGAGAACAGATTTACCTTCGGGATCCTGCATCAGTACAGGATCCTCTTCTTCCTCTTGGTTGGCGTCATCATGGAATTCGATGCCGTCAAACTCCTCCAGATCCCCTGTTTCGGGATCGGCAAAGTGAACGGCTTTGCATCCTTTGTGCTCCACGCCAGCAGGCTTCAGTACCTGCTTTGATGGTTCATCCAGCATCATTTCACAATCAAGTTCAGAGTCTGGCTCTTCCCTAACTATTACATTTTCAAAAGAAAAACAAGAACTGTCATTCGGAAATTTCTGCAATTTCTCCATATCAAAGATGATCTCCTCGCCATCGACCCTTAAGGTGACCTTTCCGGATTTGGCGTCAATCAGTGCACCACCAGTGGCTAGAATTGGGCGTCCAAGGATGAGCGGCATTTCAGAATCCTCTTCAATATCGAGGATGATGAAGTCGACCGGGAAAAGAACCTGCCCGGTTTTGACCACAACATCCTTAAGGATTCCTACGGGCTGAGTGATCGATCTGTCTGCAAGTTGCAGTCTCATCTTGACCGGTTGAATTTCTCCAAGCTTAAGGCGAATAGCCATAGCTAGTGGCATCACATTGATGCTTGATCCTAAATCACAAAGCCCCATACTCACTTTGGCCTTTCCGAATTGTACTGGAAGTGTGCAACATCCGGGGTCCTCTTTCTTTTCAGGCATTCTCCTCTGAACGATGGCACTGCATGTGCTGTTGAGAATAATTACCTCTTCCTGCTCAACCTGCCTTTTTCCTGAAATCAATTCTTTCAAGAACTTAGCATAGATGGGCATTTCGGAAATCATTTCTGTGAGAGGAATGGTTATCTCTACAGACTTTAATCGTTGCAGAAATTTCTTGAATTTAAGATCATGTTCTTTATTTTTAAGACGTGCAGGATAAGGAATCCTGGGCATGTACTTGTTATTAGGAATTTTTGGTGGTGAAGGGAAGGAAGTTGTACCTTCACCTGTACCCTTATCTGTTTCAGCCGTTTCAGGCGCAGCTTCAGTCTGCAATTCGGCTGTCTCTTTTTCCGCTTCGTTCTCATTATCAGCTTCCTTACCAGCATTGTCAACAATATCATCTTCCTCACATTCCGCTCCAGTGTCTGCTCCCTTTGGTCCAGCTAGTACTCTTCCAGATTTCAAGGTTATTGCCTTGCATTGCAGGTTCTTTTCCGCGGTGTTTGGCAATGTTCCTTTGTCCCTTTTCTGCATCTCATTAGCCATCTGTGTAACTTGGGTCTCCACATTTCTGATGGAGGCTTGCAGTTGATTGTTGATCTCTTTCTGACTAGTGATGAAATCAGTCATCAGATTCTCAAGCCTTGAAGGAGGCTTTTGATTCTGATTCTGATTTTGATTCTGATTCTGATTCCACTGGCCTTGGTTTGGGACAAACTGAGGCTGGAAACTCTGATTGGGCTAAAAGTTCGGAAATTCTGAGGCGGCCTTTGCTGGATTTGAGGTTGGAAACCTGGATTCTGAGAATGTTGGCCCCTGTTCTGAACAAATCCCTGATTCTGCTGAGGGTTGAACTGTTGTTGCTGTGGCTTGTTCAGGAGATGTGAATTCAAGGCGTTGTTGTTTGAGTAAGACAAATTCGGGTGTCTATTTGGAAAAGCTCCTGCATAGTTACAGCTCTCAGCTGTGATTTGCTCGCATGTGTCAGTTGCATGAGCGCCTTGACACAGACCACAGATCACATCAGTTTGCTGTCCCTGCGCAGAACTTCCAACTCCTTGATTTACAGACAACGCTGCCACTTGCTCTTGAAGCTTTTCAATGTCTGACTTCTCTACTGTACCTACAACACACAAACCACGAGGGGGAGTGAGATTATCATCATCTGTTAGAACGGAACGGTTCACACTCATGGCTTCAATCTTCGCCCAGGCTTGGTCCATCGGTATGTAGAGCAAATGTTGACCACCAGCAGCATCGAGCATGGATTTCCATGCTGGGGTCAGACCACTGTAGAACTTTCTCAGTCTCTCCCAGTCATGGAAGCCATGTTGAGGACACTTTCTGAGCAGGTTGAAGAATCTTTCCTTTGCATCATACAAGGACTCGTCTGGTTTCATTTTGAATTCCGCAATTTTGGAGCGGCATTCATCCACCTTAGACTCCGGGAAGTATTTTGCTAAGAAGTTTCTGATCACATCTTCCCATGTAGACTTCTGATTTACGGGCAGTGACTTGTACCATGTTCGTGCTCCGCTTGTCAGAGAGAAGAGAAATAGCCTTAGTCGAATAGTGTTTGCAGATACATCACGATTTTTGATCGTGTCACACAATTCTAGGAAGGTTTGCAGGTGATCATGGGGGTCTTCATGGCTTGCTCCGGCAAATTGGTTGCTCTGGACTAGATTGATTAGGGCCGGTTTCAGTTCAAAGTTCCTAGCCAAGAATGGAGCTTGTCCAGGAATATTCAGATATGGCTCTAAAATCGGCTGCATGTAATCAGCAGCAGCTGCTGCTTGATGATTGTTCTCAGGCCCGCCTTGGTACTGCTGTGGGTAGTAGTTCTGAGGCATGAAATAGTTCCTCGGATCATTGAAATCATTCGGATTCGGGGGATTCTGATGGGGGTTATGGTATTGCTGATTTTGCTGGTTTTGGAAATTTTGCTGATTTGGTTGGTTCTGGTTGTTTGGTGGGTTTTGATGGTTCGGATTGGGAGGGGGTGCCTCGAAGTGTTGCTGCTCCATGTTTGGTGGGTTCCCACCTCCTTGTATGATCTGGGGAGGGGGATCATCCAAATCATCGTGATCAGCATCTTCGGGGTCTTCCTCAATGTTGTGAAGTGGGGGATTGGGTTGAATGATTGGTGGGATGTCAGGGTTTGCCATTTCGGAAATATCGCTGCTGGTGCTTGGCGAAAGTAGTGCCTGTCGTTCCCATTCCCTTCTTCGTTTAGTCTCCGCCCTAAGACGTCGAGCTGTCTTTTCTATCTCTGAATTAAACGGGATCTCGGCTGGCGTCTGCTTCCTCCTTTGCATAGAACAACGGCTTCAACGATAACAGTACCTGTACAATCCCCAGGTTAGAATTGGTTTTGAAGGCGAATATTTATAATTATATGTATAAGCTAATCTAGGAGCAATGAGGAATGTAATTCTCTAAATAAAACGGCGCTGCATCCTCCCCGGCAACGGCGCCATGAAACTTTTGACAATTTCCCACACGAGCATTTTCTTAAATTATACCAGGTTAGATTTATTAAAAGAAAAGAGTTATGATTCACGGGAAAGGGTTTAGGGATATATCAAGATTATTAGTCTTCTTATTACTCAAGTGTGGTGCTGTGGTTTCGAATGGCGCTATGATCCTCTCTGTCATGAAATGTTGACAAATCTCATGGCATAGCCGGGATAGGTTGACCTTCAGCCTGTCACACTGAGGATCCCCGGCAAATATGCCATGATACTTCTCATCAATTCTTGCCATAAGATTTCCTGCCATGAAACTTTTGACAGATTCTCACTACATGAGTATTTTCCGAAAAATCATGATCCTGGTTTAGGTTTTATTTAATGAAACCAATTTATGATGGCGGGGTTGTGATTAGGGATATATTTATAAGTAGTCATGTTTTTATTGCTCGTGTTTAAGAAACTGTGGCCCGAAAGCACACGGTGTCGAAAATTGCAGTAATTTATAGTAAGACCGGATCGTTCACTGGAGGATGTGCGATAGAAGCAGGGCCCACGTTGTTTTACTAGATTTTCTATTCGTATTGCTCAATAGGTTTGAAAGGTGATTAATAACTACTGACATGAATTTAAACTAGATTATAAAAGCGTTTAAAGCTACTCTATAAAGCGAATAAATCTATTCTAGAAAGCGGGTAAAAATTATTCTAAGAATGCGATAAACATTATCTATGAAAGAGGAAAAATTACATTGTGCCAACCGTGAAGCTGAATCACAATGTAGACAGAAGGGACAGGAAGAAAAGAATGAAAATTGGACAAGATTTAGATAAAGCAATACTAAACTTCCATTTTTATACACAGATCTTTGTTTGGGATAATTCTATCAGATAGCTAATTCTCATGCTCTCAATAATGCTTTCCCTTTAACAGACAGGTACTTACAATTTGAGTTTACATGTTCTTAAGACCGCAAATTCTAAGATACCACAGATTCGTAACTACCCTGGCCTGGGTGTGTTACTTCATCTGTGGTGGAAAAGCATCACCCGACATATCATTTATTGAAATGCCAAGTACTACTATCATTCTCCCATGTCACACCCAAAGATTCTAATCAAGCTCTGAACTATCCCTTAACTGTCAATCCTAGTAGCAGTTACACAACTCTCAACTCAACCGAGTGACCTCTAATGAAAGCGGTTAAAAGAAAACAGTAAAGAAAGCATTTGAAACCTATCACTCGGAGGTTTTGAAAATCTGACCCTGGTAGTAAAAGACAGCTCCCCATCAGGATGAAGGAGTATGGATCAAGAATTCCCGGCTCTGGGTGAACCACTAGTGTGTTCACTTCCTTCCCGGTGATTATGAGATACAAACTAATGAAACGAACTAATGAATTAGTTCGTTCCGGATGCACTCACTCAGGACTCAAAAACAGGCTCTGGCAGAAGAGGATAGCGGTTGAAAGAAAACTCAACCCTATCTTAGAAAATAACCAAGGCCTGGATGATGTTCCTCTGAGATTATTTACTGCACTGTATTTGAGTCCAAGTGGACCCCATCTCGGTGTAGTATTTAATCTTAGATTTCCAACAACCAGCAATTTGGAAAATAATGGATTTGAAAATCATTCCCTATCAGGTACTAGACTCTCAGTTAAAACACAGACCCTTTCAGTCTAGGTGAGACCTAATCGCTGAATCTGTTTCTAATTTCCCAAAATACAACCATTGACAGGATATGAATTAGTCATAACTGAGGAATTTGTCCCTTACTCAGATCCGGATTCTGTAAAGAGATTTTTGTTGGAAATTTAATAAGCAATATCTATTTAAGATCTAGACTTCTATTGTCCAAGGGAAGGATCCCAAAATAATATAGACCACAATAGTACATAATATTATCATGCATAAAGATATAGGGAAGTGTAAAATTAATTGACCCAAAATATAGATGCGGGTCTAGACAGAAGGTGAAACACAGGTGCGAAATGATCAAGAGACCAAAGTAACGGCAGAATAATCAGGTGGACTGTAAACATCTACTGTCCAATTTCCCAATTACTCGGATGGAGTGGATTTAGACAGCTTAGACCCTATAATGGTAGTGTCAATACCAGTTGGGTCTCCACTGTCTGTGAATTCGAATAAGAACCTACATGCTTCCCTTCTATAATAATCATCAGTTGGCATTGACTGATGCCAACTGACTCCTATTACAGATTGGAATTTGGGTTTGGAAATTAAGATAAGAAAAATAAAACTGTATCTGGATGGGGGTCAGCCGAGCAGCTATTATAACCCCGGATGGGCGAACCGCCAAGGCTTCTACTGACGGCCATCCAGATCATGCAAAATAATGCTTAGTAATTAATACTCAGATTATGAGCTAGTTATCCATGAGGGAATACCCGCCAACATTAGTCTGATGTATTCTTTACCAATTGTTGCACACAATACGCAAAGACAAAATCAATGAGAAATAAAAGAAGATTCCTTGTATGAGAGACATTGGTTTCTCATGCAAGGCTGTGGATTGGATCCACGATTGAAGGTCTTAAATAATCCTTCCTACCATAATTAATTACAGTCCGGATTATCTGTTTAAGCCATCAAGATTTTGTTTATAGAGGAGTGTTTTAATGGCAATTGAACAAAGGTCCTTTAATCATGATGATTATTGACGTTTGATTATTACTAATCTCAGTCTTTAATCATTAATGAGTCAAGGGTTCAATCAATTAAGTGATGCAAATGGAGAATCAAAATTTGGGCAGCATAACACCCTATATTGCAATTCCAGAATGTTACATCTTAACCCGTGGGGTTATGATGTGAGTGTTGCAATATAATGTAGGAAGAGAATGAAGGTTGTTTGAGATTAAATAGAGAGAAGTGAATCTTTGTCGCGATGCCATAAATTTTGTCGCGGTCCGAGGTCCGCGACATGGGTATCCCGACAAGTTTTTAGAATTTTTGGCAGCATAACGCCTCTTTGTCGCTAAGCAAGATTTTGTCGCGGAACGTGGTTCCGCGACAAGAGTGTTTCGCGACAAAGAATTTTCAGAAAATTCTTAAAGCATTTGAACCTTTGTCGCTATGCATGGAAATTCTGTCGCGGAACGTGGTTCCGCGACAAGGTGGTTCCGCGACAAAGTGTCCAAAGGATAAAGAACGTGGCATAATTTTTCTGTCTCAAAATGAGATTTTGTCGCGGAACGTGGTTCCGCGACAAGATGATTCCGCGACAAAAAGCCATGCAGACAAAATGCAAGAGTTTGGCACCTTTGTCGCTATGCATGGAAGGTTTTGTCGCGGAACGTGGCTCCGCGACAAAGGGTTTTAAATATGGAGACAAGTGTCTTTAGACACCTTTGTCGCGGAACGACCACTTTGTCGCGGAACGTGGTTCCGCGACAAAAGGCGGTTGGCGACCAAGGTGGTTCAGGACAAAAGTCAGAAAAAGCAGAAATGAACAGTGGCATGCAAACAGCGTGATCTCACCCTATTTCAGATCAAAAAGCTATTCTAGGCTAAAAATAAGCAAGACACATTCAAAATGAGGAAGAACATGCTTAAACAAAACTGGACAGAATATTAAAATAAAGCAAGAGTCCTAATCTAGGGTTTGATCACACATACACACAACATTATCCATAAAATGCTTAACAGTAAACATAAAAATAGCATAATGGGGGTCAAGAGACCCCAAAATGAAAAAGAAAGCATAAATCCATGGGGTGTGAGACCCATTTCATGATTTGGGACACAAATGATGAATGTTTTCCCATATTATTGAAGGGGTATTGTTAATACCCATGATTTGGGTATTACAAACCCTAAAACAAGAGTTTAGAAACCAAAACATGGTGTAAAGTGGCTATCTAAATCACTGTGAACAGTAAAAACACTAAACTAAACTAAACTAAGAGCAATAATTAAATAATACAAGAAAAATAAAACTAAACTACACTACCTAAGGGAGAACTCCTACTGCTTTGCCTTCAAGAACTTCTAATCAACAAAATTCCAACCTCTCCAACCCTTAGCTCATGGGAGACACCTCATATTTATAGAAGTGTAACCCTAAGCCCATGGGCCTTGATTCTAGCCCATTGTGTCTTAAGACATCACACACATCACAGCTTTGTCTCGGAGCATCAAGTTGGTCGCGGAACACACTGCATGTGGCAAGGCTTCTCGACTGGGTCTTGTGTCTCTAATTGGGTGTCTTGGTCGCGGAACATGCCTTTGTCGCGGAGCATGCCATCGCGACAAAGGGCATCGCGACAAAGGGCTTGGCTGGTTTCCTTCTTCATTTGGGCTGCTTGGTCGCGGAACCCTCCTTTGTCGCGGAACCATGCATCGCGACAAAGGAGCTTCCGCGACAAAGGTCTTCCTGGGCTTGCTGGATTGGGCCAGATGGGCCGAAGATGTTCTTTTTGCGGGCTTTTCTATCTTTTTCCCATCTTTTTGTATTTTGTGGGCTTGCTTTATTCTTTTGCCCATCTTTTTCATTCCTTTTTCTTTTCTTTTCTTTTTCTCATGTTTTTGGATTTTTCTAACATAAATATGTAATAAATTTACATATTTATGCCTTTTTCACACCAGCTTATTATTTTTTACAATTATGCATAAATCAGTCCAATTCGACTGCTTTCTTACTTAATGTAAGACCGGAATGCGATCAAATGCCCGTTTAAGACACGGAAATGGATTGAAAATAATGGTCATTTCTGGCCATTATCACTTTGTATATGGATTAATTTTAAGTCCAATATAATATGGTGATACCAAATTTACGAAAAAAAAAAAAAATTAATGAGTGAGATCAAAGCAATACCGTAAAAGTTTATTCTTGGATAATAAAGATGCATTAAAAGAATTCCTTTGGTTTATTATTGTCTTTTTAAAAAGGTTGACTTAAGTGGTACGCTTAAACAAAATTTTAATTCTAAGACCTTATAAATACAATATATTTGGAACATGACTACGTCCTAGCAAAGTTTTTTTTTTTTTTTTTATTTTTTAATATTTCATTACAGTATCTTTGGTCTCACCATCAAAAAGTAGCAAGGTCGAAGTCACTATTAATATACCCAGCAGCTATTTATTTTTCTTCATAACAATGCCTTCAACATTAATTAATGGTATGTCATTGACTTGAAGACGTAAATTCTATGTTCGGCATACCCTGTCGTGAATTCTTTTATGGCGATTTTAGGGGCATTACGTCTAGCTAGATTCTTAGGTTTGAACAAGAAGAACAGTACTACTTGTAATGAGGTTCCTCTGTGCTATTAATCCGTGAATTATTGTTTGTTAACATCTCAACTAAATTGTTCAATGACTAAATTGTTTTGAATCATTCAATTCAAAAAGAAATAAAAAAAACACTCCTCGTCACCCACCACCCCCCCCCCCCCCCCCCCCCCCTTTTTGTGAAGAAAAAATATTTGCATGTATCAACTATCTCCTCTTCATTTGTACACAAAAAAACTATCTCCTCTTCATTAATTGGAATGGTAATTTTGGCATGTTCCACCCTCTAGTCTCTATTAATGTGAATTTACTGAAACAATACAGGGAGTATGTGTGTGTAACTGTGTATATATATACACCAAATACTTTTAGTACTTACAATATAAATCAATTATAGGGTTTAGGGTTTAGATATTGGGGATTTTTAAATAATTTGTCGATATAATAATTAATAAATTAAATTAATTTGAAGGATTAACAAGTAATTGTAGAAAGTAAGAAAGAGTAAAAGGTTAGAAATCGACAACTCCAAATCTCAAAAAATTATGAAAGAAAATAAAATCATCAAATTATCAAATTATAGGTTAAAAAGGAAAAAATTGGATAGTAAATCGAATACTTTGTTACTCGTTCTATTATTTTCACATTCAAAGTTTTTAAATTTTTTTTTTCTTTTCGGAACAGCCAGTACAGCCTAGAGATTCAAAGTTTTTAAATTGAATAACCATTTTTTGTTGGATTTATTAAATATAGAATAAATATTTTTCTGAAGGATTAATGTAATTACCATTTATTAAAACACTTAATTTAAATTTCATACAATCAGTTTCAAGAATAGAAAACAATAGTAATAGTATCTTTCAACCAAAAAATAAAATAAAATAATTATTACAGAACACATTCCTAAAACAAGATTTCCAGATTCGCAATAATAATTACTGTCCAAATAATAATAAAGGTTTATCCATTTTAAAAGATGATTAGAATAGTAATTAACAAAATCGTGCATTTCACTCTCTCCCTTACGCGCCTGTGTTAAATACGTAAAGCTCACACCCACAGTCAAGGCGAGACTCCCTTCTCCGTCCTAAACCCACGGGCCCAGAACTTTCTTCCCCCTTTTAAAACCCTAGATTGCCATCCTCCCCGGGGGAATTTTACAATAACCCGACGCTCTACGCGGCCATGTCCGGCGTTGCCGCTGTTACTGTCGATCCTCCACCGCCAATGCCGCCCCCTCCCGGTGAATTTGACTCCAGTGTAGATATTCATCCATTCGACGCCGCATTCATTTCCCAATTCGGTGATGGAGCGCCATGCGACGGGGAAAGCGGAGACGTTTTGCTCGAAGATCTGGATTTCGATTTCACCTTTGACGATACGAGCATGCCCACTGCTGATGTTCTGGATGATCTACTCGATTGCAGCCATCCTGATCAAGCTGATTTCATGCGCTTTCCGGAGTCGAATTTCGGCCAATTTGCGATGAATTTCGATCGATTGGATGGCGTTATTAAATCTACGTCTCCGGAAATGTGTCATTTTTCCGGAGAGGGTGGGTTTTCTGGGGATCAAAGCTGGGACGCTTCAGGGGTGCTGAATTCCGAGTCGCCAGGGGTGGAGTCTCACCAGATTTCGGGGTATCTCAACATGCCGTCTCCAGAATCGAACGGATCAAATCGGGAATGCCCGGAAAATTGCGATCCCGATACGAAGGGTTTGAATTGTCCGTCGCCGGAGTCGCATGGTTCGGAGAATTTTGGATCTGATGTGTCCGAGTCCTCGAATAATTGCGCTGGAGGATCGGTAAGTTCCTCATTAAATTTGAATAATGGTTTGACTAAGACTAGGGTTATTGATCAGAAGATTAAGTTAGAGGATTCGGCGAATAATAATGGTCGTAATTCTCTGCTGAAGAGAAAAAATGAGGGTGAAGATTTGATGAAATGTAGCCCTGAGATGAGATTTGGAAAGTGTAGGAAACCTAGTGATAGTGCAGAAAATAACGATAGTAGTAGCGTCGATGTTTGCGGGGTGGGTGAAGAAGAAGAGAAAAGGAAAATAAGGTTGATGAGGAATAGGGAGAGTGCCCAATTATCTAGACAGAGGAAGAAGCATTACATAGAGGAGTTGGAGGATAAGGTGAGGAATATGCATTCAACCATTCAAGACTTGAACATGAAGATTTCGTACGTCATGGCAGAAAATGCAACTCTAAGACAACAAGTGGGTGGAAATGGTACCGCTACCCCTCCAGCAGTTCCACCTCCTGCAGTGGCACCACCGCCTCCAGGGATGTATCCACATCCACCCATGATGTATCCATGGATGCCGTGCCCTCCGCCATATATGATGAAGCCGCAAGGGTTTCAAGTGCCTTTGGTGCCAATCCCAAGGTTGAAACCACAACAACCAGCACAGGCACCAAAGGAAATGAAGAAGGTGAAAAGTAGGAAGACTGAGGGGACAAAGACAAAGAAGGTTGCGGGAGTTAGTTTTCTTGGTTTGCTCTTTTTCATTATGTTGTTTGGTGGCTTGGTTCCCATGTTTAACTTTAGGTATGGTGGAGTTAGAGAAACATTCACAAGTGGACTAACTAATAGGGAAAATGACTTTACTGGGAAACTTCATGGAAGAGTGTTGATGGTAAGTGATGATGGTGAAAAGCATGGTGGTAGAAGAGATTTTAGTAATAGTAGTGTATATTGTGGGAAGGAAAACTGTAGTAACAAAGGAGAGCCTAGTGTAGATGAATTACCTCGATCAGGCAATGGGAGTGAACATCTTGCAGCATCGTTGTATGTTCCTAGGAATGACAAACTGGTTAAGATTGATGGGAATTTGATAATCCATTCAGTGTTGGCGAGTGAGAAAGCTAAGGCATCTCATGAGAAGGGAGATGGTCAGACTGAGACAAGCCTGGCATTTCATGGAGATTTAGTCCCTGTAATTGCAACGCATGATGCAGGAAGAAATGGTGGTAGACAAGGCCACCTTAGGGCCCTTGGTTCTAGTTCAGCAGAAAAGGATGGCGCAAAGTCAGCCGCTGATGGCAAGCTTCAGCAATGGTTCCGTGAAGGCCTAGCTGGTAATACTGCCTCTTTTATTGTTTGGCCTGCATTAAATTTGGTGAAAATCAAAATATAGCATTATCTTGTGTGCTTTTATTCCTTGATGATTGCTCGGATACTCAAAATCTATGACAAAACATGCAAACAGAATTAAAACTGTGATATGTTTGAATACTTTTTTGCGTTTGTGAATGCAAATCAGGTGGCTTTGTTACTATATTTTGCATAATATATTTTGGTGCGTGGCCTGTCTCTTTTGTTGCCATAATCCCTTGGTATTACCTCAGCAGTCCATATTATTTCATTTTTAACGGAGATTGCCTGTCTGCATGTTTGATGAAAACTTGTTATATTATAGTGGTACTGTGCGAATTTTGAAGCTTTGCTTCACTGAATAATATTGAAGCATATACCATCTATGGACCTGTTACGCTTTCCTGGCTTATTCTTTGCTCTGCGTTGGTGGCCATTTACGATCTTTCTCTTATGTTGCCTAATCCTTAAGTTCAGTTGTTTTCATCTTTCAAGATGTATAACTACAGTGACATTTCTATGTTCAGGGCCAATGCTGAGTGCTGGCATGTGCACTGAAGTATTCCAGTTTGATATGTCAGCAGCTTCAGGAGCCATAGTTCCAGCTACTACGGCTACAATAAATATGTCAGAGAAACAGAATCAGAATTACACACAACTGAGCAAGGGCAGGAATAGGAGATTCCTCCACTCTATTCCACTTCCAGACTCCACTCACAACATTTCCAGCGACCACACAGCAGGTCCAGAGAACGATAATCTGAATGGCAAAAAGAATGAGTCTTCGATGGTTGTCTCCGTGCTCTTTGATCCCAGAGAGGCAGGCGACGCTGATGTGGATGGTGTGATGGGAACCAAGTCCCTTTCGAGAATCTTTGTTGTTGTATTGATAGAGAATGTGAGGTACGTCACCTACTCTTGTATGCTCCCATTCAAGGGAATTGTTTCTCAAGTAGTGACCGCTTGAAGATTGAGTCAGAAAAAAAAAGAAATCTTAAGGAACTATGAAGCAGAGTTTTGTAGGTTGCTGAGGAATCAACAGGGCTAGTGCATAAGTAAGTTATTCGCTACTATGTAGATGTTATGTCGTGCAACTAATCCATCCTACTCTGACATATGTACTGGAGTTGTATTGTGGCGATTATGTACGTAGAAATCAGACTCTAGTATGTTATAATAATACCCGCTCTTGGCGCTTGTCTTATGTTTTTTGCGTTCGCGACATGGTTGTCTCTGTGGGGTATTCAGACAGGGCAATTTGGTGTGGCGATAGTTTGATGTACTCTAACCACTCGGGATCCACAAAGTAGTATCAAACCACTTGAGCATTTGGTACCCCTAACCAGACTATCAAATATAACCATTTGGGAGTTGATTAATGACTAAAAGACGGCTAAATTATACTGTATTTGAAAATTGATTGCTGAATTGGGATTGTTGTAAATTGTCTGCACACATTAATAGTTCTACTCTCTATCGACTCCGCGGGCAACTGAGAATACACGTTGTTATGTGTATGTTAGCTAGGAAGCAAAACGATTACGGCTGGGCTGTCTCCATTAGTGGATTTTACGCATCAGTTTGGCCCATTGGATTCACATATTGCCTATCGAAATGTATTCATCAAGGGAAAAAAAAAAAAAGTGAAATGCAAAAGGAAATAGAGTTGAGGTTACGTATAAAATGAAAGTGCAATCCAAGTACAGTGGTTACCTTTTTCCAGATCAATAACATGTACAATAGTATGGTGAAAATTAAATTTCTATGTTTAGATGGATATGTGGCCATTGCGTAGTACATCACTTCACATTTTGGTTTGCGTGAGGGTATTCTCTACTGTTCTACTTTTGTTGATACTGATATATGCCAATAATCCCCAACGTGGTAGTTGAACCACAATCATACTGTCTCTGCAGGCTCAACCAACGCCTGCTTATAATTATTATCATTAGAAATAATAATAATAATAAAAAAGCTAATCACCTAAAAGGCTACATCATATATATGCATTCACGCACAAAGATAGTGCACCTAATTAAGTAATTATGCGTGAGAGGTACATACATATATTGAAGAATATACTTCTTCAGCTTCAGCTTTTTGGAGAGTTGTTGGCTAAACTTTCAGACATAACATATCAATAATACTTCATATGGATGGATCGACGCATGTGTGCATCACTGCATCTATATATATTCAGAGGTTTACATCGACAAAAGAGAAGAAGATAGAAATTTTAAAAGTAGCAGAAATTAGACTGCGTGCGTGCGTGAATATCTTAGCTTGTCCAATGTGGCTTCCATATAGCAATTCCGTTAGGGTGCGACTAAGCATTTTAACTTGATGTACTGCGGTACATCGCAGCCATTGATTTAATTTATAAATTGATGGTTGAGATTAACTTAAAGGTTAAAATAGTAAATTTGCTACATTTAGTTTGTGAACAGACAATTGCTGATTCTTCCATTCTTCTTCCGTTCTTCTTCTCTTCTTCTTTGCATTTCAAGGATTGATCTCATATTACCCTCCAATTTGCTTAATTATGCTGCTATACATAGATATACGTCGCTGAAATATTTTTAAATAAAGTCATTGAATTGTTCATGAAAACGTACCCGAAATATTCTAGTTGAGTCGCTGAATTATTCTTCATAGCATCGCTGAATTATTCTTGACGGCCTCGCTGAATTCTTCTTTGTAGCGTCGCTGAATTCTTCTATGTAATGTGGCTGAATGCTGAACTCTTCTAGGATAGTGTCGCTTAAATATTTTTTATAGCATCACTAAATTATTTTTTTGTAGCATGATTGAAATTATCTATTAATATATTTGTTACCATTCGTTGATGATTATTTGAAAATATTAGATTAGATATGATATTATTTACCAAATATTAGATATGATAACATATTAAATATAGGTTTACCAAATATTAGATATGATATTATTTACCAAATATTAGATATGATAACAGAATTATTTTTGGTAGCATCGCTGAATCATTCTTGGTAGCGTCGCTGAATTCTGCTTGGTACCATCGCTGAATTCCTCTACTTGATCTCGCTGAAATATATTTGATAGCATCCCTTCATTATTTTTGATAGCATCACAGAATTGTTTTTGGTAGCATCGCTGAATCATTCTAGGTTGCGTCGCTGTATTATTCTTGGTACTATCGCTGAATTATGCTAGATACGGTCGCTGAAATATATTTGATAGCATCCCTTCATTATTTTTGGTAGCATCACATAATTGTTTTTGGTAGCATCGCTGAATCATTCTAGGTTGCGTCGCTAAATTATTCTTGGTACCATCGCTGAATTATGCTAGATATGGTCGCTGAAATATATTTGATATCATCCCTTCATTATTTCTGGTAGCATCACATAATTGTTTTTGGTAGCATCGCTGAATCATTCTAGGTTGCGTCGCTGAATTATTCTTGGTACCGTCGCTGAATTATGCTAGATACGGTCGTTGAATTCCTCTACTTGTGGTCCCTGAAATATATTTTATAGCATCACTTAATTGTTTTTGGTAAGATCGCTGAAATGATCTATTAATAAATTTGATACGTATCTTTGATCATAGAAAGATATTATTTGAAATATTAGATATGGATTACCAAATATTTGATATGATTTACCAAATAATAAATATGATAACATACTAAATATAGAGTTACCAAATATTAGATATGATAACATGTCTAAAATACTTGTCGTATCGCTGAAATGCATTGTTTTTAAAATGAACTATTATTATGTTATGACAATTATACCCTTTTTCATTTACAACCCTTGAATTTTAAACGGACGCTCCAGATCGCTGTCTTGATGTGCTGCGGGATTTGTTGATCGCACCCTAACTGGACCCTTCCATATAGCGTCGTCTCCCAATTACATTTTTTTTTTAAAAAAAAAACAAAGGTTAGGAACTAGTATTAAATTTAAATATGTTTACATATACGTACAATTCTATACACAAATATACGTACATAATATATAGTGGTCGATTCATTACCACCTTTAGATTGACCATGTCGTCGTCGTTGTCGAACAGCAATTGGATCTTTTAATTTAATTTACTAGCAAGTAACCCGTCGAGACTCGACGGGCATATTTATTTATTTTATATAATAGTTATATTTATATTATATAAATTAATAATAAATTGTATTTTGAGTAATGAAAAATATATAATAATTTTATATATATAAATTCGAAAGAGGAGTATATGATAATATAATTCAATTATTTTTAAAACAAAGAAATTATATTATATCATCTCTTTTAGCGTCTGTGGCTTGTCCGGTACAAACCTAACATATCAATAAAAATAATTATTAAAATAATATATTTATTTAATCTTAAATTTAAATTTAAATAAAATAAAATTTAAATATAAGTATTAAGCATAATATAAAAAATTCCCCTGCAATTTGCTGAAAATTTCATTATTGAAAATCTTATTGGTAAGGGCTACTATAATACTATCCTTAAAAATGTGTGTATTATAAGTGGTGCAGTTTATATTTGTATATGTACTATAAAAAATTGCTGTTATAGGATCACCCGTAAAGTTTATAAGAATATCACCCGAAAATGTCACAACTGATTGTACATCTCCAAATTCAATAACAGCTTTACCATCACCTATATCGAGTATGAATTTTGTAAATTTTTTGTCATATATAAATTTCATTGTAAATATTTATTGTGTTATGTTAAGTTAATCATTCTTAATTGTATATTAATACTTTAAGTCATATCTTGCTAGTGACACGAAATATTTCAATATAACTGTTAATGGCTAAAAATTAGTTTTGGAAGAATAAGTCCAACATTCTTTAAAGATTGAAATTGACTTTTGTTTATAATCAGAGCAAAACAAACTGCGAGTGAGAATTTTCTCATTTGAAATCGAATGGGGAATTTGATTAAATCAGATAGGCTCATATTTATTCTACCAATCAAGAATTTTCTATTTTCATGGTTTCTCGAAAATTAATTTAACCTCAATTATATGGCTCTGCATCTTAGTTACGATCAACCTATTTACATTGTATAATTTATTTGATGGATCTATATTACTAAGATGCATGACTATGCAACCCTCATTCAACTATATTTTTCGGTAATCCATAACAACTGATTGTGTTTAGATATTCCAGTGAAAATAATTCATTGGCTTTACTTATGCTTTCATCATCTTGATAAATATTGTTAAAACTGATATATATACATTTTCATTTGTAGATATATGTTCCATGATATAATCATTGATCGTATGAGAAATCATGGTATGAGTTATTATAATATAATCTATAAAAATATCTGGATTTGAAATGGTGCAGTTCATATTTGCATAAGTACTCTGAACAAATACCGCTATATGATCTTCCGTATATTTTATAAAATTATCATCTGGAAATGTCACATCTAATTATACATCTCCAAGATCAATATCAGTTTTACCAATTACTATCGCGTATATGAAATATTCATTGTGCAATGAGTTTTTTTTTAAAAAAAAATAATAATAATAACAAAAATAGTCATAGTAAAACAACTATGAGATGGGCGGTGAGATGGGAATTTTTTCCTCTGAAATCAAATGGAGAATTTGATTAATTCAGACTGCCTCATAATCATTCTACCAATTAAGAATTTTCATCCCAAATAATGAGTTTTGTTTTATTCAGAAGAGAGGTTAAATAATTTCATGGAGTAAGTTTTTTGCAGGTAAAATTCTCGTTACAATCTAGTTGAATACTAAATTTAGAATATGCAGTCCACTGGATACTATTCCACTGGATGCTACAGGCAGCACCATATCACCTCTTCCACGAAGGGGCTATACATAATGTTTTTTAGATAAATTATTCATAAATATCTTATCATTTCCACCACGTAAATAAAAAATATCAAACATCATCACTATCAACTACATATATTATTTTATTATAAACATTATTACGTTCATCAGTCAAGAAAGATAATAGCTTAGCATGACCCGCCTTCATCTCTTACTTATTATAATATGTCTGTTCTAGTATCAATAGATTAGATGTTTCAGACGTTAAAACTTTATTCAGTATCGGCATTCCAGATAAAATTTTCAAACTTATATAATTTGCAGCAGTTAGCCTTTCAGATCCTAATAAAACTATATTTATATTTGTTATTCCGTAAATTACAAATCTGTTAAAATATAAACTAATGAATTATTTCTTAAAAAATAGATTAAAAATAAAATTTTCCTTTATTTACAGATGAATCTATTCGCACTCACAATAACTCTTTATACATCATATTCTTTTATTTATAATATGCTTTATGAAAATAATTAATTTACTTTAAACTAATTATCCAAATAATATGAATCACATGTCTCTTAATAATTATAATCGTTTTGAATTATTTTTAGAGATAATAATTTTTTAGGCCATCAGAATGATCAATTTTCAGATTTTAGCTACTATTTTTTATTTACAATTTTAGGCCACTACAAGGCTGTCGGACCCACAAATAGGGCCAAAGCGGACTGCATATTGTTCAAATCACCTCATTATGGTCCAAAATGGAAATCACATCCCTCGGGTAGCTTATTTAAGTTTTTCATTTTATTATTTTTCTTATGTAACTAAAATAAATAATATTAATCCCATCCCATGATTTATGTCTTGCTTTTCTTTTTTGACATTTCGAATAAAAGATAACCAGTTAATAACAATGTGTCAAACTATATCTTGATTCCATATAAATTAAAAATTCCATATATTTTTAAAACTGAAAATTATGTGAATAAAACAATGCAAAATCTAAAATAAATATATAAATAAATAATGCAAAAATCTAAAATAATAATGCAATGCAAAAATCTAAAATAAATAAATAAATAAACGCAAAATTAAAATTTGAAATCTTTTAAAAGCTAAAAATTGTAGGAATTTCATATAAGTTAAAAATTTTATATCTTTTAAAAATTGAAAATCGTGTAAAAATAAAAATTGTTGGAATAAAAAGTGAAAAAATCTAATATAAATAAATAAAAAAAAGCCAAAATCTAATATAAATAAATGCAAATATAAAAAATTTCAAATTTCAAATCTTTTAAAATTGGTAATTATGGGAATTCCATATAAATTGAAAATTTCATATCTTTTTAAAAATGGAAATGAGGATTTTCATATCTAAATCAATAAATATTTTGACATAAATAAATAATAAATAAATAACAAATACAAAAATCTAAATTTAATTAATAGAAAATGCAAAAATCTAAGAAAATTGGAAATTTAGAATGGAGACACCACATCAAATGTTGACTTGGTTGACCACTAATGGTATTAATAATATATATATAGATTAGATCAGCTCGTAAAAAAGAAAATTAAATAAATGATACTAGTAAATAAGAGGGGGAGAGCAACAATCAGGATTAATTTTATACAAAAATATACATACATTATGTAAAGCTAATATATATAGATGCAGAACTTGATTCTTGCGACATAAATTAGATATAAATTTGGTTTATATAATTTATTAATTAAATTAATAATATGCTTGTAGCACGATTAGGTTAGTTTTATTAAATATCGTCTTCTTTTTCTTTTGTTTTTTTAGGTGGAGAGTAATAATATATACCTCTAAATAAAAAGTTTTATTTTTTATTTTTTAAAAAATTGATATTGCTGTTTTTGGTAGCTGATTAGTGCAAAAAGAAAGCTTCTTTAATTTATTATAAATAACTTTATTATTAAAATTTAAATAAATAGTCTGTCTTTGACAGTTTGACCATTGCTCTTTTTATGGTGACCTCAATAATTCAACACCTTTTTAATATATATTTCAGAAAGAAAAAAAAAAGTATTTAATAATGTCATCCCAAAATAAAGGACATTGAGAAAACATCCAATCTTTGTTTCCAAGATTGACGTCTACAGTCTGCTTGCATGATGAATGGCTTGATTTGATTCAAAAATAAAATCATTAAATTTAAAACTAAAGTTGGTCAAATAACCAATGAATCGGGTTATATGAAAAAAATAATTTTGATGAGAGAAGAAGAAATAAAAGTTTCTACTGTTTTCAAAACAAACATAAAAGCTATAGTGAAAAGGTGATATAAATTTGAATATATATATAGCTATAGTAGCTAGGTAATGTTTGGGATGGTTTGATAAAGGGTTCAATTAATTTTAAAGCGATCCACAAATTATTGATTCAATGAACATTAATTTAATTATACTGATAATAATGTGGGGTTTTCAATCCAATTAGTATGCAAATTTGCATGAGTGGAATGTGATGGTAGAGATCTAATTTGTGATGGTAAGGCGTGCGGAATCCATTTTTATGATGTTTTGAATTTAAGCCAATCAATCTCATATTTTTGGTAATTGTTAAAGCTCTATACATGAAAGGGGTTCAACATCACAAAATCATACCCTCCTTTCTTCATTTCCAAGTTCCAACCTTTAAAACAAAAAATGTTAGAGAATGACATGAATATTAGAGAGTTCCAAAATTTTGGCTCGTTCAGAAACCAAAAATTAAGGACCTAATATATTTTTATGAATTTTTATTTTTCGAGCCACGCATGCAATATTGCTTTTTTTTCTTCTTTTTTTTATTTTATAATTTTGTATATATTCTTGGTAAACATAAATATGCCATCACATTTTTATCATGTACAGTATATGATAATGGTCTTTTTTGAACTAATAAATTATGTAATAGTTAAATGATTGAGTGAAAATAGATACTAGTCCATATAGAGAGTAGAGACAGGTCATACATACTAATAATCATACGGAAGTATCTAATCTTCTTGTGAATTTTTCTTTTAAAAAGATGTAGGATTCTTAACTTTTCTTTTCATGATCTTTTTCCCGGAGTATTGCTTAAAAAAATATGGGACTAAATTATTTGATTGCACGAATTGAGAAAGAACGAACCAGAGTATTTTGTTGAATTCAATAAAGCTGGGAATTTGTACAATGAAGAAGTTGGTGTAGACTGTAGAGTTATTAAAAGGGGGAAAAGAGTTTTGCGGCACTTTTATCGGAAAGCAATTTGCTGCTTAGAACAATTTATGCAAAATTATTAAACATGTCGTACTTTAAATTTTTCTGTGCAAATTGCAAAACATGCTCATACACTTTTGAAAAAATTAAATTAATTGCAAAAAAGTATCGCCTTTAAATATTTATTTTGAAGTAGAAATTTTTTCCAGAAATGATAAAAATTAGACACCAATATTAGATTGGAGTAAAAAGAAACAAAAAATGTCACCTTCTAGCAAGGATAAATTACAGTATTATGTGTTGTGTTGGAACATAATACTTTCAATTTTCTCAAAAGATATATAGTACTGTATTACATTACGCGTATGAAGATGGGAAATTTCCATGGAGGCAAATGACAATCTAGTCCTCTATTTTGAAGTGGCTTAATTAGTTTAATTAATAGGACAATCTGTGGTCTGGTTTTTTGGGCTTCGGCTTTTCAATGGGGTTTCCAAAGTTTCATCATATCATTGGAGTAATTAATTGTATGGATTGAGTCTTGAACTTTGGGTATGTTCTGTACCAGTTTTTGAGAGCTTTTGGTAGCTTTAGATTTTATTTCAAAACAAAAGCTCTGTTCTGTACACTAACTTTTGGAAGCTTTTGGAAGCTTCTTTTTAGAAGCTACTCCTAGTAGCATCAAAAATAAGCTACTCACTACAGCTCCAGCTCGCAGCTACAGCTCACAGCTCTACAGTTAAGATTTTGTCCGTCATTTTGTGTGTCTTTTTCATCCTTTATCATTTTGATCTCTAATTTTTAGGGTTTTCATCTCAGTTCGTATCACATCTTTGCGAGAATTTGGACAATTTAATGCTCCATGACAAGGGAGATTAACAATCACCTTTTTTTTTTCTCTCACAAAGAAAAAAACAAAAAACAATGAACTTTTTTCTTACATAAGTATTTACAGAGATTGCACTCGGTGACCACTTTTCCCAGCTGCTACTTCTCTCATCTCCCTTCTTTTATTATGTTGTCCCTTTGATTCAGAGATTCCTACAACATATATAAATTCGTAGTAATGCTATTTTTTTGTTTTATTTTGTATTATTTTTAAAAAATCATTTTGTTAGATGTTACAGTTGTCTTGTCTCCCAAGTTTAAGCCAACAATTTCATAGTGGATTCTTGTACATATACACGTACTGTCTGATGAATATGAATGACCTTCCATACATTGAATCAAAGGTTGGAAAGATATATATGCGGACAAATTGAAGGAAACATATATAAATGATACATATTGCATTGTCCACACCTATTTCAACATCTTCAAAAATAACCCAACATTGAAAACCCCTTTTTCGGATTGTGTAAATTTAGCTTTACATGTATATATATGCACGGGATATGTTTCCCTCGAGTAAACTTACATTACCATTTCAATAATTTAAATACTTTCACTACAAGAAGTTCGCGGCAAGGATATAAAAAAGAAAACAAATGTCGTCTAAAATATCGCGCACAAGGCGACGAATTAGGTGACAAAATTCTTTCGCCGCCTTCCTGCAAAACTTTTGTAGTGTTTCTCACTCCCATAAACGTAGTCCGGGCTTGGTCCGGGTTAAACCCAAATGACAACGAGTTGAATATATGTTGGTTTGTATAAGAGCCAAGACCCGGCTCATTCCAGACCTAGATTATCGTATATGATTCGGACCCATTACATTCCTAAGTTCTCGAGGGTTCACAATTTACAAAAAAGTAATTTGAATGGTCACATTTCGTTGTGATAAAGGTAAACCACGTCAGTAAAAACAATGAGTAGATTGAGTTCCGAAAGGAATGCACGAATAATAGCACAACTGTAGACCCCCCCAAAAAAAAAAAAAATAAGAAAAAAACGAATTGAAGAGTCAACAAGAGACAATGGGTTCATTAGTTGGAACCAATTTGTGGATGTCGAGGATATCATCATCATTAATGATGACTGATTAGATGCCCATTTGGAGTGTGCACCCCCCACTTTAATTTCCCTTTGCAAAATTTATGTGTTGTGTGTTGTCCGAAGGGGACACACTTGGTCTTTATCTGGCCCCATTTTTTTCACTCATTTTAGCATTATTGATCGAGTACTGCTGTATATTGATCAAGGGTAAAAATAGCAAGATACATCAAGAAATTTGTGGGCTTATGGTATATAGGTACGACCATTGGCGGACACACTTAGGGGCAAGGGGGGTCGGCCGCCCCTCCGAGCTCGACGTTCGCCATTAAGTTTTTATATAATTGTCTCAATTTTATCTATTTGTTTTGACTTATTTTACATTTTGAGTTTTTTTTTTTCAAATTATATTTTCCTTATTTTATTTTTATTTGTTTGGGCATTTGTCAATTATAACAAAAAGAGCTGTAAATGTCAGAATTCAAATTTATTTTAATGTAGGTATGGAGTCACTTCTATAAAAATGAAAGGTGTGCATAAATATCTAAAATAAACATAATCAACTTTTTAACTAATACTGTTAATATAATCAATTTTAATACTTATCTAAACAATTATTTGGGCCTACTTTTGTTGTTGGGTTTTAACTATTATAAACTTCTTTTTAAACTTAGGTTCATTTGCTCTTCATTTTTCTTATATTAATAAAACAATATTATAAAATTTAAAAAAAAAAAAAAAAACCTTGGTTTATAGGAAGTTATGAACATGGTACCCAGTTGATTATCTAAACCAATTAAATACTATGATTTTTTTAATATTTTTTTTCATTTTTAAAATATTATGTAAAAGTTTAAAATGAAAATTTTTTATAACACTTTCATAATATGAACCGTGTGTTATAATTGTTGCTACTAATATATTAAAAATAAAATAAAAATATCAATAATGAAATTTTAATATAATATTATTTTTATTATTTTATCTATTGCGAAAAAATTAACTACTAGTGTTCGGAGACCGCCCTCCCAATCCCAACAGTCTGCGTCCGCCACTGTACGACGACAGGATGATATTGGGTCTAATTGAGGTTGAGGGTTAAATGTGGCTGGTACATTTTATCTCGTCAAATTAATTATCCGAAAATGCAAGAAATTATTTCTATACATAACCTGTTGTTCTTTGGTTGGTGCAGTGGTGAAGTACTTATTAGCGCTTGATTAGGGTTAGCTTTGATAGGACTGGTTATCCCCGCAGTGGCAATGGTCATGGGAAAAATAAAATAAATGGAGGATAAATTATCCCATGAATTACATCATCATTTGTATTGAATCTAAATTAATTTTGATAAAATGGAATATTAAAATAACAATTGGTCCTCTGGGACGTAAATTACTATTTTATATTATTTTGCAATGGATAAATTATATTCTGGCCTGGGATGGATTAACATTTCACAGAGAATATGCTTGGAACTGTTTGGTGTGAAGTTGCAGAACATTGAGACATGACGAAATAACGCACTTGGAAAAATACAGACATCAGAAATGGATATGACAAATGACAATGAATTTATTTCAAGTTGATGATGCTCGAGCATAAATTCATCGTTGAAAATTCCCCCCCTCTCTCCACATACGCATTTCAAATCTTTAATAATAAATATATTTCTTAATTCTTAATCAGTAGTGCATGAATTTATAATGTATTAATACAAATATAATATTAAAGTTCCCATGGGGTGGGATCGATGATATTCTCTTGCAACCTCAGAAAACACAAATATATTCATCAAATCACACTGAGAAATAATAAAGCAGATATTATCTCCTGCATCATTCGTCTTGCTTGTGAGATTGGATTCCCTTTCTACTTCCATGAAATACATGCCCACCTTTACTTTTATATATAAACACATGTATATATATAATACTAGCCCATGCGTTATGTGTATCGACATTGCCTTTGATTTTCTCGGTAAAATTATACTCCCTCCGTTTGGAAATAATTGTAACATTTGCATAGTTGTTACTATTCACTGAGTAACTTTGATTTAAATTTTTGACACAGTTATACAAGATAAAATATAGTCAAGTGAGATCTTGTGAGATTCGTCTAATCGCGTAGTTTTATAATATCAAATTTTTATAATTTTTACTTTTACACATTTTGAGATATTAAGTGTTAAAAATGTGCATTGGATAACGTGAAACGCAGGAATGTTAGAATTTTTGAAAAACGGAGGTACATGATCATTATATTAAATAAAATATATATATATATACAAATTTGGCCATTATTCCTTTTTGGGGTGTCCCACGAAATTTGGCCACTCTATTTTTAAATAAACTAAAATAATAAGTTTGATTAGAATTTTAATTATTCTCAAATCACATTAAAAGTATTCACTTTACTATTCTGCACAAATTCCAATGCACTTTTACTTTTCTACACAAAGTCCCTAGCATTTCGTTAATTCTTAATATTTCAAAATTGGTACAAATAAAAATTGTATAAAATACTCCCTCCGTCCCACTCCAAGTGTCTGGTTACTGTGGGCACGTGAATTAAGGTAGAGTTGGTTTGTGAGTATATGGCGGGATCCACATAGTTGTTGGAGGGGAAATTATGTCTATTTATAGAAAGAAGACATTTGTAATGGGACATTAAAAAATAGTAAGTAGGACATTTGGAATGGGACGCACTACAAGAAAAAACTCAATTACCGACCCTAATTACCGACCACCATAGTCCGGGTCGGATTTACCGACCCCATTACCGACTCCAAAATGGGGTCGGTAATATTTAGCCGTTATTGGGACCCAGGGCATCCGACAACCAAAATACCGACCACAATAAATATGGCCGGCGTTACCGACCCAATTACCGACCCCAAATGGCGTCGGGCATTGTTACCGACCCCAAATGGGGTCTGTAGTTTTTTTCCATTTTTTTTTATTTTTTATGGTATTATCGACCCCATTACCGACCCCAATTGGGGTCGGTAATTTTTTTTACTTTTTTTTAAATTTTTTTATGGTATTAGTGACCCATTACCGACCCCCAATTGGGGTTGATAGTTTTTCTCAATTTTTTAAAATTTTTATTATTTTTACCATTTTTATTATTTATTTAATATTTTTATTAAATATTTTTTTATTATTTTTATAATTTAATTATTTATTTATTTGAATCATTTTATTATTTTATTTAATTCATAGATTTCATTTTTTTAATTTAATTAATTTATTTTATGTTTTATTTAATTAAAAATTATTTATTATTTGATTAATATAATTTGAGTTTTTATTTTATTTAGTTACTAAATTACATATTTTTATTTATATATGTTATATATAAAGTTTTACATATGATGACATGAAATGTAGGCTACTCGGATGGCACACGCGCGCGCGAGGGAGTTTCCCACCAGGGTTCGAGCTCTCCCTTCAACATATCCCAAAACATATTTGGGAAGGCTTTAATATATATGACACATGGCGGGATATAATTAGTCGTCTGAAGAGGTAGCCCAGCTGGTTAAAATTGTGGGCTACGTATGTTGAGGTGGTGGGTTCGAGCTCTCCTGAGCACATTTTATTTCATGTAAGAGATTACCGACCCCGGTAACCCCAATTGGGGTCGGTAATGGGGTCGGTAATTTCTGGACCACAAGGTCCACGACCCCTGATTACCGACCCCATTCGGGGTCGGTAAAGTTACCGACCCACTCGGGGTCGGTAATGGGGTCGGTAAAACCGCCGACCCCAAGCTCCCTTGGTCGGCGCCAGTTTACCTACCAGAATATTACCGACCCGGGTTTGGGGTCGGTAACGGCGAAGACGACCCGTAAAACCCCATTACCGACCCCATTTTGGGGTCGGTAATCGCGCATTTTCTTGTAGTGACGGAGGGAGTATATATTATGAAACTAAATGATTAGACGATTCTAACAAGATCACACTTGAATATTTTTCTCTAATTATATCATTACATTATATTAAGTCAAAGTTAAACAATAAACAGTATCAAAATTCATTAGAATCTTAAACACAAAATACCTACACTACTTTAACTACTAAACCACACTACCTAAATTACCGTGCCCAAAAAAAAGTGGCCACATTTCGCGGGACAGAGGGAGTAGAATATATATGAATGAAAAACGATTGTTTTTGGGAATACTTGCCCACCTTTACTTTTATGTTTTTGCTGGAAAGCAATATGTGACGAAAAACATTCGTCACTTGTAGGTGATCGAAGAGACGCTGCGTTACAAAATTTTAGGCGACAACGACTTTTTTGTCGCCTGAAGTACTTGGAGACAAAAAGTTTGGCGCGATTTTGTTGCGTAGATGAATAGTGAGGATGACATAATTTATGATTCTTGTAGTCTCGGTTATGAGGCTTGAAGTTCCATAATTTGAATTATAACTATACTAAAAAAGCTAATAAAAATAGTTAAGTGTTTAAATTAATCGAATTGGGGTATGTTTGATAAATAATTAGAGTTTAGAGTTTGGACTTTGAAATTAGTGGTGAAAAAATAATTTTAAATTGACATAATTTTGATAATGGTATTTGGTATTATAGTTAAAATTAGAATTTTAAGATTGAAGTTTGAAAAGCTAAACGTGGAAGATGAGAGCTTCAGAGTTTAACGTTTAGAGGCTCAAATAGCAGTTGCTGAAATTAATATTTACTCTATATAGGTATTTTAAGATGTATTTGAAAAATTACACACTAAATGCTGGGATTTTTTCCCAAACCCAGCCTAGTATAAATATTTCATGTTATGTCCAGACTAATTATTCAAGATTGTTAGAAAGAAAGTGGAATTAACCAATCGATGATTTGAATTGCACTAGAACACAGAATTTGGAAATCGCATTTGAACGACACGTTTCTTAGTTATAAGAACTTTAAGATGACAATTTATGAATGAACACCATCACCATATATACATAAGTTATTAATAAGTACTATAACATAACTTAAGTGCACCAACTTCATCTATAACTATAACCCACTAAACAATGTCTAAATATTACAAAAAAATATTCCAATTAGACCACGTAATTTCCTATAGAACTATGCAAGCAAAACTAAACTAAACCGACCAACCAATTAACAAGCAAACTAACCAACTAAATAAAGAACCCATTCGACCAAACAAAAACCTTAACTAAAGAATATATCATCCATTCACACCCAAAAAAAAGAATAAATAATCAATAATGGCATAAAACTTATATTTCTTCCGATCGGATTGATATTGGAGAATTCAACTTATTTTTGACCTAATAATCATACCATTCTGAGTAGTGTCCGTCAATGAAAAACGACCAATCCAACAACCAATGATATAATTGGATTATTGTCTACAAATGCAACTCAATTTGGAGTATAAAACATAGGATCGAAGTATGTACTTATATATACAATATACATATACAAAATATATATATGGATACTAAACATACACCACTTAATTATATTATCCTTAAAAATTCAGCCAACCAAAACATTCCTGTTACCAATCCTATTGTAACTATTTTTTGTTCTGATTGTTTTTCAATAAATTATTTTCAGGACTAAACTACATAAAGTCAAAGTTTTATGGGGTAAAAGCATATATCACTTAATTATACTCCCTCCGTCCCGTTTAACGCGTCCTGTTTGACTTTTATAGTACTGTTCATTGTTCAACTTTGACTCAATTTCATTGTAAGTATATATTTGGAAAAAATAATCGAAATGAGTCTTGTTAGAATCGTATAATCATTTGGTTTTAGAATATATATTTCACATAATTTTTCGTTATACATATTTTGAAATATTAACGGTTGAAAAAGTGCATTGGATTGTTTGCAAAAGTCAAACAAAACAAGTTAAAGTATTAAACAACTTAACAATTCGACCAACCTATCATAATTAAGCTTTTCAAATAACTTTGCCATCAAATACCAATCAAATCAACACACATATATATTCTTTCAAGAATACATTCCAAAGTGATCATAGGGCGAAGCATATGAACATGTAATGAAAAAGATTCTTGTGATAAATTAAAGTGGGATTAATTACTGGGGTTGGGGGCATAAACAATGAGCAAAGTGGTATCCCCAGCTGCCTACCTAAAGATTGAATAGTGAAACTTTTGACAATTTCTTAAACGAGTATTTTTAAGAAAATAATTCAATTCTTTTTAATTTATTTAATGAAATCAATTTATGATGGCGGAGTTGGGACCAGTGATATATTTATAGGTTGTCACGTTTTTATTACTCGTATGAAGAAACTGTAGCCGAAAGTGCACGGAGTCAAAAATTGCAATAATTTGTAGGTAAGACCGGATCCTCGAGAATATGTGATAGAAGCAGGGTCCACGTCGTTTTATAAGATTTTCCACTCGGTTACTCGATTCAAGTTTGTGTTTGATTAACATCTACTTGCGTAATTTAATTCTAAACTATGAAAGCAATAAAATTTTTCTAAAGCAGGTAAATTTAATCTAAGAAATCAATTAAATTTATATTATGAAGCGGTGGAAATTAGACTAAACTATCTATCATTAATCCAGAAAGCATATTTAAAATGCGACTGAAGGGACATGAAGAAAATAATAAAGATTGGACAAGATTAAGATTAAACACAATTAAACTTCAATTTTTATCATCAAATATTTGTTTTGGGATAATCTTTTCAGTTAGCTAACTCTCATTCTTTCTGAGCTATGTTCCCATTAAAATTGTTACTTACAGTCAGAATTTACATGCTCTTAAGAAATTAAATTCTAAGATACCACAAATATATAACTACCCCGTTGGGGTGTGATATTTATCTGTGGTGGACAAACAACACCTGCCAGATCATTGATTGAAATGTCAAGTACTTGCATCATTCCCTCATCACACCCAAAGATTGAAATCAAGCCTTGAACTCTTCCATAAGTCTTTAACCTTATACGCGGCGCACAACTTCTATTACATCTGAGTGACTTCTATAAAAGAATTTAAGGAAAACGGTAAGGAAATCATTTAAAAAATCTATCACTCGAAAGTTTTAAAAGAGTCTCATTCTGTTAGTATAAAAGAGCCCACGGTCTTGATGACTGGATGTAGATCAAGAATTCCTAAACACCCGTAAATCTCTAAGTGCTTACAAACATCCAGGTGGTTATAAGATACAAACTAAATGAAACAGACTAATAAATTAGTTTGTTCCGGATGTACTCATTCAAGACTTTTAAAATTAGGCTTTGGCAGAAGATGATAGTAGTTGAAAGAATATTCAACACTACCTTAGAAAATAACCAAGGCTCATATGTTGTTCCTCTAATACTCACTCCGTCATATCGATGTCCTGTTTGACCTTTTGACAATGTTCATTATTTAACTTTGACTCGATTTTATTGCAATGATACTTTTTAAAGAAATAAAAGTCGAGTTGGGTCTTGTTAGAATCATATAATCATATAGTTTTCGAATATATATATTTTACATATTTTTTGTTGTACAAAATTTTGAGATATCAACGGTTTAAAAAATGCATTGGATTGTGTGCAGAAATCAAATTACATGACAGGTTAAATGGGACGGGGGGAGTATTATTTATCATACCTCTTCAGAATCCAAGTGGTCTCTGAGTTAATGTAGATATCTAATATCAGATTCCCAACACACAATAATTTTAGAAAAGAAATTGATGTTTGATAATTATTCACTATAGGCAGGTACTAAACTCTCATTTAAAACGCAGATCCTTTAAGTCTAGATGAGACCTAATCGCTAACTATGCTTCTAGTTTCCCAAAATCAACCCAATGCCCGATATGAATTAATCATAACAGTGGAATTTATTCATTACTTAGATCAAATTTTATAAATCAATTTTTTATGGAAATTTATTACGAAACATCTTATTTAAATCAAGACTTCCGTATCTATGGGAAGGTTCACAAAATAATTGACCACAATATCTACATAATAATATCATACGTATTTTAATATAAAAAAAATAAAATAAATTTATCCTAAAATATGGGATTACACATAAATTATTACACAAGATAAATAGCCTTGAGGTAAGAGAAGTTCAAAGAACATTTATTTTTAGCTAAAAACATGGCAAAATAATTAGGGTCAGCTGGATTGTAGTTATCTGTTGTCCAATCCTTATTCATTTGGGCGTGATGATTTTTAGACAAGCCGACAATCTTAAATGACAATGATCACTGTCATCCAGCCTCATAATTAAAGCTACACATACTAAACTAAATCTAAAAATTAAAAACAAAATGTAGATCATGCTAAGAACACCAAAATAATTCTAAGGAAATATAATAAAATTAAATCTAAGACAAAAAAAAATTTAGAATAATCATAAACCCTAAAATTATGTAAGTCATCCTCAAGAATTGAATGAAGATCTAAGCTATTTAATATGATAAAACTCACTCTTCATACATTTATTACAAAGTTCTAGTCAACTACCAGCATTTAAAAAATATTAAAGAACATTTAAAACAATACAGTGACTTAAATGACATTGAAGACTGAAAACAGTAAATAAACCAGGAACGGAAACGCTGACCAGATTTGGAGCATTTTCTTGTATATTCATTAGTATCCAAAAAGCAACAAAAAAATTCAAGAACAACCCATTATTTGGGCATTTTCTGATTTATCTACGCTAAAAAGCATTAAATTGTATGATAGTGGCTACTCTAGTAATGGAACAAACAACTATTTACATATTGTTTTAAGCTAAAACTAACAAAAATAAACTACATTGCAAAAATAAAAATTAAACTACCTACCTAAAACTAGAACTGAAGTTCTTCTCCTGCAGCAGCACTTCAGCATGTTTTTCAATATCTTGGGATTGTTGTTTCTTATGAGAAAACAACTATGTCCATCATGTCAAAGGGCTCATTAGGTCAAAGCATGTGTTGTACCATCTCCTTTTTTGGTTCGTCCATTCTGTTTCACGACACAAGGCTTGAGTTCGGTCACTGACATTCGGTTCGGTAGATTATGCCCACCGAACACATTATGGGGTCGGTTTGCATTGCTCCGTCCAGTGAACACATGCCCACCGAACCAAATTCTCATCCTTGCTCATTTCTTTTCTTGCCTGGTCAATTGGTACGTTAGGTGGACTTAATCCACCGAACCACCTCGTTCGGTGGACATGGTTCCACGGAACCACGGCATAACTTTGCGATTTTCTTCATTATTTTTGTCCCTCCATTTGGTTCGTTGGTCTGTGTGTTCCATCTAGCCGGCCCTTGTTTCACCGAACGGACACCACCGACCACGACCAAATTTCTGCTCATATTAACTCATATGCGATCAGCCCTTGCTTGTGATGGTCCGCGATGACTCGCGATGGCCAGCCCATCGAATATAATCATGTTTTTCTAACTTTTCTCTTTTTTGGGATTTTTGTTCTTTTTCCCTGTCTTTTTATTTCATTTTTCTTTTCTTTTTTCTTTTATTTTTTAAATTTTTCTAACACAAATGTAATAAATTACAATATTTTTGTGTTTTTCAATAACACCTTATTATTTTTACAAACATATGTATATTTTTTGTTAAATTCAACTGCCTTCATTTAATCGCATAGATAAAATATAAACTTGTTTATTTTTGTAAACATACAGATTTAGAATATCAAATGTAATAAACTTGTATTTTTGATAAAATATAAACTTGTATATTTTTAATAGCATTGATTTAGAATATCAAATTTTTATAATTTTTAGTTGTATGCAATTTGAGTTATTGAGGATTAAAAATATAAGAAATATATTAGATTATGTAATGTGGTTCCGTGTCATTTAAAAAAGAACTGAGGTAAATAGTAATCTGGAAACGAAACGGAATAAAAATCCAAAAGCATTGGGTGCTTCATGATCTCGATCCCATTAATTAAATATATGCAAAATCGTGTTTTACTTTTTCATGCTATTCTTCTCCTTTATTGTTGCTTTGCCTACCAATTCATTGTTGTCCTAGTATATATTATTTCATATAAAGTACTCCATAAATGATTTAAAGGACAACACCACATTCAAGTAGTGTTTCCCTAATAGGATTGTTCCTTCATTCATCATCAGGACATTTCTTGGTTAACTATATTATGAAATAATTACTTTTACAAATTTTTTTTGCGTATACCGAGTATCCTCAAACCAAATAGAGCCAAAGACTAATCCTTCGAGATCTGATGGGCATTGAAGGATTGTCTCTCCTAAAGCAGAATTCTGCATACACAGAGGCTCGAACTTGGTATCTTTTGCTTAAGTTGTCAGAGTCTCGTATCACTCAGACCAACTGTGTTTCGTATTACTTTTATTTACATATTGAAAAGACATATAAATTTTCTTGAAAGATAAAAATTTAAGGTGTTTCTTGACCATCTCCGGTTACATAGATGTTTTTAATGATGTACTGGAAAATAATTAGAATTTAGAGTTTAAAATAATTGCATGCCGCAACTCAGCCGCGGCAGATGACAGCGGTGGACCCCACATGAGCTATGGCATCAGCCAGCACTAAGTTAAAGGGCTTTGGTTTTTGGTTGCTTTCAAGTATCACTTGGCCACTGTGACAGCAAAAATGGAGCCATCTTAATGCAATCATGCATCTAGATCATTCGCCACGTGGGGGCTCGATCCACCGTAGATTCCATCACACACACACACAATCAATCAGCATATTCAAATGGATACAGACAAAGCCAGAAGGCCTTTCAGAAACCTTATAAATAGCCTCAATTGAACCCCTCTTTGCCTTAGGACAAACACAAGAAGAGTCTCTCCCAAGTGTTTATCCTCTCTACCACTACCACTACTACCACTTCTCTCCTTTCCCCTGTTTTCTCCCTTCCCCTAATAATTACACACAGAAAAAAAAAAACATGGCTGGAAGTGATGGGAGTTTCTTGGAGAAGGCTAAGCCATACATAGCCATGATATGCTTGCAGTTTGGATATGCAGGCATGAACATCATTACAAAAGTTTCCCTTAATAGAGGGATGAGCCACTATGTCCTTGTGGTGTATAGGCATGCCTTTGCCACTGCAGTCATTGCACCCTTTGCTATACTTCTTGAAAGGAAAGTGAGGCCAAAGATCACATTCACCATGTTCATGCAAATATTTGTCTTGGGACTTCTTGGGTGAGTCTCTTATTCCATCACATCATATGTACACATGTAATAATAATTTCGACTAGACTACAATTAGTGTAGCTTCATTACAACATGGACTCAAAAGGTGTTCTTGTGCTAAAGAAGCTTTGTAATATCTTGGCAGGCCGGTCATCGATCAAAACTTCTACTACGCTGGGCTTAAGTTCACTTCGCCCACCTTTTCCTGCGCCATGAGCAACATGCTCCCCGCCATGACATTCGTTATGGCTGTCCTCTGCAGGTACGCTTTAAAAATTCGAAAATTGGCCCATCTTTCCTCTAAAAATTTTCAAAGCATAGAACAAACATGTAGAAATTAATTGAGGGGAGGCTCACACCTTAAAATCAATCGGTGATAGGTGGAGTTGCTCCCAATCATATAGGGTAGTAAAGAAGACACATCACAACCGATGTGGGATATCAACACAACATTAATATTACAAAATCTTATGTTGTATATAGGATGGAGAAAGTGAACATAAGGAAGGTCCGGTGCCAAGCCAAGGTGGTGGGAACAATCGTGACCGTTGCAGGAGCCATGCTAATGACTCTCTACAAGGGCCGCGTTGTCCAAATGGTGTGGTCCAACTACATTCATCCCGCGGGTTCCTATGATGCGTCCAATACCACTCAGGCCAACAGCGACAGGGATTGGGTCAAGGGCTCGATCCTCCTCATCATCGCCACCCTGGCTTGGGCCTCCTTCTTCATCCTCCAGGCCATCACTCTGCGGAAATACACCGCGCAGCTGTCGCTCACCGCCCTCGTCTGCTTCTTGGGAACGCTGCAGTCCATCGCCGTCACCTTCGTGATGGAGCACAAGCCCCAGGCTTGGAACATAGGCTTCGACATGAACCTCCTAGCAGCTGCCTATGCTGTAAGATAAAAAAACAAAAAACACATCACTTATAACCAGCTTCATAACTTTATGCTAATGATCCTGACATGATTGTGTTAATTGATGCAGGGAATCGTTTCGTCCGGGATTGCGTACTATGTACAGGGCCTGGTGATGCAGAAACGGGGGCCCGTTTTCGTGACGGCGTTCAGCCCGTTGATGATGATCATCGTGGCTGTGATGGGATCGTTCATCCTGGCTGAGAAGATTTACGTTGGAGGGTGAGGATTTAAACAGTGCATTCGAACAGAAAAAATAATTATCTGACAGATTTGTATCAAATTAACGTAAAGAATCAAACTTTATCGACTGATAATTGATTTGATTTGTGAAATTAGGGTTCTTGGGGCAGCCCTGATTGTGGTGGGGCTGTACTCGGTGCTCTGGGGCAAGTACAGGGAGTACAAGGAGAATGATGAATTAGCTGCGGAGGAAATCCCAGAGCCTGTGAAAGATTCAACAGGGAACAGGAAGTTTCCAACAATCATGGAAGACGACATCGAAGCCAACGTCGTCGAATGTGATCATCATAGGGTAGAAGTTTCTAGAATGTCTGGTGTTCCAGCAGTGGCCATTAGTGCCCCGATTCCCCAGCCACCCATGCTGGCTATGGAGGCTCCAAGGCCGTGAAGCAGCAGGGGCATTTTCGTCATTTCATCACCAGTGCTCTTTTTTTTTCCTTTTAAAAGGGGGATTGTGATTTTTTGGTGGATGCTGAAAATTGCTAGTGAGAATTTTATGAAAAGGACCCCTGTCTTGTTTTTTTCTAATTTTCTTTTCCTTTTTTTTTTTTTTTTTAATTTTTGGGTTGTTGATTGATTGGGTATATGTGCAGACAGTGTTTTTCATCGTATAATTCCACTTAGTGAAGATATGATAATTCTCCTGACGTCTCTGATTCAGAATTCCACTCATCAAATTAAAATGCTTGGGGAGTTTTCCAGTGAAAGTTGGAATTTAATTCACCCAACCTTAGCTTGATGAAAAATCATGAAATATGAGCAACAACAAAAATTATACTCCAACTCCATTCTTTTTACTTCTCATTCAAAAAGTTCAGATAAAACACGCTACATTTAACGATAAATAATAAAAACGAAAGAAATATTAGCTGCCGAAAAATAATAAATACAATCACAAAAATGTAATACTCCTCCTTACCAAAGAACAATTAAAAAATATCATGTTGGGATGAGGATTTGTCCAGTGGTGAAGTCTTTGAAGTCTTTGAGGGTTTAGTTCTCCACCCAACCCTCTTTCTCTTCTTTATTCATTTGTAATTTGTGTAATTTGAACTTCCACAACTTTGCCGATACTTGAATATCGATGTTTACCAAAAAGAAAAAAATATCCTGTTAGCGACACCTTAAAAAGCGCTATTAACTGCAAAATTTGAAATGTAATACTTATACTTTTGTTTCGACAACACGCAAACATCGCTAACCACATCTTTTTTTGTTTTTTTGTGAATTAACTTTTAAATTGTACTACAATATACTTCTATTGATTAATACAGATGGTACATCGATTTTAAGTAGTAGTTTTAACTTGCTGGCTAGATAGATCACGTTCTTTCGAACACATTGCTGCTAAATTCGTAGTATGGCTAATAGAACAATATTGACATTTGAGAATATAATTTAAAAATTACTCCATAAAAGAGAAAGAAGATTAATAAAAGCCCAACTCAAAGATTATGCAAGACAAGTGATTCAGCATGTGGAAGTAAATGACTTGATTGCCTTAAAGTGTGAAGGTTCTTATTAATTATGCATACTATTATATTAAGCATAAAGCTTATCTTTTGTTCCACGATGCCATTGGGCCATACAAAAATGTGCAACTCCCTCTTGTCAAAGATCCCACATCGATTAAATGATGGGATGTCCCCCAATTAATAAGAGGTTGGGCCAATCTACTAATTGCCAATTGATTTTGAGTTGGTAGCTCGCTAGTCCATGTTTAACACCACCCTAAAAAATAATGGAATGTGCATTAGCTGATGGGGTTCTCAACCTCGTGCTTCTATCGCCATGGAAAATGCAAAATGTACACATAACTTAAGGATCCACCGTGGATGAATTACAAGATGAATTCACTCACGGCTAGGGGTGCAAAATGTACACATAACTTAAGGATCCACCGTGGATGAATTACACGATGAATTCACTCACGGGCCACGGCCCCCAAGTACTTGTTGCCTGCCTATATACAGAATATGCATCTGGATGGGATATTACCAGGATATGTTCTGAAACAGAGAAGGATGGCTGGAATCACAGGCATATGTATGCACATATATGACAAGAGCATCTAGGCCAAAATTCCATTCTCATTCAATTTCAATGGATTCTCGTTCCTACTACATTCCATTCCCAACTTGTATGTCGAGAAATATCATATTGCAATTTGGATTCCTTGTTTCCAATCTAGTACTGTTAATTTGTCTGCTGCAGCAATATGGCTTTATTCAATTTGTTTGTGGCAATTACATATACTATGATTCTGTGATTATACCTCAGCCTTGTTCTATCTAAACCTCTGATCTTTGTCTTTGCAAAATTTATCTCAACAATGAAAGGTACATGAATTCTAGATAACATTATTCTGGACATGCAACACATGTATACAGGACTATATTTATAAATTACTAGTATAAGTTATCATACACTAAACATTACTAATGCAAACTACATACTATGTAGAATTGGCATCTTAGCTCCCTTTTCTTGTTTACTATATAGAATTGTATATTTGGAATTTCATTCCAACACCTTTTAGAAGGTAGAGAACTATCTAGCATAATGATAGTTCTCTAATCCACCAAGACAACAAAGAAACCAATTCAGTACAATATCTTTCCACACACAAAAACACAAACTCTGAAGTTTTTTGAGTTACGGAATTAGAACTTAATTCTGAAAAAATAGAAAATAAAAATAAAATAAAAACAAATCAAACAAAAAGAAAAATAAGAAAAAGAATAGTAATACTAATACATCATCATATTAGTGGGGGAAGAGGAGATTAGTTTTCAAATACAGTACTGATTAAAGTTATGGGCCCCTGGGAAGCAATAATAATAATTAGAGTGGTTAATCTGCATGGAAATCACTACACCCGACCATAAATTATGCGGCATCGATTCTCCACATAAAACTTTCTTAAGCATATTATACTATATCTTATATATTCTAATCCTTGTCTTTCTGTTTTGAGACACTCTTCAACAACCCCATCAATCTTTGTTCTTTTAAACATAAATAATAATAAAAATTACTAAACTTCTCCCTCCCTCCCTCCCTCCCCAATGTTATGTGTTTAAATGTGAATGGTGCAACCTTGGATCATGTACAGGGTCTCCATAAGTGAGGAGAGGCCACAGACAAAACTGAGCGCAGAAAATAGAAGTAACAGAGATAATCAAGTTGTTAGATCAAACTCCAATTTTCTGCTGAAAGGGGTCAATCACAAGAATATTTCATCATGTTTAGCTTCAAATAACATAGATAAACACACATAAACGTACATATGTAAATATATGTAATTTGAGTATACGTAATAGCATTACATATTGACATGTGGCTATGAAATACAGAGGCAACTTATGTGTACAGAGACTTGTTAAAAGTGGGATTTTTATGTTGGATGCTATTGCACGAAGGATCACATAATTTCGTTCCACTCATGTAATTAACAACTCATTTGATCTGGGTAGAAGTTCTACTGTTTGTACATTTATAACTGTAGACCCCATAAAAAATCTCAATCCTTTACATCCATTAAGCAACATTGGCCACTACAAAAGTGTCCATTTTCGAAAACTTTGAAAAAGCTTAGCAATATAGTACTCCCTCCGTCCCATTCCAAATGTCCTACTTACTATTTTTGAATGTCTCATTACAAATGTCTTCTTTCTATAAATAGAAATAATTTTCCCCTCCAACAACTATGTGGACCCCACCATATACTCACAAACCAACTCTACATTAATTACCGTGCCCAACAGTAACAAGACACTTGGAGTGGGACGGAGGGAGTAATACTTATGATGGCAATAATTATATACACACAACTCTAAAACCACACAACAATTTTTTCGAAAGGAAAGATCAACATGCTGTATTTACATGTAGATATTCACCAACTCGTGCATTTGTACATTGCTGTCAGTGTCAGTGTCACTTTCACAGTTCCGTCCACTTTTTGATGTTTTTTCCATGATTCACTTTGATTGTTGTCTGATTTTTTATTTGCAATACCCCATCATCCCCAGAAAATCTAGCTAAATGTAAATACTAGAGATCGAGTTCAAGCACAAATCATTTGTGTTACTTTTCATCTAGTCAAGCCAAAGCAACGAGTTAATTACTCAAAACACAATGATTTAACTTCGCTAGTGGTGCTAACCAAATACCACTACATTATAATTCAACTTAATTCAGCTAGTTTTGTCATATATGTCAGAATACATTCTACCCATCAGCAACTTGAATAGTTCCCACCATTCCATTATAATGCATTTTATAGCAAGTAGACCTTTTCTTTATCCACTACGCTGGCAGATTTCGGTGGTGGGATGATATTCTAGGCTCTAGCTACACTCAAAGGTGACATTATTTTGCAGTGCCAAAGAACAACTTTAATTTCCATGTAGAAGTTAAGAAAAGCAACACTTGGGCAAGGTTTCATCAGTTGATGGACTATCACAATCACTCAAGTTGTGATAACATATGCTCATTCATGAATCCTAACAAAAACTTTAGGACTACATAAGTTTTTACTATATGAACATGAGAACAAGATTGCAGAAATTATAATAAACATACAGAACATTTATACATAATCGATCTCATGTTACCATATATTGCAGCTATAGTACCAGAACAAGTTCTCTCACACATTCATATGATTATATCACAGCTAAGTAAACATACGTGTGTATAAGTATATGGCTGACTTCATAAGTGCAGCACATATTGCATATACTACCCAGAAACTAATTAACAATCGAAATGCCAGTACTTACTGCCATATTGAGTTTCCCTTGTTACATTTTCTCATTTGGTGTTTGAAACAGTTTATCACCTGTTAGAATCCTCAGTGACCTGCATCCATCAGAAATCAATAAGTAATCCAACTTCCACTAAAAATTCAAGGATATTGTGTATTGAAAAATTAATTTTTTGAAAAGCTATTGAAACAATAATTGAACGCAAAGTGAAACACAATATTGAATTAGATTTCGATGGCGTTTGAAGTGTTGGTTTCTAATCCTCATTTACGATCCCAGATCGATCATTTCTAGATGTTTCACTACTGCTGAATTAACAAAGGTCCATAGTCAATATAAGAATAGAAGCCTCGTTTTTTCATTGTAAGAAATTGTTGTTGTAGCTTGAAAGATGTAGTTCATACTTTATACCATGGTTAACACCAAGGCCCTAAACATTATCCATTTGTGGTTTGAATTCCTGGAGCTGCTTGAAATTAATCCATGGCTTCACCCACACTTTTGCTTCATAATTCTTCTTTTTACCACCATCAACTGCCTCCAGCGTAAGGTAGTAAATGGTACCAGCCACTACCTGTTCTTTGGCCGATACTACTCTCACAAACTCAAGAAGAGTGTTCTGTAAAGATAAACGAAGATTAAATGAAATCACAAACAAGAATAGATTCTTCTAGGTCAAGCTTAAATTCAACACTTCCAGACACCTATGATTATGATTATGAACATTTTTCAATATTCAGTAACGAGAATTAATGCCTTTTCTTTCCCTCATCAATGCTCATGTAAAAAGATAGAAATATATCAAATGATGTTTGTATTATGAAGGACACAATTGACTCAATTGTAGTCGCTCATAACATCAATTTATCAGAGAAGGCAACAACAAGAAATTAACACTGTTAACTAAAAATTCAGAAAAAACAAAAGAATCCTTTAAAAAATATTAATAGCGTTGTGTATAACATTTGCCCTTCAATATCATTAAGGGGTATGTATTCAATTGGGACTCTATTAGATTTTTCTGAATTCTTGAAATCAGTATGTATTCAATTGGAATTTTAAATAATGTTTTAAAATAAAGTTATTCAATTCAGATTATAAACAATACTTATTAAGATTTTAAATATGCAGGTATTCAATTTGGATTCCAAAGTACCAATTAAAATCCAAAGGTATCCAAATATTATAGGATATTTCATTCGATTTTAAAAGAATCCATATGAATTTTATATGGATTTAAAAAAATTCAGTATTATCCATGAATTATTATTAATCCATTAAAATCCAAATTGAATATACCCCAACTGATTAGCTCAAAATTCCTCCTCAGGAAACAGGAGATTAATCTGCTTTGGATTGCAAATACCACACATTCGTGGAATTTTCGTGCTGTGCATAACACTCATCCTAGTCCATCTTTTACCCTTCCTTAGAATTATTTTGGGCCAGGCAAATCTTTTAAGTTTAAACCATAAATGAGAATATTTCCTATAAGACATACACAAGCACAAGCCTCTTTTGTTCTCCTCTAATTTTCCATTTCAACATCTGGTAAATTCATGACGTCAAAATACGATTTCCAGTTTCCAATATAGATCAACCTAAAATATTGAATCTAGAAAATGCTATCTTAATCTTCATTTCAGATTCAACCGAAACAACAACACTTTAAGTCTACACACAGTGAACAAAATTAAAGCACTAAATCCTAACATATAATATAAAAACAGAAAATAAAGTTGCAGAAATTATTTTTTTAAGAAAAAAAAGGGACCTGATCGTTGTTATATTGTTGAACCGCAAACCGACCGATACTCTCCATATCGCCGCCGTTTTCAGGTACATTTCGTTTCCCGCCGACGGATATCGTCTCCGGCGATTCACGACAGAATCCGATGTCACAAATTACCCAAATCATCACGATGAACATAATAACGTGATATGTTCTGAAACCCATATCTCCAAATTGACGAATAATGATGCACCCTTTTCTCTATATTATTTCCTCCTTAAATCAATGTGTTATGGGTAGTTCAATTCTTGGCATCGTTTCCGTTTTAGGTCGCTATATCCATCCCTTTCGTGCTTCGCTCAGACCACGCTTTGGCGTAGCCGTTAAGGATTCTCCCAGTATATTGGAAATCCGCACTCCACATGAACCTTCCAAAATGGGCCCATGCTTTATTGGGCCACCAATTGGGCCTCATCCTTATTGAGCTGCTAACCATTCAAAATCCACTTCAAGTTGGGCTTACCAAATAATTATGTGTTGATAATTATCTTTCCTAACCTCAATTGAAAAGTACTTTAGCTAATTACACCAAAAATCACACCCCCAATTGTCAGCATAGGAATCTGTGTTTGGTAAGGAAATGGTCATGAAAGAAGTCTCAGCTGACTACCTAATTAAAATGCAGTATTTTTTAAGCCAAGCTAACAAACTATGAATAATATATAGTATTCATTATACTATATACTATTACTAGTAGTATATTGCTACATTCGCTTGGATTGTGATAAATAAAGTGTTAGATGTTATGAACACATCAGAAGTCCCCAATTCCACTTGTAAGCCCACAGTTTAACAAAGTCAAATTCAAAACCTTGTACTACTTCTTGTCAATTGTCTATTTTTAATTCTTCTTCTTCATTTCCCTTTATTGAATTGATCCCAAGTATCCAAAATCCACAGGCTATTAAACCTACCCTTCCATTGTTTCAGACATCAGACCAGAACTAACTTCTTGAAGCACAACTACAACCATAAAGTGGGGACTCATGTGCTTCACTGCAATGTTTCCCTGCATTCAAGTTTGCCAAATAAAATAAATAAACCTAAAAATAGAATTACCAAAACTTTTTCCGCCATTACAAAACCACCCCCAAATTTCCCACTTATTCCTTATCCCCCCAACAACCCCAACTAACCACATCTCCTTAACTCTATAAAGACAACCTCGTGATTCATCTTCTCCAAGCAAGCGTAGCTCCACCCAAAAGATCAATGGCGATCCTACTAATCCTCGCTTTCATCACCATTTTCGTCGTCTACAAGATCTACTCATGTTTCCGGTTCAAGCTGCCCCCGGGACCCCGGCCGCTTCCCATAGTCGGGAACCTCTACCAAATGAAGCCTCTCCTCGTCCGCTGCTTCACTGAATGGTCACAAATATATGGCCCCATTTTCTCCGTCTACATGGGCTCCCATCTGAGTATCATTGTCAACTCCGCCGAGCTCGCCAAGGAGGTGCTCAAGGACAATGACCAGCACCTTGCGAACCGGAACAGGACACGACAGATCAACAAGTTCAGCAAGAATGGCATGGACTTGATTTGGTCGGACTACGGGCCACACTACGTGAAGGTCAGGAAGCTGTGCACTCTCGAGCTGTTCTCGATGAAGAGACTAGAAGCGCTTCGGCCGATCAGGGAAGACGAAGTCACCGCCATGATTGAGTCCATTTTCAAGGACTGCACTAAACCTGGTATACACACTCTCTGTTAAGTAAAGCAGAACATTGTTGAGCCATTGGGAGATTTAGTTTGAATTAATTGTGTGATCGATTTGATGATCTTGTAGGAAATGAAGGTAAGGATTTGGTGCTGAGAGACTACTTGAGTATGATGGCATTCCTTCACATTACAAGATTGACATTCGGGAAGAGGTTTATGGACTCGAAGGGCGTGGTGGACGAACAAGGGGAGGAGTTGAAGGGCATTTTGACGAATGGAATCAAGCTCGGTGCTAAGAAGTCGTTCGCGGAGTTTCTTCCTTGGTTTCGGTTCTTGTTCAAGGCTGAGAACGAGGCATTGAACGAGCACGATAGGCGCGGGGATAGCTTCACCAAGAGAATCATGGAGGAGCACACGAATGCACGGAAAAAGACCGGGAATACCAAGAACCATTTTGTTGATGCTCTGCTTACTCTCCAAAAGGAGTATGACTTGAGTGAGGACTCCGTGATCGGCCTTCTTTGGGTAAGTAGCTCTTGTTTGGATGTTCGCGTTTTACTTTTAAGCGAGTTGGTCACTGTACGAGTTGAGCGTTCGCATTTTTGCAGGACATGATTTCAGCCGGTATGGACACGTCCACCATTACCACGGAGTGGGCAATGGCGGAGATTGTTAGGCACCCGAGGGTGCAACAAAAGCTACAAGAGGAGCTCGATAGGGTGATAGGTAACCTTTTAGCACGACACTATTTTGATGTCTCACTAGTGTGGCAGAAATAAAAATATATCGATCCTAATTTAATTCTTGGTTTGTCTATTTTTGTGTGCATTAGGCAATGGTCGAGTGATGACTGAAGCTGACATCCCGAATCTCCCATACCTACAATGCGTGACCAAGGAATGCTTCCGGATGCACCCTCCAACTCCACTAATGCTCCCCCACAAGGCGACCAAGAACATCAAAATCGGGGGCTACGACATTCCCAAGGGCGCCACATTGAGCGTAAACGTTTGGGCCATCGCCAGAGACCCTGCCGTGTGGAAAGAGCCCCTGGAGTTCCGGCCTGAGCGGTTCCAAGAGGAGGACGTGGACATGAGGGGGACGGACTACCGGTTCCTCCCCTTTGGATCCGGAAGGCGGATCTGTCCGGGGGCACAACTGGCCATATACTTGGTTAGTTCCATGTTGGGGCACATGCTGCACCACTTCATGTGGAAGCCGCCGGTCGGCGTGAGGCCGGAGGATATGGACATGGAGGAGCAGCCGGGAACTGTTACTTACATGCGAACACCTCTACAAGTTGTCCCCACGCCACGGCTGCCGGCGGAGCTGTTCAAGCGAGTGGCCGTCGGCAATGTGTGAGCCTCATATATATATATATATATATATATATATATATATATGGTGGATGGTACAATTTACAATGTGTGTTTGTTTAGTCGATTTTTTTTTTTAGGAATTTAGGATTGAATGGTTGATGCATTATAAATGTTTTCGAGCTAGTATGTGTCAATTTTACTTTTTTTGGAAATTGAAAGAACGTTAATGTGAAAAGTTACTCATGCCTAAAATGTATCAAAATTTGCTGTATGAAATAAAAATATGGAATGAGAAATTTGCAGAAAATATCTAAATTAATGGCCATCCATGTATGTTGTCTTTTATTTATTTCTTAATATTGTCTAGTCTATTTCTTTATTGAAATTTCTTAGTACCTCCGTATTTGTATATTGGAATAGTTGATACTATTCACATATAAACTTTCATTTAAAGTTTTATCATAGTTATATAAGTTAAAATATAGCTAAGTGAGATTCTTATTAGATTCGTCTTGTCATGTAGTTTTTAAATATTGAACTTTTAGAATTTTTACTTGTACCAAACTTGAGTTATTAATGATTAAAAATGTGTATTGATTTGCGTGAAAAGTGGGAATGTAATAAACTTTATGATACGAGAAAGTATATAGTAGTGGATATATGTTGAGTTGTTGACTAATCTTAGTTATAGAAGTCTTTTGGTCCTTAATTATTCCCAGTAGTTGTAGCTAATTGCTACTTCGTCCCTTTTTCTTTTTTTACATTGCCACCATGTGCCCATTTTGGACCCACTTGTAATTCATATGGTAAGTTATAGAAAGAAAATTATACTCCTTTAATTGATCATATTTCATTTCTGGGTTATTTTTAAATAAGTGATCATTTTTTCATATTTGGTAATTAAAAAAATATATATATACTGTGAGAGAGTAGAAAATAAAGTGGAGTATGAAAGGAAACTGAAATGAAAGTGACTTTTATTTAAAAATAAATAAAAATAATCAAAATATTAAAATACAGATATGGTAAAAAAAATAGACATATTTTACTTTAAAAAAATTATTCTTCTTAGTAAAATCATTATAAAGCGATGAATTTATATTTATTAAAGCGATATAATTTTTTAATTATTTTTTCCAGTTGATGATGATTTGGTTTACGGGTCAAATTTTCTGACTTTCAACTTTATAGTTAGGTATTTAATTCTCATCTCATGAATTAATATTCTACGAACATGATTAGAGTCTTACTAATATTAGAATCTAAATCTTAACAACTATGCAAATTAATTTAAGCAACATAAAATTTTAATGGGTCAAATAAAATATTCGTTATTGATTAAGTATTTTGGTGGATCATTGCTATTGCAAATTCACTTTTTCTTTTTCCATTTCATATAACAAATTTATTTTAACAAAGTTGCTCATTGTTAATTTGCTATGCATAGATTAAATGTGTGAATTATTAGTATCATAATAAATTAAGTGAATCCGTGCTTGCAAAATTTGGAATCCCTTCCAGCCAGTAGGCAATGATTTCCACACTTGTGGATTCAAAAATCAAAATAATCCCAAAAGAAATAACCAAAATCCGCTAAGCAGTCAGAAATCATAATACCAAAACATACGAGGACAATGTGGATGTTTGGGAGTCAGCAGATCTGCTAGCAGATAGCATATTTGGAGAGCAGATTGTGAGACAATTCTCTCTCCGAATCCGCTATCCGCTAACAGATCCGGCGGCTCCCAAACATTCCCTATATATAATACTAACGTTGTCCTTAACAAAGGCCACATTGTATCATGATTCATGCACACCACATGCATTACAAATGAAGCCTAACATGTTTTCTTTTATACAGTACTTCATTAAATTAATAGTACACGTTTTTCTTTTATATAAAATTAATTATTCTTAATAATTGTGTATGCATAATTTTGTTTTGAAAGAGATAAAATTTTCAAAAGATTAGTTTTGAGCAAAATGTGGCACGGGATACCTGGTATACCCTTAAAAAATATCAATACATGTCTGTAGGGATGTAAATGAGATTAATAGGCTCGTGAATTATTCGAGCTCGGCTCGGCCAAAATTCGGTTCCGGCTCGACTCGAAATGGCTCGGTTCGAGCTCGAGTTCGGCTCGTAACACTCATGATCTCAAGTCGAGCCAACTACTATTCGGCTCGAAAGCTCGATAATAGGCTCGATTTATTTTTATACATATATTTATTAATTAGTAAATATAAAAATTATATAAAATATTAAAAGTATAAGTATTATTGTTGTTTATGTCTTTTAATTTTTAAATTATAAATATATTATTAATAAATATATATTATTAAAATTACTGAATTATATAGATTAAATAAAATATAATTAAATATGTGCACTATAGTAAATATAATTCCTTTTATAAATTATGTGAGAATGAAAATAATACTGTTCGAGCTCGGCTCGAAGTAGCTCGGTCAACGCTCGGCTCGGTCAAAGCTCGGATCGAATTCTTAAGAGCTCAAGCCGAGCTTGCCACTATTCGAGTTCGGCTCGGCTCGTTTACACCCCTAAATGTCTGTATGCATTTAACAAAAATATTTTTTTATTGAAGGAAACTTCCAAACTTATGGTTGGGATTCGGTTCATCACCCGGTCCAATATCCCTTTTATTTATCCGTTTGTAATTTGTGTGGTTTGGTCTCTCACACGCACTTGCCGACACTCAAATGTGAAATGTTTGTTAGGTCCACTGGGTTAAGCAAGTGAGTGACTTTGTGCAGTGGTTCACTGAGAGTGTCTGAACACCAACAATGAACAAACAGATTACTGTATCGAGTGTAATAAAATGCACAGCGGAATAAACAAGCACAAAGTAAATAAACAACACAAGAGTTGTTGACCCAGTTCGGCCTTCGGCCTACGTCTGGGGGATACCAATCCAGGAGATTATTTCACTATGTGTTATCAACTATGGTTTACAACCACACACAATAGATGAAATAACTTTGAATGTCTTCACTCCAAACTCCAGGCAGATAGTTGTGATGACCAGCCTCCTTCCCGGATCTGGTATAGGCTTCCCACCTATTTCAACTCCCCAAAGCAACCACTTTGAGTTTCCCCTGAAGGAGCCTGTGAAGCAGACCTCCTTGTTGTATGAATGAATGTGTTGTTGCGCTTTCTTCTGTTTCACCTCAAGCACTCTCCTTTGATGTATCTCAGATTCAGGAACTGAACAGAGAACAACCAGCAATCGATAGGAGTGCTCAAGGCTTGGTCGATCTTCCAGCAGTAGATGGGTTTCTTGTGCACACAGGGCTGGAGATCGAGAATCCTTCTCAACAATGGTTTCCGAGAGCTCTAGAGAGTTTCAGAGTTGTTTCGCAATGAGGTTGAAGAGAAGTGTTTGAATCCAGCCTCCAAAACTCTTCTTATGCAGTGAGCTCTGCCATTTCAAACGGACTAATGCTAAATGGGGAAAGAGCCGTTGTGATTAGCCCCAATCTTGGCTGCTTGATCTTTCCCTAATTCAGGAGGGATTCCTGCAAACAAACATTAGTATATATCCCCCTGATTAGGAAAGATCCGTTGGGTCCAAATCCAGTCTCTAAGGAAAGTTCTTCCATTCACTCGCATAGACTGGTGCTGTGGATGTTCTTCCAAGGTGTTCAATCATCGGCTGTGAACTCCTTTCAAAACCTTGACTCAACAATCTCCCCCTTTTTGACAGGAGGTGAGCCAGTACAATAAATCCAACCGATGATGATCTATTACAAATGCTAGCTAAGAACATACAGCAAAACCAACGACCCAACCACCAAGTACATCCCATAGAGCTATACAGAATTAGGATACAAACATAACAATCACACATAGCAAAAGGAATGATAACATGAATAACCAGATAGCATGTTCACAACACAACCATCACAGTTTGTCCATCAAGTTCAAACATCAACCAGTCAACCACAATCACAAACAAATATTAGCAGTACCAGAGTATCTCAAAAAACACAGAACTTAATAAAGTAAAAGTTTGAAAGTTGGAGAGATATTACCCATTTAGCAGCAGGCAGGGAGAGCTCATCATCAGCAAAAATTTTTGGATTTCTTCTACTCCCCCTCTGGATCAATTCCTGGCAAAAATCACTCGGACTCCTCTTCTGAACCTTCTCCAGATTCTTCAGCAGCATCATCAGCATGTGAAATGGCATTAGGTTCATCTGACCAGTAGTCAGGCATGAGGGCACGTCCCTGTTCCAGCTTCTTTTCTAGAGCTTCAAGGGCATCCTTCAGCACTCTGACCTCCTCTGTAGCACTGGAGAAGATGGCATTTGCTCTATGAAGAGCACTTTGTCGACTGAGGGATCCATCAATGCCTGGAAGATCCGGTACCTTCTTGAGCACAGCTTGTGATAGGGCAAACTCATTTATCTCATCTGTAGTCTCCTTCTTATCTCCAAAGATGTTCTCTGACTCCAGTAAGGAAGTGATCAGGGCAGGATATGGAAGCAAGGTCTTTCCATCATTCTTGATTGTCTGAGCAAGTTTCCCAAATTGGGAGAGTACCAAGTAGCCATAATTGATAGGTTCTTTCTCTTCAATGGCATAGATGAGGTGGCACATCTCTCGAGACACCAAGGAATGGTTTGAAGTAGGCAGAATGTTGCAGGCACAAAATTTGTACAACAGATGGAACTTCTGTGTAAGATCCTTGGGACTGATCCCTTTACCAGGCATGTGTTGGACTTCACCTTTGGTTACTGCATGAGCCACTAAGTCACTATCGAAGGCAGTCCCTGGAAGGTAGATGCTTTCAAAGCTGACTTCTGGCAGACCAAGTAGATTGTTGATCTTGGCCGAGGTGACTTCATAGATGACCCCCCTTGTATAATTCTTGCAGTACCAAGTAGATCCTTCCTGGAGAAAACCCTTCTGAAGATTTGCATAAAATTCCCTAACTAGATCAGGCCTGAATCTGTTCCATTTTGAAGCCCATTCAAACAAATCCCTTTCTTCCAGATAAATGGTCCATCCTAACTCTTGGTACTTCTTTCCACAGAATCTGCTTTCCACTCGAATCTTGTTCTTCTTGATCACTGAATCAAAGTAAGTGCGGCTTGCAGAGTAGTAAAACTTGAATCCAGAAGCTCTTCCTGGATGAAGTGGCAACTCCTTGCCAGCTTTTCCAGTTTTGGCTTTAGGGTCAGCCTTGGCCTTCTTCCTTTCTTCAGGTTCTTCATCTGGGTCACGGACACGCTTGGAGGACCTGGTAGACTTGGACACAGAGGCTTGAACTTTTGGGGCAGGTTGCTGAACTATTTGGACCTCATCACTTTCAGATTGCTCCCCCTCAGTGTGATGCTCCCCTGAAAGTTCATACTCACTCTCAGAAACTTCGACCCTTGGCGTTTTCTCTAGAGGAACTTGAGCAACCTTCGAACTTGTTCCAGTCACAGGCTGAGTAACAGTCTCAGCGTGGTCAGACTCTGAGCTTTCTTCCTCAGATGAATCTCCTTCTTCGGACTCAGCATCCACATCATCACCAGCTTCTTCATCACCAACTTCTTCATCACCAACTTCTTGATTAGCAACTTCCTGACCTGTACCTTCTACAGTCTCTCCTTCACCAGCATTGTCCACTTCCATAGCAGCTCTTTCAGTTTCCTCACCAGTTGGCTCGACATTCTCATTATGATCTGCAGATGCTTCTCCAGATGATTCCTCAACATTGTCACCAGCAGGCTGAGTCTGCACTCCTTGAGTCTCAGTCGATGGCCTTTCTACTACTACAGGCTCCTTGGGAGGGGCTTGAGGTGTAGGATCTGGATCAGCAGCAGGTGTTTGGACTTGAATAGGATCCACAACAACCTTGGGACGAGGAACTCCCTTCCTTGACACTTTGCCACGACTGGCTTGTCCAACACTTTGAGAATCCGAGACATTCTTCTCCTTGGCTCCTTGTGTCACAATCCCGGAGGGTGCAACAGAGGTCAAGGGAACAGCAGCAATGGGAGTCTTTGAGGCAGCAGGAGTGGGCACAGAAGGGGTTTCTGCTGTAGTCGATTTACCTCCCTTTCCTGTAGAAGATCTTGTAGCAACATTAGTAGAAACCGAAGCAGATTTACTACCTTTCTTGGAGCTCTTTCCTTTTGACGAGCCTGAAGCAGCTTTGGCAAGTGTGCGCAGGTTCTTGGGAGAGTCCATTGTTGCTGCATCGCTAGGCGGAGGGATGGTGCTAGAAATAGTCTCGGCCTCTTCAACAACCGTCTGATTTCCTGTAACCGCCGGAGGAGTGGAGGAAACCCTTTCAGTCGTGGGCTCAACCGTCGACTCGCCTTCTGTAACCGCTATGCCTACGCTCTGGAGTTCATTCCGAATGTCCAGAGGATCCTTGGCGACAGCAGCTTTAGCTTTCGCAAGCATTTCCTTCCTTTCCTTATGCCAATCCTGAAGAGATTTTCCAAAATCAACTTCTAATCTTGTTTTCCCTTTCGGAGTAGAGGGTTCCCCAGTCGACTCGAGGGCCTTCTTCAAACCTCTTGTTTTTACCATGTTTTCTGCACAAGAATTCCTTAGGGCAAAGAACCAAGTGAAGACACACAGGAACAAGAAGAAACGGGAGAACGAAGAAGATGAATCGAGCAAGGAACAGGAAAGTAATGATACTGCACGAGTTCATAGGAAATAAAATAATCCTTCCCGCCAGTGATTAGACAGAGCAATCATCTCTCTGGATTTGCTCCTGGACCAGCACCATCAGTATTCTTTGATATGACAATTTGGGCCATTCTGATGGGCTTATTATCTCTCCCCCTTGAGGATATAATTCCTGCAGCCCAATTGTTAGAGAATAAGATATAATGAATTGGGCCAGAGAAATCTTACAGTGTACACCATGGGGGAGAGTCCGATCCAGCATCTCAGTCCAGGTAGCAAAGCCCAAGCTCACGCCTGAGGGCCTCAAACAGTAAATATGTCCGCATGTTGTTGTTCAGTCCCAACATGTGAAATGGACACGATTCCATCTTCTACCAGATCACGAATGAAATGATGTCTGATCTCGATATGCTTTGTTCGGCTATGCTGGACTGGATTTTTGGCAATGTTAATCGCACTCATGTTGTCACACAGCAGGACCAGCTCCTTGTGATCAATGCCATAATCTTTGATCATCTGCTTCATCCAAAGGAGTTGAGCACAACAGCTTCCTGCGGCTAAGTACTCAGCTTCTGCAGTGGAGAGGGAAATTGAGCTTTGCTTCTTGCTGTACCAGCTCACAAGGTTTGTCCCAACATAAAAGCATCCTCCAGTGGTGCTCTTTCTGTCATCTGCACATCCAGCCCAGTCTGCATCACTGTAGCCAATGAGCTGCATGCTTGAGTTTTTGGAGTACCAAATTCCAAGATCAGCAGTTCCAGCCACATAGCGAATGATCCTTTTTGCAGCATGAAGATGTGATTCTTAGGGATCCGCTTGATATCTAGCGCAGACTCCTACAGCATAACTGATATCTGGCCTGCTTGCTGCAAGATATAACAAACTACCAATAATACTTCGGTATAATTTACAGTCAACTGATTTACCAGAAGCATCCTTGTTCAGCTTGTCATTAGTCCCAATAGGAGTTCGAACAGCTTTGCTGGACTCCATTCCAAATCTTTTCACAAGATTTTTGGCATATTTGGACTGGTTCAGAAAAATTCCCTCTTTCTTCTGAGTAACCTGCAGACCTAAGAAATAAGTTAGTTCACCAACCAAACTCATTTCAAATTCCTTACTCATGATACTGATGAATTCATCCTTCAGGGCTTGGGAGGTTGATCCAAACACTATGTCATCGACATATATTTGGGCTATCAGGAACCCCTTTCCTTCTCTCTTAATGAAGAGAGTCTTGTCAGCATTCCCTCGAACATATCCCTTATCAAGCAGGTAGGTTGACAAGCGATCATACCAAGCTCTTGGAGCTTGCTTAAGCCCATAAAGAGCTTTGTTCAGTTTGTAGACATGATCTGGACAGTGAGGATCTTCAAATCCCTTTGGTTGCTCCACATAGGCTTCTTCCTTCAGCCACCCATTGAGAAATGCACTTTTGACATCCATCTGGTATAGTTTGAATTCAAATGTGCAAGCAATGGCAATCAGCAACCTTACTGCTTCAAGTCTAGCAACAGGAGCAAAGGTTTCAGAGAAGTCCACTCCTTCAACTTGTGTGTATCCTTGAGCAACAAGTCTGGCTTTGTTCCTGGTGATGTTGCCATTCTCATCAGTCTTGTTCTTGAAGATCCACTTGGTTCCAATCACATTCACATCGGCTGGTCTCTTTACCAAGGTCCACACTTCATTCCTAGCAAACTGCTCCAGTTCCTCTTGCATGGCTAGGATCCAGTGTTCATCTCCCAGAGCTTCCTCAACCTTCTTTGGCTCTATTCTGGATGTAAAGCAGTGTAGACCTGCTAGTTCCTTGTAGTCAATCTTCTTCTTGATCCGAGTCCTTCTTCCTTCATTGAGATCACCTATCAGGTCATCTTCATCATGGTTTCTGTGGACTCTCCTAGAGGGAGTAGGGGGAACAGAATTGGCTTCTGCATTAACATCACGAACTGGTGTATTCTCCTTGTTGACAGAAGAAGATGGTTCTGAGTTGTTCATCTCAGTTTCTCCTTGACTCTTAGCAACAATGGGATCATGAGATCTTCTAGGTTTGTCATCAATAGTAACATTTGCCGATTCAACCACCTTTCTGGTGTTGGGAAGATAGACCCTGTAGGCTTTGCTTGTGGAAGAATATCCAACAAGTATTCCTTCTTCACTCTTTTCTCGAAACTTTCCAAGGTTGTCCCTGTCATTGAGAACAAAACAAGTACTACCAAAAGTATGAAAATAAGAGATAGTGGTCTTTTTACCCTTCCAGAGTTCATAGGGAGTCTTCTGATGCTTGGGTCTCAAGTGAACTCTGTTTGAGATGTAACAGGCAGTATGAACAGCTTCAGCCCACAAGAATTGAGGAATATCCTTTGAGTTCATCATTACCCTGGCCATCTCTTGAATGGTTCGATTCTTCCTTTCCACCACTCCATTCTGTTGAGGTGTTCTTGGAGCTGAAAATTCATGTTTGATTCCAAGTTCACTGCAGAACTCCTCAAAGGCATGACTCTCAAATTCTCCTCCATGGTCACTTCTGATCCTCTTGATTTTGCATTCCTTTTCAGTGATCAACTGCTTGCTGAGTTTGATGAAGGCTTTGAGAGCCTCACTCTTTTCCCTAAGAAAAGAAACCCAAGTATATCTAGAATAGTCATCGACACAAACTAGAACATATTGCTTACCACCAAGACTCTTGACTTCTGTAGGACCAAACAGATCCATGTGGATGAGTTCAAGGCATCGGACTGAACCAGACTGGTCAATGGACTGGTGAGAAGTCCTGTGTTGCTTGTTCCTTATGCAGTCTCTGCATGTGTCAGCATCATCTTTCCTCAAGATAGGCAAGCCTTTAACACCTCCTCTCCTGCTTAACTTAATCAGATCCTTGAAGTTCAAGTGACCCAACCTTTCATGCCACAGGTGGGTTTCTGATGTACCTGCACTGTTAGTCAATAAGCAAGATTGTGACAACATATAACAATCATTCTTTGACCTGTATCCTTTGAAGATGCATTCTCGTTTGGCATTGAGAACTTCACAGCATTCATCATCAAAGAGTACTTTGAGCTTGTTGTCACAGAGGTGACTGATGCTAATTAGATTAGCACATAGTCCTTCCACATGATAAACAGTCTTAAGGGCAGGGAAGCCTTCCTCAGCTATGGATCCTAAGCCAACGACCTTTCCTTTCTTGCCATCACCAAAAACAACATGACCTCCATCAATCTCTTGGTAATTGGTGAGAAGTTCTTTCGACCCAGTCATGTGTCTAGAACATCCACTGTCAAAATACCAACTTGACTTCTTTCCTGACTTGGAGGCGGTGTGAAATGCCACATTGCATATCATCTTCAATTTGGCTTTCCATTCTCTTCTGGCAAAGAACTTCTTCAACCTTTCATCTGGCCAGAACATAGGCTTTCCAGACATGGCATCTCTGGCAAGAAGTCTGCATGATTTGGTCATGTGACCATGGGACCTGCAGTAATCACATTCCAAGGATTCCCCTCCAGAGTTGTGATTTCTGCTCTTCTTTCTCCTAGGTGTCTTGCTAGAGCTGGCTCCCTCAGGAGAGTTGTCTCTGGAGCTCCTATCATCAGATGAGCTGCAACCTTCTTTAACAAAGACCCTTTGAGTAGAAGTGGTGTGTCCTCTCACATAGCCAATTCCTCTTCTGTCTCCATGGGATTTAGAGGCGGCAATGATCTCCTGAAGAACATCTTTCCCTTTGTTTAATCTGCTTGTCAATTCCTCTGACTTTGTGACCTTGGCAGAAAGTTCCTGAACTTGATTGGATAGCTCAGTCACTTGAAGTTGAAGATTATCCTTCTGGCAGTTGAGATCAGTGACTTGATCAACAAGTGCTCCATTGACAGTAGTGAGATTGTGAACCTTCTCAGATAGTTCGATCACTTCTTGTTGGAAGTTATCTCTCTCAGCACTGAGCTGCTCTACTTGCTCTGTGAGTTCCCTCTTAGAGGTCATGAGTTCACCAGCTTGGACTGCTAACTCATCCACAGTAACCGATAGGTCCCTGTGAGAAGGTTCCAGATAAGCAACTAGGTACTCCAGTTCATCTCGTCTCCTTTCAGCATCCTTGAGTTGGCTCCATTGAGTGAAGTGTTCATCTTTGTAGGTGTTGAGTTCCTGAAGGTATTTTCTTGCTTCTTCTCCTTGCACATAGAATTTTGCCACCAACTCATCCAACTCATTGTTGAGGTAGGCAATCTCCTGTCTGTCTATTGCATGATCAAGCAGTGCATCTTCCAATTCACTTTGGGTTTGCTCCAGTCTGAGGTTGGTCTCATCATACATGTTCCCAAGAGTTTCAATTTCAAGATCATAATCCCTGAAAGGAGAGACAGAAGCTTCATCAGTGAAAATGGTATTGACATGAGATGAAGAATTACCTGAGGCAGATACTGATTCAGACTCAGACTCTGAATCCCATGACCCTACGAAGGCAACTCCATCTCCTCCTTCATCATCACTGGATTCCACAACATCCTCATCACTGAACGTGGCACAGTAGTTCTTCTTGACTTCAGGAGACTTGCTTCTGAGGTTGGCACAGTCAGCCCTCACATGACCAAAGCCTTTGCATTCGAAGCATTGAGGACCTTTGGGTTCAGAGGATTCCTTGGAGTGCTTCTTGACAGGTTTCTCAGACCTCCTTCTTTCTAACCCTCTGCTAGAAGAGCTGTCACCTCTTTTGCTTCCAAACTGCTTGGTTTTCTTATCTCTGAGGAAACGAGCCAATTTCTTGGTTAGAAGTGCCAAGTCTTCTTCATCTAGGTCCTCAGATTCAGCATCATGGATTGGACTTGATTCCTTGCCAGCGGATGAGCTCAGAGGTTTAGTTTCCACCTTGAAAGCTGTGGATTTTCCTTTGAACTTCTTGCAATGAGTCATTTCCCAAGACTGTAGGATTCCCATAAATTCATCAACACTCATGGTTGAAAAATTTGCTTGGAGCTCAAGGGCAGCTATCTTGGGGTAGAACCTTTCCGGAAGTGTACCTATAATCTTAGATACTATCTCCTCAGTGGAGTAGGTTTTACCAAGCTGTTGTGCTTGGTTGGTTAGAGTACGAATCCTACCAAAAAAGCTATTCACAGACTCATGCTCATCCATACTAATTTTATGAAATTCAGCATCAAGAGAAATGAGTTTAGATTTCCTTACAGTAGTGGTTCCCTCATAAGAGTTTACCAGTATTTCCCAAGCCTCAAATGCTGTGGTGCAGTTGGAAATGAGGAAGTATTGATCGTCTGACACAGCACTGAACAGAGCATGGAGAGCTTTGGAGTTCATGTTAGACAAGTTCTTCTCCTTTGCTGTCCACTCATTCAAGTCTTTAGGCTTGGTAGAACCATCAGCAGTGACAGTGGGAGCTTCATATTTGACAAGAACAGCATTCCAGGCCAAATCATCGATGGACATCAGGAATGACCGCATCTTGTTCTTCCAGAAGGCAAAGTTAGTCCCATCGAGAAGAGGAGGCTGAGTGTAGTTCCACCTTTGACTCATCTTGCTTCAACAGATCTCTCTCGCAAGAGTGTGGCTCTGATACCACTTGTTAGGTCCACTGGGTTAAGCAAGTGAGTGACTTTGTGCAGTGGTTCACTGAGAGTGTCTGAACACCAACAATGAACAAACAGATTACTGTATCGAGTGTAATAAAATGCACAGCGGAATAAACAAGCACAAAGTAAATAAACAACACAAGAGTTGTTGACCCAGTTCGGCCTTCGGCCTACGTCTGGGGGATACCAATCCAGGAGATTATTTCACTATGTGTTATCAACTATGGTTTACAACCACACACAATAGATGAAATAACTTTGAATGTCTTCACTCCAAACTCCAGGCAGATAGTTGTGATGACCAGCCTCCTTCCCGGATCTGGTATAGGCTTCCCACCTATTTCAACTCCCCAAAGCAACCACTTTGAGTTTCCCCTGAAGGAGCCTGTGAAGCAGACCTCCTTGTTGTATGAATGAATGTGTTGTTGCGCTTTCTTCTGTTTCACCTCAAGCACTCTCCTTTGATGTATCTCAGATTCAGGAACTGAACAGAGAACAACCAGCAATCGATAGGAGTGCTCAAGGCTTGGTCGATCTTCCAGCAGTAGATGGGTTTCTTGTGCACACAGGGCTGGAGATCGAGAATCCTTCTCAACAATGGTTTCCGAGAGCTCTAGAGAGTTTCAGAGTTGTTTCGCAATGAGGTTGAAGAGAAGTGTTTGAATCCAGCCTCCAAAACTCTTCTTATGCAGTGAGCTCTGCCATTTCAAACGGACTAATGCTAAATGGGGAAAGAGCCGTTGTGATTAGCCCCAATCTTGGCTGCTTGATCTTTCCCTAATTCAGGAGGGATTCCTGCAAACAAACATTAGTATATATCCCCCTGATTAGGAAAGATCCGTTGGTTCCAAATCCAGTCTCTAAGGAAAGTTCTTCCATTCACTCGCATAGACTGGTGCTGTGGATGTTCTTCCAAGGTGTTCAATCATCGGCTGTGAACTCCTTTCAAAACCTTGACTCAACAATGTTTACCAAAAAAATATCTTTATAGAAGGATTAGTGTTTGACATAATCAAGTCTCTAGCTCTTAATTTTGTGTGAAATTTTCCACCATTCCTTCACGGAAAAGGATTCCAGTTGAAAAAAAAATATGGGTAAATAAATACTATTAGTCCAAAACTTGTTATGGCAAATGGTAATTACAATAATTTCTTGGAATTACAAACGCGTGCATTTAATAGCATCTGGATTGGATTAAAGAATTCTGAAAATCTTGGATTAAATTGTGTTTAATTATAATTATAACTGCAATAATCATAAAAGAAAATGGAAAACATACCACAATCCAAATACATTTAAATAAAATTTCTTAATTAAGAGGTGTATATAACTGAGAGTTTTATGAATTTTAAAAAGTTGGTGGATTAGAAAGTCCATAGACTATAGTATTTTTTAAGATAATTCATTAAAATCTATAAAGATTTAAAATCCATGGACAGTTGAATGCATCAAAATTTTTAAAAACTTTTTAAAATATGCATATAGTTTTTTAAAGACATTTTAAAATCTGTAATAAATTTAAAATTTTTAAGGTAGGATTTTCTTGGATTTATAAAGTTTGGGTGTATTCAATATAGATATAGATTTTAAAAAGTTTTTAAAAAATTTTAGGTATTCAACGATCCATGAATTTTAAATATTTATAGATTTTGATAAATTCTTTTAAAAATATAACTAAACAAAATCTTTCTAAACAAAACAAGATTTCTAAAAGTGTTAAGCAAAAAAGATTTCTAAAAATCAATCATTCTCTATAAACTTTAATTTTTTAAAATTTACAAAAATATATCAAATTCCCAATTAAGAGATAGTAGTAATAACTAAAATATGCCACCAGAATGAGTCGTTTCCATTTTTGGACCACTATATTGTGATTTAGGGAAATGAGCCATTAGAACAATTTCGGACCTGAATTTAGGTCATTGGGTTGGAATTCGGATCGCGATGACCTAAAAGTGGAAATTACTCATTTTGGTGGCCTATTTTGATTTTTTTCAATTATTTTTTATTTTATGTAATTAAAATAAATAATACTCATTTTGTGTCATTATTTATGTCCTAGTTCTTTTTTTCTTGTTCCAACATTTTCATTTCATTTTTATTTTAAAAAAGAATTAAATATTAATCATCAAACTTACCCATCACATTATATTAATAAATAAATATATTAAACTTCAAACCTACTACCATTAATAATTCCAATCCATCCTACAACCACATATCAGTAAATCGCATATAAATAAATAAATTCAAATTGTAAACTCATTACAATCACATTATATAAATTTTTAAGTTACCATTTATTACAATCACATTATATAAAAGGTAACTTAAAATTTTAATTATATAACGTGATTGTAATGAATTTATTATTTCAATTTATTTATTTATGTGTGATTTATTGATATATGATTGTAGGTTGGATTGGAATATTAATGTTAATGAGTTTGAAAAGTTTAATATATTTATTTATTAATGCTTTGATGGGTAGGTTTGGCTATTAATATTTAATTATTTTTAAAATAGAAATAAAATAAAAAATTTGGAACAAAAACAGAAAGTATGACATAAATAATAATACAGAATGAATATTATTTATTTTAAGTACATAAACTAAAAAATTAATTCAAAAAAATTAAATAGGTCACTAGAATGAATCATTTCCAATCCAATAGCCTAAATTCAGGCCCAAAATCCTTTTAATGACCTATTTCTCTAGCCCAAAAGTGTAAATGATTCCTTCGTGTAATCTATTTTAGTTATCGCCTCCCCAATTAAATACACCCCTAAATTAACATCATTCTATTTCTGCCGTTTGCGCTCTCTCTCTCTCTCTCTCTTGCATCCCACACATACACACACATTTATACATACACATACATTTTGCAATAAAAGCATGCAAGGAAGCGCGTGGATAAACACCGAAGAAACTGCATCAACAATCACCAATTGATTCGCCGTTAGATTGTTTTTCGTCGATCGTCTTGCCTTCTGGATTTACCCATCCTGCAGATTCTTGGTTCTGAGGTTTTGAATCACTCGTCGTCGACGATTCTTTGAATTTTTATTTATTAAATTAAAGACATGGAGGAAGGGACAGGGAAATCGGTGGACATTGAAGAATGGATGAAAGAGCTCTTGCCCGATGTTGCTGCGGAATCCGCTGGGTAACTATGTGAATTTTACAGTGGGCGTTAATTTTGCATGCATTTTTTCCATCTTTTGTTGACATTGATTTGATTTTAGTGTAATTATACAATGCGATTTGGGTTTAATTCAATCACTTGAGTATTTTATTGCGCTTATGTGATGTGCGGACGATTCGATTTTCACCTTTCGTATTGCTGATGCTATTGTATAATGTGTTGGTAAAGAAATCGATTTTAAATTAATAAATGAACAATTTTGCATATTCACAAGAGTTCATGAAAATTGAAAATATGATGGTATAGTTGGATCAGTCTCTCCAACCCCTATGGCCTTTTTTTATAGAGGAAAACAATCGTAAATGAATTCACTTTCTGCATTTATAATCGTTTCGTGAATGCAAATTGACAAAACATTGTTGAATTTTGACTATCATGTAAGGCTTGGATTGTGATCGTGATGAAGTATACAGAGAAGAGGACATTGATATATGTCTGTTTGGTGATTGCAGTTGAATCTCTTCTTTGTGAAATATCTAGCTATTGAAAGTTTATTGTTTGACTCAACTTGATGAGGAATCAGTTGATTGTTATAATTTTACTTTTAATTCTTTAACTGATGAACTACAAGTTGGGAAATAGAAGTAATAATGTAGTGGGTTAACCTATGCAGAGCGGGGAGAGGTGCAGTTACAATGCCACCGCCTAATGTAAGTAATTCCAATCAGCAGATTAGGGCCATGGGCAGCTTGGGGCAGAACTATCAAGTTCCTCCTATTACAGTAAGCTGCTTTCTTACATTATTTTAGTTCTTTGTATCTGAGATCACAAGTTAATTAAGAAGGTTTGTTGTATGAATGTATTCAAACGTTATATGCCGTGTTGTGGATGTTCATATATCAAACAAGATTGATCATATTTACTTTTAGCTAATTATTGTTCTTAATGTTTCTAAGAACTGGGTTTTCTTATGTTGTCTTGGTTGTTCCAAATACTTTAATACGATGCTGCTCATAAAGCTCCTTGGTTTTATTTGGATCACTTCTTACATAACATGTTTCTATTCGTTATATATTCTCAAGGTTGAACAGAGCTTAAACTTGCATTTGTTATTTTCAGCCAAATACGAATCAGGGCATGTGGCAGCAATCTCAGCGTACTTTAGGTAATGATCAGCTGCACCTTTTGTTGTAATCCATTTGTTGATTTTAACTTTCGCTTTGTAATGTTATCTATAGATTCACGCCGTTCGTTCGTTTAATTATTTATGCAATGAATGAATTATTCATTATATCAACTATCCACAAGTTTGAATATCCAACCTCATGGCACTAAAGAACAAATCTAATCCTTCTCATTGTCCAACCAACTTATAAATAAATGACTAAAGACTTCAACCTCTTCATCTTCTATTTATAAAGACCATGATCTTTACTCAGTTTGAGACACTTTGTATGATGTTTAAGTGAAAGCAAGAACATTAGCAAGATCAGTACTCGTTAGACAATCTCATTATGTATACCTGGTTTTCATATGTTGAGTTAGGCATTTGGATTTCCATGAACACTGTTTCTTTATTTGCATCTCTTAGCTTGCACTCTTTTATCCATAACATAAATATTGTTCAAGAGAAATTAACTGTCAGCTAAGGTTATTAACCTGTTTGGTGTCAATGAATTAATGCTTTACTTCATTGTAGTTTTGGTTCCATTAGCTTAATTTTTCATTCCTTACTAAACAAATGTAGTTCAATTTTTCATTTTGCTGACCATAAGATGCATCATTTAGACGAAATATAATTGAACTAGGCATTATCCCTATGTGTTACAGACAGCTCAAATAATCCAGTCAGACAAAACATTACTTTACCTGCCTTGTTTGAAGAATTTTCTCAGAGTCAGGCCTCACGCAACATGATCTCAAATATAAACCGGCAGCAACAGTTGCAAAATCAGGTTTTAGGGCAAGTATCCGAGAGACAAAATGTGTACCAGATGCGGGTTCAATCCAATACGCATCCAAATAACCTTAGGCAACTCAATCAGGTTCTCATTACTTCTGCTTTGATTTACATCAATTATTTCTTGCTTGTTTACCAAAAAAAAAAAAAAAAAAAAAACTTTCTGAAATATCCAGCAACAGGCGTCACTTGGAGGATTTAATGCTTCTCAAATGGTGAAACCTCAAGATGCATTTAACGTCATCCCGCATACGGCTGACCATACAGCATTGCCGAAAAGCTTGGAAACTCAAAGAGGTTTAGCATCAGAACACATGCATCCAAGATTACAGATGCCTACTTTTAATCAGTCTCAGAATCTTGCGTTGGTTAATCAATTGAAGCAAGGGAGTCAGCCACAAGCAATGCCTCTTTCACAGCCACAGGGTATGTTATGGATTCACTTGCTTATATATTGGGCATCTGTTTTAGCAGAAAAAGAGAGACAATATTAAGAGACTTAAAAGATGTTTTTTCCCCCTCCTGTGGTGCCAAATAGCTAGTTCATAGAATTGGTATGGTATTTGGTAATTTGGTAATATGACAAAGTACTTTGAATATAGATACTAGCTTCAAACTTAGGTGTATTGTTTATTACCTTTGGCCTTTGTGTATATCTTCTTACTATTTGTGGATGTTTGATTTCCTGTAAATGCAATTTATCTCACTCCAAGTATTTCTCATAAAATTTGCCTCATTTAGTTTCTTTACTGGATATCATTTAAATTACAAGCTTTGTTCTGATAACTATCCTCGTCAAACGTCATGAATTTTCTTTTTTCTTGCAAATCAGTATCCGAATCCACTCTTCAAGTTGAGCTGCCGAATTCCATTGATTGGGTTAATCAAGCATTTCAGAAGGTAATGCTACTAATTTCTATTTAATGATATATCTTCAGTTCTTGTAATGGCATCATATATAGCTTATCCGCCTTGTCCCTCTAGTCTATTGATCTTTATTCTTGCAATTTCTAGTTCCTTGTTCTAGTAATCTTTTTATTCACCATTGCTGATGCATTTCCATTTCAGTGATTTTGTAAATAACTTCCTTTGTACTTTCCCACAGCTTCTGCAAATTAAAGATGCCTATTTGTCTGATGTAATCATGCTACACAACAAAGCCAGAGCAGAGACGCCACGGGTGTGTTGAAGAATCTGTAATGTATAGGTTTTCATAATATTCCTTTTAAACCTTCTTGCAGGATACTGAATAAAATATTTTGCAGGCAATGAATAATAATGAAAAGTGCAAAATCGAAGCACTGAGATATACTGCTGAGAAGTTGTACAGGTTTCTACATCAGTCAAAAACTGATCTCTTAGCTGCGAAAAAGGAAAAGATGTTCCAATTATTAGATGATGCCTTAAAGCAGTGTGTCAAAATTAGAGCTATGTTTAACTCCTCAAAGCAAACTCAACGTTCTGAGACATCAGGGGGGAGCCCTTTAGAAGGACCTCAGATGCAGCAAAGGGAAAACTACTATCAACTCAATTGTGCGCCTGCAGGCTTACAGCAGCAGTCTTTAAGGCAAGGAGGTGGCTTGATCTTGGCAGATGGCACAGTGAATCCATCTAGAGAACATAAAGCCGATGCTCCATCAGTTGCAAATGCTATTCAGTACACTAATACAATGAGAAATATGCCGAAATGGACATCACATGGAAGTATGGTACCTTCACCTTCTCAAAAGGGCTCACAGATAGGCTTTGACCATAGATCCCTTAGAATGTTGCTTCATCCCCCTGATGGCGCTTCGCAGCTTATTAACAACATGGGTTCTCCACAGCAGATGGTTGCATCAGCAAGGAACACATTCAACTCATGGGATTACTCTTTATGCTCTCTCGGTCAGGGGTCTATACCAATCTCTCCCCAGAACAAACAACAGCAGGATCAAGCAATGAAGAGGCAGAAAATGAAACAACCAATGCAACAGTTACTGTCTGATAAAAACAAGCAGCAGATGTTACAGAAAAGGAATGAAGATAAAAATTTGAGACGTTTTGTTGGATTCAATCAGAAAATGCCTTCACTAACATCTTCCTGTTCTGCCCCCTATGCTGTTTCTCCACAAAATTCACAGCAATCTTCCTCACAGCTTGAGCAGAAGGATTTGTCATCAAAGATTTCAAAATCCGGAACTTCCCCAGTGCCTACCTCCCCATCTGCTTTTCCTTCTCCTTTGACCCCTTTGACTCCATCCTCTACGCCAGCAGATTATGCAAAGAGTCCTCTGTCCCTGGAGGAAGGTAGCAAATTGCCCAAGACTTCTGCTGCACCGCCCCAGCTCCCATTGCAAGACCCAAACCAATGCCAACTTCCCGTTGATCCACAAGGGTTGTCGAAGTCTTGCTTGAAAACTGAATCTACTTGTACTGGTGACAAGCATTCATCTTCTGTCAAAGTGGACCCATTCAAGCGCTTGGTTGATGTGGTTTGTTTTCAGTTCTTTATATGTTTATCTTGTATTCTGTTATGTTGCAATTGTGTTGTATATTTGTTTGGTTGCAGCCTTTCATAGCTTTCTCTGAAATTTTGTTCACGTTGTTGAAGGTGAAATCGATATCATCCAGAGCATTAAACGCCACTCTGCAGGAGATTGATGTTGCGGTCAATTCAACTGACCGGATAGCTCTCATTGGCGAACCACCCAAAGCCATCTGTCGGGACTTAGCTCATGAAATTATCACTGATGAAAGTGGAAGGTTCACCCTTCAAAAAAATACAGCCATAAAGTCAGGAATGAAGCGTCAACTGGAAACCACACTTTTGAATGAGTTGACAGCTGAAGCAGAATATCGTACCAAACGAAGCACAAATAAAGTAGTGGAGGTACCATAATGTTAATCCCCAAAAATTCCTCAGCACTTTGTATACCTCATATCCCAATTAATCACTTGAAAACATCGATATGAACTGTTCTGGGCATTTCTTTTCATTCAAATCTTAATATGTCCATGCCTTATGATGCAGACCAAAAGTCTACTGTTACAAGAGATAAAAGAGTTGAAGCACAAGCTTATCGACATTGCAGTGGACGTGATGGATGTGAAAGATGTTTCGAGGACAGGATTCAATGAAGGAACACTCATTAGTTGTTCATTTGTTCCTATTGGACTTCTGAACTCCGAAATGTCTAATACACCAAAACAGATGGTAACACATCCTTACCACCTTATATTTCTGCTAAAAATATCTATTACACTGTATTCGATTTATTCTTTTTTGTTTTTTCCCTCCTATTTTCAGTTTCCTAACCTCGTCCTCGAACTAATTGTGGATCCGGACTATCCATCCTCTTCTCCTATCGTACTGGAAATTATACCTTCCAGCTCCAGGTAAGAACTAAAGACACACGTATACATATACATGCCCACGCATAAATTCCATTCTCTCCACTTTAGTTTGCGAAAAAAAAAAACATACATGAAGTTGAAAACAGTAGACTTCTATTACTTATAGCCATTTGATGCTCACTTCCTGTTAAGTTTGAATGAATCTTAAAGGAGCGTTTTAATCTTTTAGCATTATTATATCCTACTCATTTTTAAATTTTCAATTATCCCGGAAACTTTTGAGAACTTACAAAAGAAATCGAGAACTTATACCTATTTATATTAGCAAAGCTAATTTTGTTTCTTGGATCTGCAGTGATGCCAAGGGGAAAGCCCTGTGGATGAAGGCCAGATCCCAGTTCAATCTACTACTCAGAAAACTTTCTCAACCCATTTCAGTGACAGAAATGGCGGAAGCATGGGTTGTTTGCACGCGCCAACTATATCTAGAGTTTGCAGAGCAAAGGGGCGGAGGCAGCTTCTCAACAAGCTATGGCAAGTGGGAAGATTGTGTCCTCGCAGTATAGTTATCTTGCAAAAGGCAAAAAGAAACAACAATAAACATCGTGGTGACTAATTTTTCCACGCGGTTGCAAAGTGATCATCATATGCAGAAGTTAAGAGTTGGAAAAGAAATGGTGCAGCAGATGAGAGAAGTTCGAACTCTTTGCACACAATACACAGCTGATTTTAATGGTCATTGTGAACTTTATTACACCTGAAAATAAACATTGTATATTTAAGACTGGCTGAAAGTGGTACTATGATTCTTGTTGTTTTGGTAACTCCAACCCAACCATAATATGTGTCATGGGTTGGCACAGATATGAAAATATCTTTGGTTTGATTTTTGGTATTGCAATTTATGTAATAATTTTTTTTATACTATTGTATATGGTACTATGATTCTCGATGAAGAGACTAGAAGCCCTTCGGCCGATCAGGGAAGACGAAGTCACCGCCATGATTGAGTTCATTTTCAAGGACTGCACTAAACACACAATCTCTCTATAGTAAAGCAAAATATGGTTGAGCCCCTTGGGGATTTAGTTTGAATTAATTTGTGTAATAAATTTGATGATCTTGTAGGAAAGGAAGGCAAGGATTTGGTGCTGAGAGACTACTTGAGTATGATGGCATTCCTTCACATTAGAAGATTGACATTCCTTCACGAGGCGTTGAATGAGCACGATAGGCGTGGGGATAGCTTTACCAAGAAAATCATGGAGGAGCACATGAATGCACGGAAGAAGACGGGGAATACCAAGAACCATTTCGTTGATGCTCTTCTTACTCTCCAGAAGGAGTATGATTTGAGTGAGGATTCCGTGATCGGCCTTCTTTGGGTGCGTAGCTCTTGTTTGGATGTTTACGTTTTACTTTTAAGCGAGTTTGATATTTAATAATTCAAATTCGGTACATGTAAAAATTCTAAAAATTTGATATTTAAAAAACTACAAGACAGAGACGAATCTAACGAGATCATACTTGACTATATTTTAACTTATATAACCATGATAAAACTTTAAGTGAAGGCATATGAATGAATAATAGTCATTTGTCAAACGTAGCTAACAAAAAAAAACGGAGGAAGTATTTTACTATTTCATTTTAATACAATACTATAAAATTATATTGTTATTTTAGAAGTCATCACACCTATATTTTTGCAACTATTAGGAGGTTCAACAGTGCTTTTGGAACAAAAAATAAAATACAATGAAAGAAATCAATAATCATGATCATCTCATGAACATAGGGCCATAAAACGATAACATTTCTTCAAGCACTTGCAGTTCTTTGAAATCAATACAAGACAAAAACGATTTTGAGAGCATTGATACTGCACTATACAGATGTAAATGAACTGCAAAAGATTTCGTGCTTTATGGCCTTCAACAAATCCTTTGCTCTTGGTGTGTGATCACTTCAACTAGTGACCATTTCTGAGGACCAAATTACTGCACAACTTTACTTCTTAAAGAAATCATCACCGAAATCCATTGAACTCCCCTGAAGATCACATTCCCTGTTTTCGCACTCCAATTTGCCCCACCGGGCATCTACTCTTTCACATGGAAAGATAACCTTGCTTAGGCTGTGGTCACAGGGCAAGGAAAAGAGGGAAATCAACACAACCATGATAGGAGAAAGGATGCCCTTTTTTCCTTTTATAGGATCAGATGAGAATTGAGAAGTTCATACGAATACATCTGGGGGAAAAAAAAAAAAAAAAAAAAAGTAAACGTGGATACCACAGAATAGGTGAAAAATTTGGATACCTTCGATTGACCACATTATGGATATGACACATCCACTGTGAGAACTCGTGTTGAGATCCAACCTGAACGGGGTTTGCTCTGCACCCATTTGAAATATGGACGAAGCATTGATTGCAATAAAAAGGAGAAATATAGAGAAGAAGCCATGATAACTATATAAGCTCATTTCAGTTAGTTTATTGTAGAACCCACAGCCTAAAACTGTTCGAAAGATGGGGAAATAGAAAGTAACGTATTTGTCGGTAAATGAGCTCAGGGCTACAGGTTATTAGAGAAAGTGGTTGCCAAAATTCTCAGAACGCTAACGGCTTGAAAAGAAGGCCTTCAGCCCGAACAGTGAGGGTGAATGAAAGTACGCACCTTAAAACTTCTTTAAAGTGGTCCGCGCATTCTTTACAGGGATACATGCGAGATAATATTGCCACCTGCACATGAAACGTGAATCCATTATATAGCTTTTGGAGATTACAGATGAATCTGTTCCCATGGATCCACAAATATGTAAAATGGATTTAGCTTGGATTCCCACAGACAAAAGTGACACTTTCTTCAGGAATGACTTTAACACAAGCACTCAAGCATAATTTACAAATCCCAAAGAACACAATGTGAAAAAGTCATCATTCATAGATCAAAATAATTGATTAAGACCACAAAATCACCAACATAAAAGATCACAGGAAACATAACTTTGATGAGGCAACCAAGCATCACAACGAACATGATATTTTCGACAAAATGAAAAAGTGGTTTCTTCTGTTGATGTATCAAATCCCAGACAATGTAAAACAAGCTTACCATTTCCCTTGCATCCTTTTTCTGCTGTCTAGTTGGCTTCTCGGGATACTTTGACAAAAAAACAAAAAACAAACAACAAAAACTTTTGGCTATCAAAATATATTTATGAAACAAAAGTTAGTATCTTTAGATATATTTCTGGTAATGTTTTCAATGTGAGTTTTTTCTTTTAACAAGAAATAGTTTGTGTAAGAGAATAACTGAAATGTAAAAGTAAATAAGTGATTTGATGCTTGATCACAAACATGAGCGCAGGGAATAGCAGTAGGTATCAGAAATAACATAATGGCTTGCTTTGAGACTTGAGAGGCATTCGACAAAAATGATTGTGTATTAAACATATCCAAACAAAAATTGAAGGCGGAGTGACACGAAAAACCTGAGCAGCAAGTGTGTGTAAAAAAGTCCAGGTAGCTCTTCCAAGTTCTTCTCTTGTAATTGGACCAGCAGGTATCCCCTGTCGAGTATCAACATACCATTATCTAATCAGTTAACATGGAAATCAAACAGTGCATTTCAAAATCCAACAGCACATCCAAAGCTGCAATCATAAACATGCGTTCGAAATTTTGGTAAAAATCAAGCATCCAGTTAGACCTAAAGAAACAAACAAACAAAAAAGAACAGTAATATTATAAAGAAATTTCATTTAGGACTTGTATCGAACACCTTTCCTGCACATGCGAAGTTCATTGCATTCACTTAACCAGCACAACAAAGTGGAACATGAAAAAGAGGCGGCACCTTTGGGAGATTTTCTGCCGGTTGGACGTGATAAGGACCGACATTGGAGTGTGTGGAGAGGGATACGCGGGGGGCATGGTCTGTGGTGACTGAGGATGGACGAGGTGCAATGAAGCGGGAAACATGGGTCTGGTCGTCTGGACAGACGTCGAAATCTTGTCAAACGTTTGGATGAGAAGCTGCAGTGGATTTTCCGACATTAGCGTCGATCGGATTTGATGGCGGTGGCGACAACTGAAGGAAATAAATTAGAAACACAATCAGAAATGTAGAAAACCCATATTAATTTCATCGAATAAACAGTATGCGGAGGCATGGTTATGTTATTCCATTCCATAATTTCATTGTATTTCGTTCCAAATCATCAATCCACGAAAATAGACACCCTCAAACACAAAGTCACCCAGAGAAAGAAAAATTGAAAAATCCGCAGACTGACTTGTGGAGAAAAGCTCGCGGATAACGAATGGTACGTTCAAGACAACCAGACGATGACAAACTCTCTTGGACAGTTTGACTGAAGTGGACAGTAATGTGGAGTGTTAGGGACGACAATGCTGCTGCTGTTGTCCTGTCCTATTGAAGCGTGCGTGCTCTTTGAGCTGCAAACGGTCAATTACACATAGAGTTGGGCTAGGTCTATTGGTAGAGCTGTCGAAACGGGCCCACAGGCCGAAACGGGCCAGCCTGCACGGGGCCACATTTTTGCGGGCTTGAATGGGGCGGAGCCTAACTCAAAATACCTAGGCCCAACCCGCCCACATGTGGGCTGCAAGTTACGTGGGCCGGCCCGCGGGCTCTTTAATAAAATCATATTTTTAGCATAGCAATTAGCAAATCAATCTGTATCATACATTTGCAAATGCTTAAATGATCTGATGACCATTTTCAGTAAAACTAATCTGGCGGCTTTTGATAACACGTAGGTAGAAGTAGTTGCAACTAGTTAAGGCAAATTACTTGAAATTTATAATTATTTGCCATAAACTCAAAAGATATTTCAAGTGGACTTGCATATCATAAGTACAAGGCAAACTACTTGAAAATTAGTACAGATAAGTTGAGAAACCAAATCTTTTATTTCCTATCTACAATTGCAATGGAACTTACCTTGATATATAGCTCATGAAACATTAGTAGCAACAACTCCTGAACTCTTGCCTTGAACACCAGTACTGCCTTGAAAAAGCTAATCACATAACTTTGAGGAAAGAATGATACAATGAATCCTGCAGAGATTAAATACTGGGAGTGATTGTTCAAAATTTGATCATCATCAAATCCCTAAAATGAGGATTTTGGATATCAGTCAACTTAAGAATCTGTTTAAACTTATTAAACGTGTCCTAACCAATTTCAATCTTCTAAGAATCTGTTTAGTGCTGCTTTACACTTAAAAAATGACACCTCATTCATTAATCAAAACATGAACCAATTCATTAGCCGAAATTGCATCAATCAACAAATCCAAAACTTCAGGAACCAATGAATTACAACTAGCAAAAACAGAATTTAAAACAAAAACAAATTAACAAATCATCACAGAGGCAATACACAGTGAATCCCCTTTTCAATGGTTAATTTTAGATAAAATTCGAGAATGATTTTCAAATTTAGGGCTTCATACATGCAGTAATTCATATCGTAATACCAATATGTAGGCACAAAAACTCAAAAAGTTTCACATACACATAATCTAATCCTACAGCAACAAGGTTTAATTCAGCATCAATAATACACACATACTCGGACGAAATGAAAAGGAATTGGAGAATGTTAGAGAACTTACAGTGAGATGGTGGACGGTAGCAGCACGAAAGCACGGCGGTACTGCAGTGGACGGTGGTGGTGAGCTGAGGGCGACAACGCAGAGGGAGGCGCCGGTGCTTGCGGTGGTGGTGAGCAGGAAGATAAACTAACAGGCTATAGGCGTACTGCGTACAAACACAAGTAGCGGCGAGCAGAGGGCGGGCCGGCGGGGTCGTCACAGTTGTGGTGGTGTGAGGCGACGAGAGAGTTTGTAGAGTGCGGGCAACAGCGAGAGATTGCGTGAGGTGAGGCGGCGTGAGAGTGAAAACACATACAGAAGATGGATTGCCGGTTTGGGCGGGCCTTTAAAATCGAGGCCCAACCCGCAAAATTTGTACTGCGGGCAGGCCGGCCTAATGGGTTCGACCCGTATTAACAGGCCTATGTATTGGGCCGCGTTTGGGGGCTGAAATGTTTATTAGTTAATTGTGGCCCAACCCGGCGTATGTTTGAATTTCATCTTCTTTAGTTCCCTGTATGGCTGTATTTAAATAGGTACTATACTCGGGGGTGTTGAGAATTCGCAACCCTCCACTATCTCTCTGCTATATATTTCTTTGTAGGCACCCTATCTTTCCCTATAATTTATCTTTCCCTATAATTTGTATGGTATAAACTCTCATATTTATGCGGTATGGGCACAGTTATGTAGTTTCCTCTTCCAAAAAATATTAAAAAGACAATAAAAAGTTAAATGTGCCTCTTAAATGTGCAATTTATGCTTACCCATCTAAATCCACCCTTTCCTAAGAATTAAATTATTATTGGCTTAAAAAAAATACTGACACTGTGAGGCTCAGCAAACCAAACATATCCTTGTATTTTTGGTGACATTATGGAAGAGTATTTGCAATAATTTGGACTTTCTAACGTTTTCTTTTGTCACCAACTGTTTCCAATACAATTAAGAGTTCCTGAATGGACGCCATTACAGTAAAGTTGTTTCGAATCTCAAAGGCATTGAGTAATGCAAAATCATTGAAGCAAGTTCTAGTGCTTCATCAACAAGTGATCTGTTTTGGCCTGCAAAACAACATTGGCTTATGCAAAAACGTAATCAATCTGTATATTTCTTGCGGCGCATATCAATTTGCTGGTTTAGCTTTTCGATGCATTGATAATCCGTTGGATATCACGCTATGGAATGGATTGATCGCAGCGTATGTGAAGGGCTCGATGTTTTCCGAGGCCATGGCATTGTTCGATAATTTGTTGCTTTCCCCTTGTTTGAAACCTGATAGCTACACGTATCCGAGTTTGCTGAAGGCTTGTGGAGGATTGAGGAGAGTGGATTATGGGGAAACCAGTCATTCGCGTTTGATTAAATTGGGGTTTATACCGAATGTGGTTATTGCCAATTCTTTGATTGGTATGTATGCAAAGTGTGGGGTGTTTGGGTCTGCGCTGAAGGTGTTCGATGAAATGCCCGAAAGAGATTCTGCGTGTTGGAATAATGTGATGTCTTGTTATTATCAGAGCGGGCAGTGGGAGAAAGCGTTGGCTTTCTTTGATAGGATGAGGAGCAATAAATTGATGCCAGACATTGTATCATATGCTGTGGCAATTTCATCGTGTTCAAGGTTGTTGGATTTGGACAGAGGCGAAAAAATTCATGAAGAAGCACGCATGAATGGTCTTGCCACGGATGTTTATGTGAGTGCTGCGCTTGTGGATATGTATGGGAAATGCGGTCGGATAGAGAGGGCGAAAGAGGTCTTCGAAGAGACAAGGATCAAGAATGTGGTTTCTTGGAACGCTATGATCGGAGGGTACAGTCTGATCGGAGACAGTATGTCATGTATTCAAATCTTAGTGAGGATGACTGAAGAAAACGTTAGACCTAGCTTGACAACCGTGAGTACCTTGTTAGCGGCTTGTGCCAAGTCGGCGAATTTGAGACACGGGACATTTATACATGGATACATTTTAAGGAATAACATGAAGAGAGACATCTTTGTGGGGAGCTCACTAGTTGATATGTACTTCAAGTGTGGAAGCACTGCAGAGGCAGAAAAAGTCTTCCTTCAGATGCCAAAATCAAATATAGTTGCTTGGAATGTAATGATTTCGGGTTATGTATCAGCAGGCTGTTACTTTGAAGCGCTTAGTACATATGATGACATGAGGGGAGCCAGCATAAAACCTGATGCAATTACACTTACGAGTGCTTTGGCTGCTTGTTCGCAGCTGGCCGCCTTGGAAAGAGGCAAAGAGATCCACAAGTGCATCGTTGAGAACAGATTAGGTTCCAATGAAATATTAATAGGGTCCCTTCTGGATATGTATGCCAAGTGCGGAGCTGTAAAGGAAGCCGAAAGGGTATTCAATCAGTTGTTGACGAAAGATGTAGTTTCATGGACTTCGATGATTGTTGCCTACGGTTCTCATGGTCAAGCACGTGAAGCTCTGAAGCTTTTCGAGGATATGCTACAAGCTCGTGTTAGACCAGATAGAATCACCTTCCTTGCAGTAATGTCAGCTTGTGCCCACGCGGGACTAGTTGATGAGGGACAGCGATATTTCAACTTGATGTTGTACGACTATGGAATTCAACCTTCGACAGCAGAGTACTCGTGTCTTATTGATCTTCTTGGCCGTGCTGGGAGACTAAATGAGGCTTATGAGATTCTCCAGAAGAACCCTAACATTAAAGGGAACGTTGAGCTGTTGAGTACATTGTTCGCAGCATGTCATTTGCACGGAGAACTTTGGTTGGGGGAGAAAATTGCGAATATTCTTATTGAGAAGGATCCTGGGGACCATTCGACTTATGTAGTTCTGGAAAAGATGTATGCTGCGAAGAACAAGTGGGACGAAGCGCGCAGGATTAGGTTGAAAAGGAAGGAACTGGGATTGAATAAGAATCCAGGTTGCAGCTGGATTGAAGTGGATAAGAGAATCCAGTCCTTCTTAGCTGAGGATAAGACAGTGGCGCAAGCAGAAGCCGTCTATGGCTGTTTATCCATATTATACAGCAACATGACTGATGAAATGTCAACACAAGGCAGCGCAGAATTGTTGAATAATTTTGTCATCTAGAAATCTTGTAGAAGCACGGACGGCAGAATGCATTTTACATCTTTGAAATTCATGAAAAGATGATGCAGTTCTAGAGGTAATCGAAATCTTACAAACTCCAAGTGTGAATATCTGCTACCTCAGATTTATGAAGTAAAAACTACACAAGACGAGTACAACATTACCACATCTTGAAAGGGTTCTAATCCTACAGAAGCCTCCTAGTTGGCGCTGTTAAATTTTCGGTAAGATGGCTTTGACTGAAATTCTTGAACTGGCCCTATCTATTCTATATGATGCTCATAAGCTTAATTTTCTTCACTCTGCAGAGATGAAAGCCAAATCAAAGTTCAGTCAATGTTACTCAGAGAACTTTCTCAGACCTGTAACCACCGCTGTAATCAAAGAGGGCGCCACGCTGTAGGGAAAATTTTTGTCGACTTTGCACAGCAAAATGGCTAGAGGAGGAGGTTAGCTTTTCTACTAACCATTTGTTATCTACCATGAAATCAGCATAAAATGTAGAGTTTGAATACATGAAATGGAAGCTTTTGCACAATACGGTCTTGATTTTTTATTTTTTATGGTTTTTATCATCACTGTGACCTTATTACACCAGTTCAAGGCATTCCATACTGTAATTCGTCATCTGAACATAATCTCATGTCCTCGATTTATGAATGAAAGTCAGAGTATTAATTGTATTTCAATCAAAGTTGTTGAACTCACATAATACTTATAAATTAGTAAGTTACTAGGCTTATGGGAATTAATTTAATTGTTCCAGTTACACAACCAAAGCATGAAAAGCAGCACACATGTCAAGGAATAGAAATGGAGGTCCACTTAGTTGTTGCATATCCAAAACATAGATCTCTCCACCTGCTTTGTACAGCTGCAAAAATTTCAAAAATAAGATAAAACACGCCTATCAACTCGAGTACTCGACAAAACATTGAAATTAGTTAAGTCTTGTAATCTGACGACGATTACAATAAATTGTTATATCAGGCAAGCTACCAAATGATCAAAAAGAAATCCATTATCTAGTAGAAAGGGCTACATCACACAATCTATGCTTAACAGTGACCGGTTTGTGTTCTATTTAACGTGCCATAGAAGGACTAAAAGAACCAAGTCTTGGAATTGAGAAAATTGTCGACTATGTATGTATGCGTTCAAGTAATGATAAACCACTAACCTGAATTTCGAATTTGATAGAATTGTCAGATCTCAGGCGAGCATTGGCTGCAGAAGCCGGGTACAGTGAAGGCGGAGGCAACCACAAGCATTTCATATTAAAGTGCCCTATTCTCTTCCACTTCACATTTAAGCCATGGAAAACCTTCAGGACATCCAGCATCATCTCACGCGGGGATGCTCGTGACTGACCATTTGAATAGAACAAAGTAATGCAATATAAGAGGCTAAAACATCATGTGAAAGGTGTGCTAAATCGAATGGACTAAGAGCCTGTTTGGATTGGCTTTTTTTCAAGTGCTTTTGGCTTTTGCTTCTGCCAAAAGCACTTTTGAAAGAAAAAAAGTGTTTGTTTTGGCTTTTTAGAAAAAGCAAAAGCACCTCGAAAAGCTGCAAAAGTGCTTCTGGGAGAAGCAGCCCAGGTGGTGCTTCTCCGAAAAGCAGAAGCCAAAAGCACCTAGTAATGTGTGCAGAGTCATAAATGCCCCTATTAATTTATTTAAATTACACTATAAATATATACTATCATATATAAATAGCATATCCATTTTGGTAATTTACACATTTCAAAAGCACTTTTCACTTTTATACATCCAAACACACTATTGAAAAAAAGCTGCTTTTTAAACATTCCATCCAAACACAAAAGTTAGCTGCTTCTGCGTTTGGCTTTCACTTCTGCTTCTGCTTTTGGCTTCTGCTTTTTTTAAAAGCCAATCCAAACGGGCCCTAATTACCTTGAAGCCAAGAGCCCAATTACTTGGTCCAGGAAGATCTGATCGTATTGATGCTTGAGCTAAACTCGAGTGTTCCTGTCCCCCCAACACGTTAGAAAATGCCACAGTTTTCAAATGTTGTCTGAAAGAAGACAAAAAAAAAAGAACCAAGTACACAAACTAACTGGAGTTTCCGCGCTTTGAGGGCTGTACAGAACTCCATGATCTAGAGAGCGACTATGGAGCAAAATCGAGTAAGTAATTGTAGCCTGAAACTCCGGAGCATAGTCAACTTAGCAGCAATGAAATGGGAAACAAGTTTAACCGTGCAGCCAGGATAACTATGGTACCTCATTGTGTAGGTGATCCTGAAGAGATCTAATGACTTCACGGACATCAAACCCCATCCGAACCATATCCTTGACAACGTCGATTTCAACCTTTCCAAAAGGACAAGATTACATTAGCCTCTAACAATTACCAAGGAAACAAAGCCAAGAAACACTAACCATGGTTTTTCTCTTGAACATGTCGACTGAAGGCATGGCGATGTACATTGGAAGCTGCTGCTGAAACCAGGCATGACGTCGTATTTCAGGGATTGATATACGTTTCATGGGGTCGACCACAAGTATTCTCGCGATCAAATCCCGTGCACCCTCGGATACATGGCTTGCAACAGGGTACACTCCACTCTACATGATTTGAAGTTATGCCATATCAGAATTGATATACAAACAACTGTTCCAACTTCCATTACCTTGATTTTGGCATACAGCCCCGGAATATTATCATCATCAAATGGAAGCCGTCCACAGAGAAGCGCATACAAGATCACACCGCAGCTCCACACATCCACCTCTGGACCGGCGTACAGTTGTCGACAGATCAACTAATATATGTGATAGAGCTATTTAGATTGGACCAAAACCAATGCTTATATAAATTGGTTAATTTGTAAAGCTATTGAACCTCAGGTGCAGCATAATTCGGGCTTCCGCAGCACGTTTTAAGAAAATGGCCGTCGCGCATAATGTTCCCCAGACCAAAATCCGCAATCTTGACATTATGGTCGGAATCCAGGAGTAGATTTTCCGGCTTGAGGTCGCGGTGCACAACCAAGTTTTGGTGGCAGTATTCGACTCCTGAGATGATCTATTCTGACATGAAATGAAGTGTTGTTCAATTAGAACAACCTTAAAAACATTTATCTAATTATTTCTTTTACACTCATGTTTGCTTCATACTGCAGTAATACCTGTTGGAAATAGTGGCGCGCCTCATCCTCCTGCAGTCTTCCGTTTTCTGTAAGGTAATAGAACAACTCACCAGAATCCATGTACTCCATCACAACATAAATGTTCGACGGCGTGTCTATGACCTCGAAAAGGCGGACAATGTGGGGATGACACAGATTTCTCATTATGTTGATTTCTGTTCTCACTGAAAACGTTGGAATAATGTATCGATGTGTAAGAATTGTTTCGTGCACAAAACAGTGAGGTAATCAATCACAAAACAGATCATATTGTTAAGGAGCAATTGTTGTACCCTTTTCAGCTTCTGAGTTATCAATCGTTTGTTGGTCGAGTATCTTTATTGCAACCTTAACCCCTGTCAATTTGTGGACAGCTAGTTTCACTTTCCCAAATGCGCCAATGCCGAGCGTCTTCCCAAACTTGTAGCATGCTAAATCCTTTCGGCCAGAATTACCCCTGCTGGCACTTCGATCCATCTTTCAACTGTCGGGAAGAGGACAACAATGAGTCCTTTTTCAAGCAAATTTTCTTGTTAGATCCACAGTGCATAGAAATTAAAACTATGCAAGAAAAATATCAGTAGCAGAGAAACCAGAAAATTACATCATAGACAATACAAGGAATTCATCAAAACAAACATACAATTAGGGTTTCCAGCCTTCACATGTACACTAAAAAAAACTAGAACATAACGAACTCTTACAATTTTGACGCCAAATGTAAGCCCTGATCAACAATTTGTGTCCTGAAACCAATCAGGCGATGATCGGACAAACAGAATCAAACTAACTCTCTCGAATTCCCAAAAGACTGGCCATGGAAGATCAACAAGTTGAAACAGGAAAAAAATAAACTCCACTAACTAGAAAAAGGAAACCTTAACCAAGAAGTAAACCCAAGACCTCAACTTTAATCAAGATGTCCTAATCCTCACAGTTAGGACAGCACAATAAATTAACAATTTCAGAAATTTACACGAAACTCGTGTATGGTTTGTAGACATAAACATACCAAGCTCTGCTCAGCGTAGAAGTGCAGCAGAAAGCGAGGGAGGACGAAAAGTGGTGTATAAGAAAGGTTTGAATTCTTTTATGGTAGTTGAGGTGGACAAGCACCAGAAGTAATCCTACCATTGTTTACGACGTTGTGAGTTGTGAGAACGGACAAAAATGGGCATTTCAGTGGTACTGGCCAAGTTTCAACACATGAATTATGATACGGACACACTGCTATCAAGTGGTAATAGTGGCAGAAGCAGACAATAAATATGGCCATGTCTGTTACGCAATAAATATATAAAGAAAGAAATCTGTATTCAGTTGTGCTTGCTGGCCCATTCAACAAACAAAGCCTAAAAGAGGACAAACACAGATGTCCCAAAAATATATATAGTTGACGTACATGCAATACCGAATCTGTAAAAATGCTAATCATAATACGATTCATTTAGTTAAGTGTTGGGCCATCCTCTATTCTATTGTTGTATTGCATTGTTGTGTAATTTTATTTTATTTTTTTGTATTATTTTAATGTAATGTATTTCAATTTTATATTTTCGTCATATAATTTTATATGTATATATATAATTCAATTAAATATTTATAAATTCACTAAAAAAGAATTTACATAAAAAAAGATCTTGTTTTCCTAGTTCCTAAACAACTGAAAGTATGCAAAATAAAATAAAATAATCACAAAAAGCAAAAAAGGATTAAAAAAAGAATAAAAATAGCGTTGGGCTATAGTGGCCTTGGGAAAATAGTGCTGCACCGTTCATTTAACAAGGAAATGGCGGAGCAGCTGGAGTTTGCAGATTACTGCTAGAGAAGACCATCACTGTAAATTGGCGGTGGACACCATTTTTCTAGTCATTGCTAGAGATGCTTTTATCCCGTACTTTAAGTAAGGTGGGTTGGTTCAATTTCGTTAAATATAACCATTTTAATCAAGAACTTGTCTTACATTTGTGACACCTATTTTCTCAACTTCAATGGCCAAAGCCATCCCATCCCATCCTACAACTTCAATTCCTTTATTTGCTTCACGAAATCACTGAGAGAAAATACTGAAGCAGGCATCCCAATGCCAAGATTGCATTTCCCATATCTGATGTAGTAGAGGCATAAGGAGATCGTTCACCTCTTTTTCCTTCAATGAGACCCCCAACTTGTGCACAGTCAGTTTCAAAAATGATTTAGGATAACTCGAGCTCCCAAGCCAGCTTCATACCGAAAATAATACCCAAAGTTCTTTTTGGATGCTACACATTAGGGCACCATGTGTGTTTTGATCTCATGTGCCATGGTTCATCCCAATGTGGGGCTTCATTGCCTAGGAACTCCCGGAATCTCGCTTTCCATATGCACCAAATCCCAAATCCGAACATCAAAGCCGATTCTTCATTCACATTTTTTTACTTCCATTGCGGCAATTCAATCTCTGAGTAGTGGCAACGAGAAGCCCTGGATCAACCAAGCTCCAATCTTTGTCCAAATTGCAGCAACAATGGGGCACTCTCGCAAAACATGAACAACGGATTCCACTCCTCCACGCCGTTGACATTTATCAGATGGGGCAAACCGATGGGAAAATCATATCATACAATTTATTGATTAGACTTTCTTTTTTTTTTTAAAAAAAAAAACTACTTTTAGTAGAATACATTAAATATCAAAATACTAAGTATATTTGTTACAATATATAGGTATAATTATATATACATAAATTAAATATGTTTACTTATATTTCTTCTAAACAAATACCATCACGGGATAATGGGTCAAGTGAGAATCGAACCCCTAACCATTAAGTTGGAAGTCATGGGACACAACTACTAGGCTATATCTCCATTCCCCATATGTTTAGTTTTTTTTGGAGAAAAGTCAAAGCCGATAACAAGAGGAAAAACAAAAACAAAAACAAAACAACGCTCGATAAAAGCAAAGGAAGAACTAAGACCTAATTGTTATTAGTATTTTATTTATTATTTGTTATATGTAAGTATCATAATTTTACTTTAAAGAAAAAGAAATAATTGAGGTACATTTTGAGGCGCAAAAATGTGGAAAAACAAGAAAAATAAATAAAACGAGGACTGTATTTCTATCAATTTTTTTGGTTCCTTTCGTTACTTTTTAACCTGTTGTCATTTCATTTCATTTGTTTTCAAAAAACTACCAAACCTTGGGATTAGGAATACTTTTATTCACATAATTATAGAAGACTATTCTAGGTGCGATTGCGAAGCGAGTGAGCTTATGAGTGTAGTAGAGTTTGTGGGTGCGCTCTTATTCTTTGTACTCATCAGTAATTTGTAAATTGATGAGCGAAAATCAGAGGGAAGGGTTCGCATAGTCGCATTCTAGGGTTCGCATTGTCCCGCATTGCGTAAGTTCTTCTGGGTATTGGGTTTTGCTGCTTCGTCTTACCTTGTTTTCGCCATGGCAAGCAAGGATGTCAATGTCATCTCCGACGACGAAGGTAAAACTGACGCCTAAAGTTTTCCTTTTTCTGTTTGGTTTTTTCTTTTTTATTTTATTTTTTTTTTGGGGGGGGGGGGGGGGGGGCATGAACTACGCTCATTCTTTGCTTAATCTTTGATTTTCTTGGTTTGTTAATCTGTCTTCTTTTTCGTTGAAGAGCCCTACCAAGTTGATGATCGGGACGACGAAGACGAAGAAGAGGACGGTGAGGCATCTTTGGTTTCTGCCACCCCTTCTCCCGGTTAATAATCGGAATATAGAATTTTATAACGTTTCTTAGTTATGCTATTTGGTTTCTTTTTTTTCCTTTTTTTTTGGTGCTCCATTGATGTTAGGTTTTCTGTTGCCAGCATTTTTTTTTTTTTTGTTGTTGTTGTGGTTAGGGGTAATCTTTCTGGGTAAGAGTGCGATTTTTTGGGATTATACTGAATTGATTATTCACCTTATCAATTCTATAGTTCCGCTGCAAATTAGCATAATCTGTTTCTTGGTATTTTGCTTAACATTTCCATTGCTTTTCTCGGCATTTAGGGATGGCTGTTCTGGCTCATGTACATCTTGCAAACTGTAACTCCTTTTGGGTTTAAATTAATTTTGTTCATATGTTTCTTTGTCCTCCTTTTTTTTCATTTTTTTTTTCCCGAAAAATTGTTCACATGTTTGTTATTGGTGGGAATTCAATGTGTGTTTTCAAACAGATGAAGGGCAAGATGAATATGAGAAAGATGGATTTATAGTGGATGGTTCAGAGGAAGAAGAGGAATCCGACAGCGATGGGGAAAGGCAGAAGAAGAAGAAGAATAGGAGGAGGAAACGGTAGTCACTTTGTTTATTAATTATCAAAACCTTATACTCAGGGACAGGCAGGTATAATATACTGCTGTATTCATGTATTTGATGGAGTATAGGGAATCAGAGAGGAACCATATGCTTGATGAGGAAGATTATGAACTTCTCCAGGAAAGCAACATCTCAGTCCATCGCCCGAAACCTGTATATTTATGCTGATTTCCTTCACTTGTTCCCCTAAAATTTACCTTCATTTTGCAAGCTGTTTCTTTTTTTTTTTTTTAAACATGATTTATCAAGCATTTATGGATGACAAAAAGCCTTGTTTGTTTATCACCAGGGAAACAAGAAGTTTAAGCGGCTAAAGAAGGCTCAAAGGGACACTGGAGAGTCCTCTGGGCTTTCAGATGAAGAACCAGTTTATGGAAGTGGAAAGGGAGGACTAACAGCTGAGGAGAAGCTTAAGCGCAGCTTATTTGGAGATGATGATGGTATACATTATTGAAATTGTCTTCTACTACAGTACTAGTAGATCCTCAATGGTTATTTTCTTTGTATTGTCTTGCGTATCAATGATTAATGTAGGACATCCTCTCGAAGATATTGCTGAGGAGGATGAACAGTTGGAGGAAGAGGATGAGGACTTTGGGGAGGAGGATGAGATGGATGATTTTATTGTCGATGAGGAAGTAGTTGATGAACATGGATCTGCCGTGAGGTATACATAGTAATATATTTTGCCACTGATCTATGTGTTTCTTGGGGTTCTAGTATGAAATATTAATCTGTATATACAACTGGGCATATTTGTATGCAGAGGTGGGCGGAAGGGTCTCAAGAAGAACAGGCAACACCTAGGAGTTTCTTCATCTCTACTGCAGGAAGCCAATAAAATCTTTGGTGAGGAGTCCAAAAAGAGGGAAATGTTTACTGATACTGGTGACAGGAACCTTGAGGATAACTTAGACCCTAGTACACTTGCTGAGAAGTATATGTCAGAAAAAGACAACCAGATTAGGGAGATCGACATCCCTGAAAGAATGCAGGTTTATGACGAACACTTTGGAATATTTCTTGATTTCCATGCCGAGGCATAGTTCTTGATCTATTTTATTTTCCGGTTAGATATTGGAGGAGTGTACTGGCAGTCCCCCAACAGATTATGTTAGTACCCAGATGGAAACCGAGTGGATATATAATCAGCTAGTGAATGGTATGGTACCTTTTTATAACAATAGTAGCTCCACGACGGAAGAAGCAAATGATGAACTGAAGGGCCACCTTGCAAAATTTCTGGAGTTAATGCATGTTCAGAAGTTAGATGTGCGTGTTTTTCCCAATTTTTTTTTTTTTTTTTTTTTTATTATTAACCCAATGAGGAACTAAAAATTTTCTGTTTATTCTACGATTGTTTATTGGTACAGGTTCCATTTATTGCCATGTACCGAAAAGAGGAGATCTTGAGCCTATTAAAGGATCAAAATGAATCTGAACCCGAGGACAGTGATCCTAACCAGAAACCTAATATAAAGTGGCACAAGGTGGGGGTTTGACATTCACTTTAATATCAAATAAAGCTATTTATAACCTTTACTACTTATTTATTTGTTCAATTGATGTCCTCTTGTTGGATTATTCATTTATAATGCTAAACTATTTGGTGTAAAGTTTCTTCCCAAATAATTATTTAGAAAACAATTGAGCTGAAACGTTGTTGGGATAAGAAAATTTGCTTAGGAAATTGATATGATTCATTTTTGGATGGTGATCCCACCAAAAAGAATTTGCCAAGATATTTAGGGGCTGTTGCGCTGCAGGTACTTTGGTCAATACAGGACTTGGACCGCACATGGCTTCTTCTTCAGAAAAGAAAGAGTGCACTCCAGTCATACTTTGAGATGCGATTTGAAGAAGAGAAGAGAATACATGATAAACCACGGCTCAAATTAAATAAGCAGCTTTTTGATTCAATAACCAAGTCACTCAAAGCTGCTAATTCAGAACGAGAGGTGGATGACGTAGATTTTAAATTTAATTTGCACTTCCCCCCTGGTGAAATTGCTCTAGATCAAGGGAAATATAGAAGACCAAAGAGGAGATCACATTACAGTGTTTGCTCTAAATCTGGGCTATGGAAAGTTGCCAGAAAATTTGGCTATAGCTCCGAACAATTTGGTTTGCAGATTTCTCTACAGAAACGGGTGGGTTTAGTGTTATTTTTCACTGCCCTTGTCTGCACCATGGATTCCATGTTTGCTCTTTTGCTTTCCCTTTTTATCTATACATTTATTTTTGGTAGAGGATGGATGAATTGGAGGATGCAATGGAAACACCAGAGGAAATGGCTGCTTATTTCACCTCTGCAGCTTTTGAGACACCGCAAGCAGTGTTGAAGGGTGCAAGGCACATGGTATGTGGAAGTTATATTTTATTTTCAGTATATTGGATAAGTTTGAAGTGTTCAATTGCATGGTGCAAGGCACATGGTATGTGGAAGTTATATTTCATTTTCAGTATATTGGATAAGTTTGAAGTGTTCAATTGCATTTACTTGTCATGATGAAATACAGGCAGCTGTAGAAATTAGCTGTGAAACAACTGTCCGGAAGCATGTCCGCAGTATCTTTATGGATAGTGCTGTAGTTTCAACTTGTCCTACACCTGATGGGAACGCAGCAATTGATTCTTTCCATCAGTTTGCTGGAGTAAAGTGGTTGCGTAATAAGCCCATTAACAAATTTGATGATGCTCAATGGCTTTTAATTCAGAAGGCTGAAGAAGAGAAGCTCTTGCAAGTTTCTATCAAATTGCCAGAAGCTGTTCTGGAAAAGCTAATAAGTGATTCACATGAATATTATCTGAGTGATACTGTTAGTAAATCTGCTCAGTTGTGGAACGAGCAGCGGAAGCTGATAATTCATGATGCATTTTACAATTTACTTCTGCCTTCTATGGAAAAAGAGGCAAGAACTTTGTTGACTAGTAGGGCAAAGGCTTGGTTACAATGGGAATATGGAAAGCTTGTATGGGATAAAGTATCATTTGCTCCATATCCGAGCAAAAAAGATGTTATTTGTCCAGATGAAGAGGCTGCACCTCGGGTTATGGCATGCTGTTGGGGACCAGGGAAGCCAGCCACAACTTTTGTGATGCTGGATTCAGATGGGGAGGTTATTGATGTACTGCCTGCTGGGTCCCTCAGCCTTCGTGGCCTAAGTGTTAGTGATCAACAACGTAAGAAAAATGACCAACGGCGTGTAAAAAAATTTATGATAGACCACAAACCACAGATTGTGGTTTTAGGTGCAGCTAATTTGTCCTGCAAACGGCTGAAGGACGATATTTTTGAGGTAGAAATAGTTGATTTGTCTTGTATTTTATTTTCACTTTTAAATGTCAGAAATACTGTTCATTTGCTCGCATTTGAAAAATCATCATGAATGAGAGGTGTTTAAGGTGGTATTTTGTCATTTGGCCGATTTATAAACAGGTTATCAACATGATGAAGGATAACACGGGTGAAGAGATAAATGATTTGGAGATTGTTTATGGTGAAGAATCTCTCCCGCATTTGTATGAAAATTCACGCATTTCAGTTGATCAGTTCCCTTCACAAGAAGGTATACCATGAACTTTGTCTAAAACTGTTTCATAATGTTGGGGAAACCACTGTTGCCTTTTGTTCGTGTGATTGCATGCTATGATGGTTAATACCGTTCTTGTCAGTCCTCAACGTTATATGTTTTTGCAAGGCTACTGGGGTTACTTGTTTTCATTTCTGTTTTAGGGATTATTAGGCGTGCAGTGGCTCTTGGACGCTATCTCCAGAATCCATTGGCCATGGTTGCAACATTGTGCAGGCCAGGTAAGGAGATATTGTCTTGGAAACTGAGTCCTTTAGAGAACTTTCTTACACCTGATGAGAAGTATACCATGATTGAACAAGTTATGGTGGATGCAACAAATCAAGTTGGTCTTGATCTAAATTTGGCTTCTTGCCATGAATGGCTATTTGCTCCTTTGCAATTTATTTCTGGGCTTGGACCCAGAAAAGCAACTTCATTGCAAAGGTCCCTGATAAGAGCAGGAGCCATTTTCACTAGGAAAGATCTGCTAACATCCCATGGCCTTGGTAAAAAGGTTTTCATTAATGCTGTTGGATTTTTGAGAATTAGACACAGTGGTTTGACTTCTAGTAGTAGTCAGTTCATAGATTTGTTAGATGACACCCGAATCCATCCAGAATCTTACGGTCTTGCACAAGATTTGGCCAAGGATATGTTTCGGGAGGATGGGAATGAAGATGCAATTGATGATGATGATGTGCTTGAAATGGCTATCGAGCATGTCAGGGAGAAGCCACATCTATTGAGAGCCATTGATGTTCATGAATATGCCACACAGAAAAACTGCCAGAACAAAAAGGAAACCCTTAATGATATAAGGTTGGAGTTGATTGAAGGCTTCCAAGATCGCCGTAGACCATATCAAGCTCCCAGTGCAGATGATGAGTTTGGCTTGATATCGGGAGAGTCTGAAGAAGCACTTTCTGAAGGGAGAATTGTACATGCAACAGTTCGCAGAGTGCTAGCTCAGAAAGCAATTTGTGGTCTTGAATCTGGATTGACCGGTGTGCTCTTCAAGGAAGATTACACCGATGATTGGAGTGATATTGATGAGCTAACTGATAAGCTCCGTGAAGGTGATATTTTAACTTGCAGAATCAAATCAGTTGACAAGAGTCGCTATCAGGTGTTTTTGACTTGTAAAGCCAGTGAAATGAGGGTTAATCGGTTCCAGAATAATCAGATCATGGATCCTTACTATCATGAAGAACGTGGCATCTTACAAACACAACAGGAAAAAAGTCGTAAAGAGGAGGAACTAGCAAAGAAACATTTTAAGCCAAGATTGATTGTTCATCCTCGTTTCCAAAATATAACAGCCGATGAAGCAACACAGGTGTGTTGCATTGTTGCAACTGTGATCCATTTGATCATTTCTAGACTTGCATGGCATTTGCATTTGTTTTGAAGTGATGTGGGGTTGTGCCATACATGTAATGAGTAAATAAATCACTTGTATGTGTGGATTATCTTTTAGTATTTCTAGGATAACCAATGGCCTAAACTGTGCTATATTATACTGAGCATCACTGTTCTGATAAGTGAGATCTGCCTTTTTACATTCTTCTATGATACATAGGCAAACGTACATTTTCTCTTTTCTGGCAGTTTCACTTTCCACTTATACTCCGGGTTTTATGTTGGAACAGTTTTTGTCAGACAAAGATCCTGGTGAAAGTGTTGTCCGCCCGAGTTCTCGTGGACCTTCATTTTTGACTTTGACACTCAAAGTTTACGATGGGGTATATGTTCACAAGGACATAATTGAAGTTGGAAAGGAACTCAAGGATATTACTAGCTTACTTCAAATAGGCAAGACACTTAAAATTGGGGAAGATACATTTGCAAATCTTGATGAGGTATGGATTTGAGCTATTGATTTGAGTATTTGATTAATTCAAGTTTAGAAATATGACTTATATCGTATGGAGGTGAATTATTAGGCTATGAGCTGTCCAAAAGTTTTATGTTCCAGAGCATTGGAGCGATGTCGGTAACTTATTCCTGTGCTTGATGTTTGCTTAACACATACATGAGAGGAATCAATCATGTTCTCTATTAGTTATGGTTGCAAGATTGGTGTGACTCACTTGAGATAATCCTTGTGCCATAGATATTGGTTACTTTCCATTCAATTTTCCTTTTTGAGTTTATTGTGTGATGCTGACATGCTTTAACTTAGGGAATGGTAATCATTTAGTCAATGAATTGTTGATCTAGTCATGATAGTTTCCACATTGTCTGTATTTCATAGGATCCTCTCTCACTAAAGAGGAAAACATTTAATTATTTTGTTTTCTTTCAGGTAATGGATCGATATGTGGGTCCATTGGTAGCTCATTTGAAGGCAATGCTAAACTACCGTAAATTTAGGATGGGTAATAAAACTGAAGTTGATGAGCTCCTCAGAATTGAGAAGGCTGGAAATCCAATGAGAATTGTATATGGCTTTGGCATTTCCCATGAACATCCTGGAACATTCATCCTGACTTACATCCGCACTTCTAATCCACGTCATGAGTACATAGGTCTGTATCCAAAAGGATTCAAGTTCCGCAAACAGATTTTTGAGGATGTAGACTGTGTTGTGGCTTATTTTCAGAAACATATTGATGATCCTCGTGATTCATCATCCCTCCGCTCTGGTGCAATAAAGAGTGGCGGCGGCTGGGGCGATTCATCCAATGATAGAAATGGTGACGAAGATAACTCAGGCGGGCGCGGGCGAGGGCGAGGACGTGGGCGCGGGCGCGGACGTGGAAGGAGCGACAGGCAAGATTTTGATCAGGGTTCCACATGGGGCTCTAGCGATGGTGGCAATGATTGGGGAGGTGGCAATGCTGCTGATAGCGGTGGACGTGGACGGGGGCGCGGGCGTGGCCGTGGCCGTGGAAGGAGTGACAGACAAGATTTTGATCAGGGTTCCACATGGGGCTCTAACGATGGTGGCAATGATTGCAATGCTGCTGATAGCGGTGGACGCGGGCGTGGACGCGGGCGTGGCCGTGGCCGTGGAAGGAGTGACAGACAAGATTTTGATCAGGGTTCCACATGGGGCTCTAGGGATGGTGGTAATGATTGGGGAGGTGGCAGCAGCAGCAATGCTGCTGATGGCGGTGGAGGCGGAAGTAGTTGGGGTGCCTGGGGAAAGGGAGATGGTTCTGGTCATGCTGGAATGGATGCTGCAGGAGGAGGTAATTCAGGGTGGGGTAGTGGTAGCAAGAAAGGTTCTGATGATGGTGGATGGGGTGGCAGCAGTGGTGGAGGTGGTGGATGGGGCGGCAATTCAGGGTTTGATAGTGGTAACAAGGGAAGTTCTGGTGATGGTGGATGGGGCGGCAGCAATGGCGGAGGTGGCAATCAAGGGTTTGGTAGTGGTAGCAAGAAAGGTGCTGATGACGGTGGATGGGGTGGTGGCAGTGCAGGGGGTGGCACTAGTGGTGGATGGGGTGGCAGCAGCAGTGCTGGAGGTGGCACTAGCGGTGGATGGGGTGGCGCCAGTACTGCTGGAGGTGGCGCTAGTGGTGGATGGGGTGGCAAGAGCAGTGCTGGAGGTGGCGCTAGTGGTGAATGGGGTGGCAGTAGTGGTGAAGCTGGTAACAAGAAAAGTTCTGCGGATGGTGGATGGGGAGGCGGCAGTAGTGGAGCTGGTAACAAGAAAAGTTCCGAGAGTGGTGGATGGGGTGGCGGCAGCGCTGCTGGAGGTGGTGCTAGTGGTGGATGGGGTGGCAGTAGTGGTGGAGGTGGTAAGTCTGAGTTTGGCAGTGGTAACAAAAAAAGTTCTGATGGTGGATGGGGTGGTGGCAGTACTCAAGGTGGTGGGTGGGGTGGTGAAGGTGGTAATTCGGGCTTGGGTAGTGGTGGCAAGAAAAGTTCAGATGATGGTGGATGGGGCAACAGTGGTGTTGGAGGTGGTAATTCAGGGTTGGGTAGTGGTGGCAAGAAAAATTCGGATGATGGTGGATGGGGCAACAGCAGTGCTGGAGGTGGCAGTGGATGGGGTGGCAAACCTGATAATTCAGGGTCGGGCAAGAAAACTTCTGATGATGGCGGATGGGGCGGTGGCGGCGGTCGCGGTGGCTGGTAGTAACTATTTGACTTGAGTTTGACAATGCAATTTAAGTGTCTCTAACTTTGTAGTTATTCCCTAAATGCTACGTACCCTGTAGCGTCCCATTCCCATTTTAACCTTTATGTATGGTTGAATTCTCCAGCTTTTGCTGTGGATTACAGTAATTCGTCATGTCTTTCATTTTGGTTTTACTGAGATTGAAGGATATAACCTTTTGGTATATTATTCCACATCCTTCTTACCCACTGTATACATACAGTGGATTCAAATTAGACATGTATGATGGATGTGTAAATATTCAATGCATTATGGATTTCAGTGGGCATTGATTCATTGTTCCCCACAAATTCAGATGGTTCGAATTGAGGATAAGATATGTTCATAGAATCTTTGGAGAAAGCATTGATCAAACACCATTAAAAAGATGTTCACATTTGTCCCCACAGATAAAGACCATTAAAAAGAATTTAGAAACACAACAATGTCAGTATTCAAATGGCCAATATGAGTACTCTGTATAGTGATCATCTTCATGGTAGGGTACTGTAGGTGGTTCCACAGGTTCGCTCCGCCTAGAACTGCCGCGAGCTGAACGAAAAGGCCACCGCAAAGACCACCGTCTCTGGCTCCTGTTCCTGTTCCCATTCTGCTGCTCCCTCGAGCTGTCACTACTGCAACCATTGTTTTGTCCATTGGTAGTCAGGTCATATCGACAAACAGGGCACGAGCTGCGCTGCTCCAGCCACGGTACAATGCATTCTGAGTGATATAAATGCTTACACGGAAGCTTCCTCACCTGTGAACCCAACTCGAACTTCTCCTTACAGACAGCGCAGGTTGCATCAGCGCGAATGTGCTTCTTGGAAATCTTAACCTTTGGCAAGGCATCGATGGAGGATCTTGAAGCCGGGGGAGGCGCCCCATGCTGAGCGTCTTGTGTCACGTGCTCGAAGAACTCCTCAACTCCCGGCCCTATGAAATAATCTCCCCCATTGTCGCGCCTGAATCCAAGCGACTCGTTTAGGAACTCCAGCAGCCCGCCATTGCCCGGCATCATCCTCCCCGGCATGTCTCCACTGAAAACAAGGAATGAATTCCATGAGTTCCCATTTAGACCGCCCGCCTGCTCGGATATTCTCCCGTTGCTCCTTATTGACATTTGTTGCCTAAGGAAATTCGACACGGCCTCCATGAACCTCGGCCTGCGCACAGGCTCTGTAGAGTTCGCCGCAATCGCTTCTTCAAGGTCCTGAATGAAACCCCCATTACAGTTTGGGCAAACTGCGGTTTGTCTGTCGAGGTTGACAGCTTCACTGCAACTGTAGCACCAATGCGTTCCCCCATCGCTTGCCATTGCTAATACAAATTCCAGAAGGATCTTTAACAAGGGCTAAACTGCAAACATTTGCAACCTGTTGAAATTGTTGGTGGAATCAATCAATAAACACTAATAACATCATTAAGAACCAAAATCCATCACTAAAATCAGCCTAGATACAGCTTTCTTCGGCTAATTTCCCTATTCTACCTTTGTAAAAGGGTGGCAACTAAGCTCCATCGGATTCCAAAGCACAACATTTTAGTAAACAAAATTAAATCATCAGTGAGAAAAACAAGAAAGAAAAAACCCTAAACTATATGGGAATTTGAGCCCGGCGGTCAACCCCTGATTGCATTCTTTCGTGAATTTTTGTGTTGCCTTAAAAGATGCTAAATCAAGAACATCAATGTGGTTTCCAACTAATGGTACATTAATCTATTACAAAAACAAAAATTAATATGGAACCATAAAGTGAGATATCCAAGCAATTAACCAAGAGAATTGAAAATTGCGAAGCAGATACAAGTAAAAAACAGAACCCAGAAAATGAAGATACTTTATCATTTCTTAATGTTTGAGATTTAACAAAATGCGATGAATTTCCCATTAATTTCACCATCAATGCATCCAATTTTTTTTTTTTTTTTTTTTTTTTAAAGGGTACAAAAAGCTAAATCCGAAAGAGCACAACAAGAAGTCCACATTCCCAACAAAATCCCAGAAGCCAGCAAGAACAAATCAAGCAAGATGCATTCTTTAAAGCATTAATAAACCAAAAAATGGAAAACTGACCCAAAATAAAAACAAGAATCGAGAATGTTTCATTCGTACCTTTGATCCAGAGGCTAAACCGACAAGAACAAAGGAGACCCAGATGGAATTTACACATTGACAGTTAATCATAGCGCTGCATTATTATGTGGAAAGACTAAAGAGAAAAAGGAGCATTTAATGTAGTAGTAGAATAAAATAGAAAAAGAAAGGTAATTTTGTCGAGATGGGAGTTTTGTGGGAAAGTCCGATAAAGTGAGTTAGAGTGTGTGAGAGTTAGCAAAACAACAGTGGTTTTTCGTTGAGAAAACTGTAATGATAAAACAGTACTCCTACTAGTTCAGAGGAATTCGGAGGTAAATAAAGTTGAGCTTTATTTGAATCAAAACAAAATGATCGTCCAGTACAAATTATGAATAAGGCTCAACTATAAATACTATGCAGGAGGCCTGTCCAGGAGGCCCAATTAAAGGAAAACAAGGTAAACAATAAAGGCCCAATAGGAAAGGCCCAACAACAACTGCCTACTCTAACTGAGTAACAGACTCGATCAGTGAGCTTGGCCTCGATCTTCTTGTATGGTGATGGAGGCAGCTGCAGATTCATCCTCAATATCCCCCCGCAAGCTGAACCACGCCAGAGGTTCAACTTGGAGCAGAAAAAATGGAACAATTTGGAAGGTAACCCCTTGGTAAACATGTCAGCAACCTGTTGGGGAGAAGGCAGAAACAAGGGGTTGATGAAGCCTTGTTGAAAATAGTCTCGAACATAGAGACAACCGACGTCGATGTGCTTCGTCCGTTCATGGTGGACGGGGTTCTTGACCAGTTGAATTGCGGAAGCATTGTCACAGTAGATTGGGAATGGCTGAGGAAGAGGAAGACCAAGTTCAAGGAGCAAGTTCCGAATCCATAACATCTCGGCAGCCACAGCACCAAGGCTGCGATACTCGGCCTCAGTGGAGCTCCTGGAAACGTAATTTTGTTTCTTGGTTTTCCAGGCCACTAAGGAGTCTCCCAAGAATACACAGTAACCAGTAAGAGACTTGCGCGAGACAGGGCAATTCCCCCAATCGGCATCACAAAAGCCACGAAGTTCCAGAGACAAGCCAAAAGGATAGAACAAACCTATGGAAGGGTTGTTATGAAGGTACTGCAGAACCTGTACAACTCCAGTCCAATGAGTTTCAGTGGGCTCATGCATGTATTGGCTAAGTTGCTGCACGCTGTAGCAAATGTCGGGTCGAGAGAAGCCGAGGTAGAGAAGCTTGCCAACAGCCTTTCTGTAGAGATGAGGATCCTTGAAGATAATACCATCAGTGCCCAGTGTTTTATGAGCTGGACAAGGGGTATGAACCTTGGCATTCAAAGGAACATCAAATTCTGCTAAGAGGTCAGAGGTATATTTGTGTTGGGTGATGGAGTACCCAGTAGATGAAGAGGTGATCTCAAGACCAAGGAAGTAGGCAGCCTTGCCTAGGTCCTTGATGGTAAATTTCTCATGTAGACCAACTTTCAGAGCTGAGATCTCAGAGAGGTTAGCACCTGTAATTAAGATGTCATCGACATATACAACAATGATAATGAGACCAAGAGAAGTCGACTTAAAAAATAGACACTGATCACAGTGAGCAGGGGAGTATCCAAGGTCCTTCAAAAAGGTAGACAACGCCCCATACCACTGTCGGGGTGCCTGTTTAAGACCATAAAGGGACCTTTTCAACCGGCAAACTGAGCCTCGGGGTGTCTGCAAACCTTGAGGGCAATGCATGTATATCTCCTCATCAAGATGGCCATGGAGAAATGCATTGTTAATATCGAGCTGTGAGATGCCCCACTGAAAAGAAGCTGCCAAGGCAAATAGGAGTCGAACAGTGCCTGCCTTAGCCACCGAAGCAAATGTGTCATTATAGTCTTCTCCAAACTTTTGGTTGAACCCTTTAGCCACTAGCCTCGCTTTGTATTTCCCAATGGTACCATCCGGGTTGTGTTTGATTTTGAAAATCCATTTGCAGCCTATAGGGTGTTTCCCTGACGGAAGAGGAACCACATCCCATGTTCCATTAAGTTTAAGAGCATCCAGTTCAGATTGGATGGCCTTTTCCCAATGCACAATACCAGTGGCTTGACTGTAATCTCGAGGCACAAATTCAGGATCCACAACTGATGAACAATAGTAATCATCAAACTTAACTGGACGCTTGATCACCCTTCGAGGTCTTGCAAGTCTATTGTCTTCAGGAGCAGCAGTCACTTGATGCTCAGGGAGAGGTGAAGGATGTTGACCAATAGAAGATAAGTCAACAGATAGAGAAGTACCACAGGGTGCTTCAATAGAGGTATGAGAGACCTGTGATTCAGTGGGAGTCACAGGAGAGTGAACATTAGAGGTATGTCTCATTGGCTCAGTGGGAGCCAAAGGAGATGGCACTGAAGACTGAGATGCAGTGGGCATCTCAGTGGAAGAGGTAGAGGGCTGTGCTGCATTAGATGGTGCAGAGGGTATCTGGAAACCAGGGACAAGGTGGGATGAAGGAGGAGAGGTAAAATCAGGGCAATGAGATGTAGGCTTGGATAGGATTTTCAGAGGAAATATGTCATCGAAGAAGATGACATCTCTAGAAATACAAACTTGTTTGGTATCAAGCACTAAGACTTTATGACCCTTCTTGTTCTGAGCAGTGCCTAAATAGATACCTTTCACCCCTCTAGGATCAAGTTTTCTAGATTGGGGACCAGCAATCTTCATGTAACATAAACATCCAAAGGTGTGCAACAAGGATAGGTCAGGTTTAGTTCCAAGAAGAACTTCACAAGGGGATTTCCAGGATAGGATTTTAGTGGGCAAGCGATTGATTATGTAGGCTGACAATAGAAGGGCATCACCCCAATAAAATTTGGAAACACCAGAGGTGAGGAGCAGACTCCTAGCAACTTGGATTAGGTGTTGATGTTTCCTCTCAACTCTCCCATTTTGTTGAGGGGTATAGACACAAGAGGTTTGATGTGTGACTCCAAGGGTTTGAAAGAGGGTTTGACACTTATGATTGCAAAATTCCGACCCATTATCAGTTCTCACAACCTTCACAGCCCCATTATATTGATTTTTGACATGGGCAAAAAACTGAGATAGAAGATCAGGTGTAGCAGATTTGTGATTGAGTAAGTATATCCAAGTTGCCCTAGATGCATCATCTACGATTGTCAACATATATTTGGAATTTGTTCTATCACAAGGTGTAAATGGACCCCACAAATCACAATGTATGAGCTCAAAAGGCAAGGAAGCATGAGAGGTACTATGAGGAAAAGGCAATCTATGAATTTTAGAGACATAACAGATATCACATGGTAAAGAACAACCTTTATTGGACAGTAAACCCATATGAGAGAGTACAATAGATGAAGGATGTCCCAACTTATTATGCCAAATCACATCTGATTTAGAGGAATCAATAGAAACAGAACTCATAGCAAAAGATGGTAAATTCTTACTTGAGCTACCCTTAATCATGTAGAGGTTATTAAGCAGAGGTGCTTTAAGTAAACAGCTTCTAGTGTTCAGGTCCTGCACAATGCAAGTGGATGGATCAAACATAACAGAAACCTGGAGATCTTGTGCTAAACGACCTATGGAAATCAGATTAAGGACTACCCCAGGCACATAAAAGACATTTGGAACCAAGAAGTCATCACTGATTTTAATGGAACCAATATGTGAGGGGTTTTTGGTCGAGCCATCTGGCAGGATTAGTGTTTGAAGAGATTGACAAGGCTGAGGATCAATGAGGTAAGAATATTTTGAGCATAAATGACAACTAGCTCCGGAGTCTAATAGCCAACAATCACTCAGAAAGTATGAATCAAGGGGCAGAGAGCTACCTGCCATGTGGAAGGCTCCTCCAACATACTCCACAGGGTTGTTAATGACAGCTCCCTGAGTTCTTCCCAGCTTCTCAATCAACTCTTCAATCTTTGAGAGTCTCAACTCAACAGGATTCAGTTCAGATACATTCACTCCCTTAGCTTGAACAGTAGGATCACTAGTAACAGCACCCACAGGACCTGCAGTAGGCTTTCCCTTTCCTTTCTCAGAGAGTGACTTGTACCAATCAGGTACTATACCAGTAAGCTGGAAACAATTTGCCTTAACGTGTCCTCTCTTCTTACAGTGATCACACGTTGCATTCTTGTTGGCAAGTTGGAAGCACTTCTCCTTGGTATGACCAGTCTTCCTGCAATAAGAACAAGTAACAACTCCACGCCTATCATTAGAATTTTTATCCACCACAGCTAAGGTGAAACCAGTGGAACCAGTGTCAATAGTAGTTGAATCACCACCACCTTTCTGAGTTTCAACCAAGCAAACCATTCCAAAGGCTTTACACACTGAAGGTAAGGGATCCATCAGTAATATCTGGTTAGATACATGAGAGAAGTCATCATTAAGTCCCATCAGGAATTGAACTAACAAGTCGTACTCGTCTGACTCCATCAAGGCCTTGAGAGTTTCAGCACTGCACGACTTAGGAAAAGGTTTAAGTGCTCTCAGATCACGCCATTGAATTTTCAGATCGCCATAATAATTGGTTACAGACCTACTTCCCTGAGTAAGTGCAGCTAATTTCCTCCTAAGCAGAATAACCTTTGGTCCACTAGTCTGACCATAGCACTCTTCCAACTCACGCCATAATTCATGTGCAGTTTCAGTATAAACAAATTGTCGAGATATATCAGGTATCAACGAATTGCGCAACCAAGTAAGTATAAGACAATCGACTTGAATCCACAACTCACGCAGAGGATCACCAGGAGGAGGAATAGGAAAAGTACCGTAGATGAATTTTTCTTTAGCCTTAATCCGGAGCGAGTTCCGAGCAGCTACACGCCAGGTAGTCCAATTGGATCCATCAAATTGCACCGGAGTCAATTGGTAGTGAGGTTGATCAGCTGAGGTAATGTACAGCTCTTTGCACACCACCGACTCCGAACCTTTACCCCCTGCTGAGTCCAAGGATTCAGTTTCCTTGCTGACTGTAGAATCCGAGACTTCAGGAGTAAGCGACATAGCAGATCAGCTGGAGAAATCAATAGAAAATCCAAAAACGATCGAAGCAGATGAGCACCAGGAGCGGTTATTGCTCTGATACCAAGAGGAATTCGGAGGTAAATAAAGTTGAGCTTTATTTGAATCAAAACAAAATGATCGTCCAGTACAAATTATGAATAAGGCTCAACTATAAATACTATGCAGGAGGCCTGTCCAGGAGGCCCAATTAAAGGAAAACAAGGTAAACAATAAAGGTAAACAATAAAGGCCCAATAGGAAAGGCCCAACAACAACTGCCTACTCTAACTGAGTAACAGACTCGATCAGTGAGCTTGGCCTCGATCTTCTCTGTGTATGGTGATGGAGGCAGCTGCAGATTCATCCTCAATAGAGTTAGCAAAACAACAGTGGTTTTTCGTTGAGAAAACTGTAATGATAAAACAGTACTCCTACTAGTATAATAAAAATGGAGTCTTTATCAGATGCTTTTTTGCTGTGATTGGCTTATCGAATTTTTAAACTAAGTTTGAGATCAACTCGGCATAATCCACTAAGTGCAAGGTCTCCAACAGGTAAAGAAAGTGGACATAGCTATTTATTCGGTACCTCCTCCGTTTCTTTTTAGTGTAACACTTTTGTTTTTTTGATATTTCATAATAAATAGTATTACATTAACATATATATTAACATATATGGAATACTAAGGTAAAAAGCTTCCACTTTTATTCATTGCATTAAATTACGTGCTATTTCCTTATATTCCACTTATTTAGATACGGAGGAAGTAGTTTACATTATTAAAGGACTACGACACAAACTATGCAAATCTGAACAGAAAAACAGAGAAAGAAAACTCAAAGAAGTGTTAACTCAGTTGGGATGGTAATGAACTCAACTCGAAAGCTCAAAAGTGGAATAACAAACATTTCACCAAATATTCAACTCACCCTCTCAACTATCACATTTCCTAAACTCTAAAAATATTAGTTGATTCCCCATTTTAACAATTGCAGAAAAACAACAAAACTAACAAATTTCCGACACGAAGAAATGGAATTTCTATTTGTTCTCACTTGACAGAATTTTATCAGTCTATGGTTTGTTCTTTTCTATACAAAACATTCAAACTGTTTGTCTATATGCAGTCATACTCGATTTTCTACACAGAAAAGGAACGCTTAGCAGAAAATATTGTCCAAAAAGGATAAGCAACAGGAGACTTGGTACTCAGCTGTAAGGCAAACTGAAAGAACACTAAAATGAATCCATACAAGACAATAATCAGCAGGAGATACTGCGGCGACTCGACACAGTATAGTCCAATCCATTTTTCGTCCCCGGACATCAAATGTTGCGGAGAAAACAAGTATAGAATATGGGATGAAGGAACAATCTGCCAAAACAATTCTATCCATAGGAGTTACAACCAAGCAACTTCCTTTTCGAAATCTTTGGAAGAATATCCTCTTTGCTTTAAACCAGAAACCAATGTTCCAATCTTGTCTTGTCTCTCTTTTTTCCCATCATGTGTATTAATCATGACAAGAAAAGAACAAAGAGGGACAACATAGAGAAAAAGCGTTTGATCAGTAGCTATGCAGAATCATGTATAAACAAAAGAACATAGACAACAACAAAGAACAACAAATAAAAATTAAAAAGGACTTATCCATAGATGTCTGAACTCAACTTTGTTCTCATCCATGCTCCCTCAGACTGCAGAGCACAACTGGTAAAACCAACATGTTTTAATTTTATATCGCAGTCGACTCTGGAGATAGCACAGCAGAACACATAACTATGTCCACATTGAATCAAAGGGTGCTGATTGTCCACGATGGTTCGAGTAAGCTTTGCGTTGTTTGTATGAGTCATGTTATAAGCGTGTTGTCGCTTAGGCGTGGAAGCACAATCAGGATCCTTGGGATCAACGAGGCTTTTACGATGAAGGGATGTGCCCCCTGGTATTGCATTGGTAAGGAGTCCGGTTGCCTCAACTCTGTCAGGAGGAGTAGGTTTATGCAGATTTTAATTTTACCTCCCTTACATGTATTGAATATCAGGGAGCAATAAGAAGCTTCATTCAAGTGCCACAATCAGTAATCACAAGAAAAACATCGAGGAGGAAACTCAAAATGCTCAAAGAAGATACCTCAAGTCCCCAGAATACAAGGATATGCAAAAAATAGCATCGACATATCAGGTAGCCTCGAAGCTATAAAGCACATCTTCATTTGATTCCTAGTTATAATACACTGTCTCCTTAACAAAAAAAAGCTCAAGAACTTCAATGGATGATCGAGTTCTTCTAACAAATGTACAAACACAAAGGTCGAGTTTGAAGTGGCTATGGAAGCCGGGTTGCTGAGGGAGGTTGCTGTTGAATCTGCAAAAAGATTCCGAGCTACTTGTGTGATTCTCCATAGGTACTTCCAATTCTTATTTCCTTCATTCAAATTGTATTAAAGCTCAAACTGAAAGTCCATAAGCTCAACCTGTATATGCGTCCTAACTGGTTTCAACCTGATAGACTGCCAAAGAAGGAATTGAAGTACTTCACTCAGAACCTGTCTTGTGAGGTGTATCGTATGCCCCCTAAAAAGTTCAAGATCTTAACACCACCGCAGGCAGATGAAGTCTGCTCAGATCCTCCTGGGGACACCTCAGATCCAGAAACTGGTAATTACCAGTGCCCTTAAAAAGCTTTAGGTGTAGATTTTGTTAAATGGTTATATGCTAAGATTGGAGGGTACAGGTGCTCCGTGTGAGGCAGCACCCAACGATCCCATCTGCTCAACCTGTGGTGACAAAAGGCCATGGATTAGGCTAAGGGGAAAATTCCCGTATTCTGAACTTCAGCTTGCAACGAATCATTTTTGCCCTCAAAGTTTGGTGCCAGATCATGGAAAGAATATCTACCTAGGTTTGTTGAAAGATCAAAGGAAAGCTCTGATCCGGGAGATCCCTTCAGACACAATAAAAGAGGAACAATTTAAGAGGGAGCTTAAGCTTGTTGAAAATGTTGGTCACGAAAACGTAGCCCTGCTTGTGGGAATGTGTTCAGAAGGGCCACGCAGATTTCTTGTCTATGAATACATATGCAATGGTTCACTAAACAAACTTCTATCTGGTAAGTTCAATGAAGCTTTTTTTAGCAGAATGGAATTTTAGATGAGTAGATCATGTATCTGGTAGTTGTTCTCCGATTTTATGATCCAATGTACTGCAGAGAAAAGCCAAGAGCTGACCTGGGCAAGAAGAATGGGCATAGCTTACGGAGCAGCCAAAGGTTTGGAATACTTACACCGAAAAAACATCTATGGTAGCATCAAGCCAAGTAACATTCTCATCACTCATGACTATCATCCCTTGGTAAGCCGAGTCCCACGCCATCTAAATATATATTACAATATAAACGACTACGCTGCTTATCTCCTCTGCATAATGATGCGGATCAGATTTCGTACTATGGCCTTACAATGAATCAATACGAGGTCTTAGGGCGTTCCTTTGATACGACAACATTGAGGCCATTTGAATACCTTGCTCCCGAATATCAAGAAACCGGGATAGACTTGAGTGCAGCGGAAGTTTACTCTTTTGGAGTTGTTCTTTTGGAACTTATCACTGGGAGGAAGACGAAACAGGGCACAAGTGGATTAAGCTTCCTGAGATGGGTAGGTTTTAATCTGTAATCTGTAATGTACCTACAGTTGAAGAGTGGGGAAGATTGCAATGATCTTTGGTTTGTCTACGTGCAGGCAAGACCGCTGTTAAGGGATAGGATATACATGGAGCTAATAGACCCTGTGGTGGAAGACAGTGTTGATATTTTCCAACTCTATTGGCTGGTTCGTGTTGCCTATAAATGCCTTAGCTGGGAACCTAACGATAGATACTCAATGAAGAAGGTAACGCAGTATCATTTGTTTAACAAACTAGAATGATGTTCCTGTTATGCACCAAAAATGTGATCTTGCAAATTGTTTTCTTGCATGATTTGGGCATAGGTGGTTGAAGCTCTTTCTAGCATTCTTAATCATTCTGGTGTCGAGGACATCTCACTCACTGAATCCGAATGGTGACCAACGGATCACTTCTAGATGAACTGCTGGAAAAAGCACCAGCTGTTTCAAAAACACTGCAGAGTTGTTGAATCAATCTGGACTAATGGGTTTTTGGTTAATTACTGATTTTCTTTACGAAAGCAAAGACCACATTGTAATAGATTGTTAATGGAAACTGCTACTAGAAGTAGAACTAAAGACTGTCCGAATACAAACCAGGCAACTGAGGCAAGTACCATTCTACTTTCTGGCCAAATGAATGTTATCGATTGTTCAGGCAAATGATGAGGGAGCTAAGTAGTTCCTTTCCACGAGTGTTATTGTTCAGGAAAGAGGAGGTAGTGTATTTGGATACTTCCATGAATTAACAAACATATAGATGAAAATATTAGAAAGGAACTCTGCCATAAGCATCATAAAACTCCGAAAATTTAAACTTGATCTTGCTCACAAATTATATTCCATAGAAGGGCTTGCTGCCATGAGGTTAAGCTGTTGAAAGATGTAAAAAAGGAAATGGAAAGCTAACACTCGTACAAGATTTGAAAGATTTGAAAAACAGCTCACCTAGCGGCCGTAATAAGAGGGAGATGTCATCGAATCTGATGTACCAGTTTCAGGAACCCTTGTTGCTGAAGACCATGTTGATGATTATCCACTTTGAGCAGCCTGGAATCGGAAGGGTCCCAATCCATTCAAAGCCACTTGTGACTGTAGCTCCCACCAGTCAGGTTGGATTGGCATTGTCAAAAAGTTTAAAAGGCAAAGACTGTGCTGTCTTGGTTTACCGCCACAAATAACACTTCATCTCTTGCACTCCAATCATAACAACATTAACATTATCATCCAATTCATTGTGACATCAGTTCAACAAGATTATCTTATCATTATGCTTTATAAACCACACTGAGAGCACAGGTTTTACCTCAAGCCCTAACAGGATTAAGAAGCCCACCTCAGGTAGATGAAGGCAGAACATATCGTCCTCAAGTAAGGTCAAATCCAGAAACTGGCAATTAGCTGAAAATTCTGGGAGCTTCCATCAATTTGGGCTGCTCAGTCTGCTGGAACACAAGACTATGTGCTGCACTAACAAGCATACATGGAGCTGCAGATTGGTTCGAAGAATGACCATAGAAAGTCGCTGAATCAGGACTCAGGAGAGCCCTGAGCTCTTTGATTGGAATAAAAGAGACGAGCTTAAGAAGGAAGGAAGGTTGCATACTAGATCACATTGGCAAAAATCATGAGCCTTGCTCGTATGTTTGCTTTCCGCAAGTATTGGTATAATCAATAAGGTTACACGGTACGAAAACCTAAAAACATATGCTGAAAAAAATTCACTAATAATCGGTCAACTAAATTATCAACCACCGAATACGTACAGCAAAGAAAAGGGCATATGAATATATTTAATATGTGACATCACAATTTCATTCTATCCTTTTATTGTACAATTAGCTCATAATGGATTACAGCTTAGAAGTCTAGTGGGTTTCATCACAATTGACATAAACGGATGAAGAAAGGTTCGGATTGGATGGTCAATGAAACTGCACACAATCATCATAACCATAAAATTCGAATTTGTGCAGGTCAAGAGAATGCCCATTCCAAGAACAAAAGCCATTGTAGCAAATTCATTCAATGTAAAAAGCTTGACATGGACCGCCAGGAATACCAGCACTGCGAACTCAATATTACACTAGTACATGATCATTCTCAATTTATCACGGGAAAGATTTCAGCAGAATTGGCTTCTGTTGCAATGCATGCTCTAAGCCTATGACTCACAACATTGCAAGAAATAAATGATTCAGAAGGTGGTCAATGCCTGCAGAATGGATAACAATACAAGGAAACCACCCTAAAAAGCCTCAGAGCACGGAAAGAATTTGTTAAAACACTCAACACCAGATGGTAGCATGCTCTAAGACTATGACCACATTGCAAGAAATAAATGAATCAGAAGAAGGTAAATGCCTGCAGAATGGATAACAATACAAGGAAACCACTTTGAAAGGCCTCAGAGCACGGAAAGAATTTGTTAGAACACTCAACACCATCCATAGGTTGATTCAGTGTAGCAAATATATGAGAAATTGAAATAATTATAACAAAGAAAACAATTCATATGGTCATGAAAAATAGCTCTTATTGCTACATACTAAATGAAGAGTTGAAAATTTACACAAGTCAGCATTTACTTTTACTCTCTAATCTGCAAGGAAATATTAAAAACAGCAAATGAAAACGTTCAAAATGGTCAACCCACAAAACATAGAAATTGGGAAATGAGAGCTAAAGATAAATTCAGTATATCATTTTCAAACAATTAATGTGTGATGCCTACCGTCAAAAACTAATAGAATAAAACAAAACAAGAAACATGAGTTCAAATTTTCAGAAGATGACTATTTCAATCGGCCCAAGATCCAGCATAAAAAGAGAAATGCATGTTCAATTCCAAGCAGAGTTATATTTGTGGGTATACAAGAAAATTCAAATCAATTCCTAACACAGATTCCTCAACCATTCACATACAAACATATCCAAACCAAGATATTCAGATTGAGATGCCAAACTTTGCAGAAAATTTTGATTATGGAGAGGGAGATTCAAGCTGGACGCATATATCAGAACAAATGTTGTCAGGTAATGACTCTTAACAGGTTACACGGACATATAACGACATTTAACAAAAGCACAAAGCCAAGCCAAGCTGCATAATGATCAATGTAATAACTCCCAACTTCACAATTATCATGCTTTGAATGGAAAGTCGGTGGAACCATTTAAACCTAGCGGTTGTAATAAGAGGGAAATGCCATCAAAGATGATGTACCACTTTCAGGAACCCTTGTTGCAGTGGTGGTTGTTGCCACAGACCCTACCGATGGTTGGCCTGTTTGAGTATTCTGGAAGGCCCCCAATCCATTCAATGCCGCTTGTGACCCGTAGTTTCCCATCACAGTTGGGCCAAAGCTACCCATGCCATAATTAGCACTCCCTCCTGCAGCTGCCTGTGTACTCAACCCTGGAGCTACAAGACCCGCTGGATTATATCCATATCCTGCTGCAAACATCCCATTCCCAGCCAATCCAGTTCCCGGATTAGGTGCCATAAAAAGCCCACTAGCATTCAAATTAGCACCCAACATTCCAGGATTCACCCCCAAATTACCATAACTAACATCAGTAGCAGCAGGGGTAGGAGTTGCATTGCCCGCACTTCCGGATGCCAATGCAGTGTTCTTGTTTAGATTCTCCAGGTACTTCTTGCAATGCAATTGGCAATTCTCAAAAACCCTAATTGGCTCCTCAATTGCTTTCTTATAACCTTCCAAAGTCTTGTAAGTAATAACTGCAAATCCTTTGAACTTATTCGTGGTTGGATCAAGACCTATTGGCCCTTCTTCAATCTCCCCAAAACGCCTGAAGAACGCCTTAAGCTTCTCGGGGTTAATCTGCGGACCAACATTTCCCACATATACCTTGAGGTTCCCTGCCTCGGTGGCAAACGCGGCCGCCCCCGCCCCAGAAGACGGTGGTCCCGTGGCAGCCAGCTGACATGTAACCATCCTGCTCCCGATCCTCTTCTGGGGAACTTTTAGCGCCTTTCTGGAAGCAGAACGAGTTTTAAACAAGACAAAGGCATAGCCTTTGGCGCGGCCGGTGTTTTTATCGGTGATTACCTTGCAGTCCTCAATTTCACCAAAGGCCTTGAATACGCTGAGAATCTGTTCGGTGGTGGCGTCCCAGCCGAGCCCGTAAACAAATATATTCCGGTGGGTAGGATCAGAATCAACCTTTTCGACAATTCTGGAGAGGAGCTTTGGATTGTTGGTGACAGCTTCTTTAAGGAGGCCAATAAGTTGAGATTTTCCGAAAGGTTCCAATAATTCGAGGAGGGTTTCTCGTTTTGAAGTTTCGTCGCTTTCATCGGATGACACGTCATCGCCTTCGGATTCTTCTTCCGATTCCTCTTCTTCCTCATCTGAAGAAGACTCTTCCTCTTCCGATTCCTCTTCCTCTTCCACTTCTTCTTCTTCCGATTCCTCGTCGGAGGTTTCTTCCTCTTCTACCTTGGGAATAATTTTCGGTTTTTGCCCGACTTGGGTCGGTTGAGAGCCAGGGGCTTTCCGCTTCCTCGCCATTGGAGCAATTCGCAAAGCCTTCTCACTTCAGCCTCACCGAAGCAACAGAAGTTGCGCAATCAATCGGCGTCAGGGTTAGGGTTTTGGTATCACATGAGATTTGATTATAAGATTATACGATTTGGTTGGGCTTTAACATTCACTAAGTTTAAAGCACTAACATAGATCGTAACTTTGGGCTACAATTTGGGCTAACCCGATTCTCAGCAAATTCAATTTTTGGATAAAAAAAAGGCCAATATAGTCTTTTTTTATATAAAAAAGTTAAATCAGTTTTTTTTTTTTTTTTGCCTAATTGGTTGGGCTACATATACTAATTACATCTCAATAGGTCCTCCACCCACTAATTATGTCCTAATTGCATATTCTTGGCCAAATCAATCATTTTTTCCAAAAATCTAAATTGGTCTGTTATTAATTTTTGCCACTTTTCATGCAGTCTAATGCACATTTCAAAACACTAATAACTCAAATTCGATATAAGTAAAAATTATAAAATTTCGATATTTATAAACTACACGACGAGACGAATATAACAAGATCCTACTTGGATCATAACTTGTATATATATATTTAAACTTTAAGCCAAAACAAGTGTGTAAATAGTAGCAAATTAGATAATGTAATTATTAAAAAAAAATGGAGGGAGTATATTGCAATTGGTCTTCATTTTATAGAGAAACACCAAAAAAAACATCTAACTCTAAAAGATCTACCTCGGTACCTGCTGACCAGAACTCTGATGGCATCCAGTGAAGGTACTGTCCAATCCGATGCAAGAATGGGCTTCGCATATAAGAGGGAATCGCACAAAATGGTGCTCTTGGAAAACGTAGGTCAAGCGACTCCCTCATCTGTTGGAAGCCCGTTCTCGCATCGAATTGGACAGTATCTTCGCTGGATGTCATCGGAATTCTAGTCATCAACTACCGGGGTAGATCTTCTTTTAGAATTCGGTGATTTTTTATGTTTCTCCATAACGGTAGTTACAGGCCAAATCCATATCTTCCAACCTTAGGGTTGGGGTTCGATTCTCGAGTTCTTATCTCCCCCTTTATTCTTTTACAAATTATTTGGACGGGCTCCCACCATACTTATGTGACGTCTACTCCTAAAAAAATATAATTAATTTTATTACGGAGTGGCTAGATTACAATTTACACTACATATCTATTTTGATTGGCTTCTAAATGAGGACTTTTAACTTTCAATTAATTAATTAATCTCCATATCGTAAGCACTACGCGAGGTATCTTTGTCTCCTACTCCCTCCGTTCCACATAACATGTCATGTTTGACGTTTTGATACTGTTCATTGTTTAGTTTTGACTCAATTTTATTGCGAGTATATATTTCAAAAAAAATAGTCGAGTTCTTTCTTGTTAGAATCGTATGATAATGTAGTTTTCGAATATATAATTAATATAATTTTTCGTTATACATAATTTTGAGATATTAACAATTGAAAAAGTGCATTGGATTGTGTGCAAAAATTAAACAATACAAATTAAATGGGACGGATGGAGTATTATTTATTTATTTACTATCTCCATTTTTTAAAGTAATGTTGACTCACATTTCATTCAATTCAATACATATTTTTAATTCTTAATAATTCAAATTATATACAAATAAAAATTATAAAAATTTGATATTCTAAATCTATATTATTAAATAAATCTAACAAGATTCTCACTTGACTATATTTTATTTTATATAATTACATTAAAAAATCAAATTAAAATAATTTAATAAATAATAATAAAATCTCTTCCGGCACTTCAAAAGATATCGAGGAAGTATTTATTCATTTTTTTATTTCCCCCACTTTCTCACACAATTTTTTCCTGGCCTGCACACGAAACAACTCGCAAAAGTCCCAACTCTAGAAAAAGACTTTAAAGGGGGTGACCGGGTGAGGTCCAGAACAATTGGCACGGCGTTTTCCTTCTCAACTACCGTCCAAAATCGGGAGGCCCAAAAGTGAAATACTACTAGTAGTATTGAAAAATGTTACTCCTATTGCAATAAATAAGGTTGTTGAATGTCTGGTCCGCATTCATTATTTTTGTCTAGTGCACCTTACATCTGGTTTCACGTGATAAGGATGTTCTCTTATGCGGTATGCCTATAAATCAATGCAATATGGAATGAAAAAAAGATACATCATTTCTTATAAAGAATTCTCTCTCTCTCTCTCTCTACACTTATATTACCTCTTTCATTTTTTCAATTCTCTGCAGTCTGCACTACTATATATATATAGACGCCATATATTAACTTAATACACATATATATACATACACACACTGAGTTATTTGTCCATAAAATTATAAATTTCACAACACGTTATTAGTACGAGGAGACTCTGTCCGGGTTACCATTTGAGGTATAATTTCTTATTTCTAAACTTTCAACAAGATTATGACTAACATTGCAAAGCATGAATTTACTCCCCTAACCGTGGAAGGAAGTAGTTATATGTCCTGGGCCCAAACACATAATTTGGTTTGTTGTTCGTTCGTTAAGTTCGCGAACAGTTCGTAATTCTTTTTCAATGGAATATATATTATAAAAAATAAATATTTTATCTAGTTGTTTTTTTTGTTTTTTTTATTTTTATTAATTCCATATTTCTCTCATAAATTATAAATATTACAATATACATTATATTTTCACACCTAATTTAATTCTAAAATAAATAAATTTATTAATAAAATAAATGGTTCGTTAACTGAGCTCGACTAGGCTTGTGTTCGTTCGTAATTAGCTCGTTCGTAAGGTTAAACGAACAGAACTCAAAATAAAAATTGGCTCGTTAAGATTTTTGGCTCGATTCGTGTTCATTCGTTAAGCTTAACGAACAGAGCTCAAACACTTGAAGCTCGATTCGGTTCGACTCGTTTACAGCTCTAAATGTGTTACATTGCCTCTATGTGATGGTTGCTATTATACTTCATAATGTGACCCAATATTTATTTTTAATAAATAATAACTTATATTTTGTATAAATAAAATTTATAAAAAAATTTAATATTTTAAAACTATAACACGATTATAATGAAATCGCAGTCGGTTATATTTTTCTTATATAACTATATATATAAAAAAAAAAAGTCAAATGTTTTACATTTAGAAACGGATACTAGTATATAGGGCAGCCATAAGCTTTCAATGCTTGGAAGTTGGATCTGATAACTCACTCTGATATTTGTTTCAGTTTTCTACTTTTCTACGTGCAATTCTTCTCTATTCTCATTGATTTCCTTTGGTCACAAATCTCAACTTCTCATTTGTGATTCCTTCCGTTTCTCTGTCGTACCTTTTTTTTTTGCGTTGGCAATTTTTCCCCCCAAACTTCTTGCTTGTTGCTACTGAAATCTTATCCGATCGTTTATTCCTCTGTTCTTTTTTGTTCTTTTTTCAGACATCAATCCGAAATATTACTGTTCTTTTTTTCATTCAGAGGTGATTAACTGCTTCGATCTCTGGATTTTGCTCCCTAATTGCAGTTTTTTCTCTCTTTTTTTAATTTTTTTGGAACCAGCGACAACTAGCAATCAGATCTTCTGGTCTAATTAGATCCCTCGCAGGTTAGTAGTAATGTAGATAATTTTTGTTTTTATTTTTACTTTTTGAATGAAGGAACTCAGCGGTCCCCCTCCCGGGCCTCCCCCTTGCTCGGTGCTGTAGTTTAGCTTTTTTCTTCTTGTTTGTTGCCTTTTCCTGAGGTTGCATGCGTCCTTGTTATTTAAAAAAAAAAAAAAAAAAACATTGACACCTTAGTTATTTGTGTGGGAGTCCAAGTCACACAAAGTACAAAAAGATAAAATGGAGGAATAGGAGCCGAGTAGGAATCAGACTCCCAACCTATTGCCTATTATTGAAGGCATGAAACATGACCATTTGGGTCTCATTCCCTCCCTCTTAGCAAACATTGTTCCTCTGAACTAGACATCAAGTAAAAAAAAAAAAAAAAAAAAGAAGAAGAAGATTTATTTTCCAAAGATATAACTGAACTTTTTCAAAAAATATACCTATTTATTTTTTAAAAAAATATTTGTAATACACCGAAAAATGATTTAAATGGAGTGCAATAAGATACGCATATCAATAAGGTATCTCATTTCTTTTTTTTTTTTTTTAGTCATCCTATAAGAATTCCAAAGTTAAGCGTGCTTACCTTGGAGCAATTCTAGGATAGGTGACCTCCTGGGAAGTCTCACAGGGTGTGCGTGAATGAAGTCAAAACGTACTGGAAAGAGATCATGTTGGTTTGTGGTGTCAGCCTTTCACACTCAAGCCGGCAACATCTAGAGCAGCACCCAGTCTTTCCGCTGCCCCAAAAATGGGGGGTGTTACCGATGGAATCAGAGGTAGACAGCGACCGCGTGCTGGTATTCATGTGTCTAGCGGGGTAAAAGATCCACGAGATGTGGATGGTTGAGGCATCCAAAGATGTGGATGGCCGAGCACAATGACTAGGTTGCGATCTTAAGGGGAGAGAAATGTATACCCGAAGAATGGCTTAAATGAGTGAAATAAACTACTCATACCAACAAAATATCTTTATTTCTAGGTAGTCAGCCTATAAGAACTCAAAAGTTGAGCGTGCTTGTCTTGGTTTGTAGGATCGACCTTTCGCTCTCGAGCCTGCAATATCTTGAGTAACATCTGTCTTTTCGTTGCGCCAAAAATGGGGTGTTACAATATTAGATCCGTACTTTTACTTTTTGGAAAAAAAAAACTACACTTTTAGTTTTCAAAAATACTTATTTTGGTCCTAATACTTTTTAAACATTTTATTTTAGTCCTTAAAATTCCATACACTTTATATTTTTTTGTGTATATCGGGTATCCCCAGACTACATTAAACCTAAAACTAATCCCTCGATGATCTGGTTAGCATTGAAAGATTGCCTCTCCTCAAGCAGAATTATACATACAAAGATGCTCGAACCCAAGATATTTGCTTAAGCTTCCAGAGCCCCATATCACTCAGACCAACTGCATTTTGTTCAAACATTTTATATTAATAAAGCAATTTTTTTTCTTATTGAAGAATATTTAAATACTACTATAATTCAAAAGAATAAAATAAAAATAAACACGGTGATCATATTTTTTACTTATTCAAATACAAAGTATTTATTAATTACTTGCTATAGTATCCTTTATTTTCTCATCTTTAAATTAAATTAAATATTCATATTTCATTTATAGTTAATTCGATCCATACGAACTAATTTACTAAAACATTTGACCTGAATGGTATATGGTTCTGGCAGTTTAAGTGAATGTCTCGTATTTGAGCATTTGTGTATGCAGAATTATGCTTTGAGAGAGGTAACCCTTTAATGACCACCAGATTCTCGAGGAATTAGTTTTGGGCTCAATCTGGTATAGAGATACCTGATATAAACCAAGAAAACATAAAAAGAATCCTTAAAAAAATTAAAAGAATTATGAATTATGTCAGAAAGAAGATAGACATAGGGCTTCAACCTAAAATCAATTTACAGTAAGTAGAGTGACCAATGTCTATATAAACAGTGAGATATCCAAACATATAACCAGTGTGAAACTTTAACACTCTTCCTAGAAATGATATTCATCTCGGAAATAACGAGATACCCAAATGAGTACACATGGCCCTGATACCATGTCAGAAAGAAGATGAACTTAGGGCTTCAATCTAAAACCAATTGGCATTAGGTAGAGTGGCCTATGTCCATATAAACATGGGAATAACAACATATAACCAATGTGGGACTTTAACAAATTCAAATGTTCCAAAAATTGAAAGAGAAAATCAAAGCAAAAAAAAAAAAAAGAAAAAGATAATGATAGTTAATGAACGCTGACTCACTTTTATTGCAAGTATATATTCGAAAAAAATATTCGAGATGAGTTTTGTTAGAATCAAAGTTTTATAATATATATATATATTACATAATTTTTTGTTGAATATATTTTGAGATATTAACGATTGAAAAAGTGAATGAGATTGTGTGTAAAACTCAAACAAGAGAATTTTAAATGGTATGAAGGGGGTACGTTTTTCATTAAAACTTAGGTTATAGTACTAATTTCAAATAACTTTATTCTCTTTATAATTTGTGTGAATTAGGCTCCCACTACCATTGCCGATACTTAAGTGTCACTTTTTAAGTTTTTTTTTTTAAAAAAAATTGTTAGATTAGTAATTTAATTGTTCAAATTTAATTTAGGCGGGTTCGGGGAATCTAAAATTCCTTGCGAAATTAAACATGCCCATGTTTGGTTCGAGACATGTTTCATGTGGGTGTCACATTCCCACCGACCTCGGTGAGAATGTAATATTTTGGGTGGGAATGTGATTCTCATTCAGAAGTAGATAATTTTAGATTACCACCTGTATTTTGCATACTTTTATATTAATTTCTTTTTTATACCTTACGTTTTATACATATTTTATTTTATAAATTTAGATATCTGTATTCTAAAAAATGATAAATATTTGAAAGTTAATTATAAAAATCAATTAAAAATTTCTAAATCATTTACACATATATATTCTCATATTTGCTTAAAATTTATTTATCTTCTATGTACAAAATAAAAGTAATAAGGATTTAGTGATATTAAATTACTAATTATCATACAATAAATTATATATAAAGAATTTTTTATATTTTAGAAATTAAATCGATTTCAATATTATTTATTTTGTAGCAAAATGCCCTATTTATAAATTTTGTTCAATTGAAATTTAAGATCATTATATTAAATTAATTAGACTGAAAATCTGAGATTCCGGATCTAACCAAACGCAATAATTTAAAAACATAAAAAATAAGATTCTCGGCAATGACCCCTCAAACCAAAGCGACCCTTAGATTTTGTACTTAGACTCCAAACATCAATTTTATCGAATAGCATAAATCACTATTAAACAAAGCGAGGGATATTTCCGTGTGTTTAACTAACTAAATGCACAATTTTGTTTCATTTATTTTTACATTACACCAATAAATAAATAAATGATTTAAAGTTATACAATTTTCATTTATTTTTACATTACATTACACCCCAAAAAAAACAATACAACTTAAAAGTTTTAAAAGACTCGATTTTATAAAAAAAACATATTAAATCGGTCTATATATTTAAATTTTTATAGAAAAATTTATAATTTATTACATATATTGTTAATATTAATATTATTTCTTATTAATTTAATATTTAAATATTTTTTTATAAAATTAAAAATATATAATAAATTTAAATAGAATTTTAAAATATTTAAATAAATAGACCATATCTATAAAATATAAGTCTCTAAAAAATAATAGACCAGACTGCGACTGTGCTTTATAAAATTAATAAAATATGTTTACTTGTAGACTTAATTATAGACGTAGATTGCCGTTGACTTTTGATGGACTTAATCATAGACGTAGATTGCCGTTTAATTGGACTGTCTCCTGCTGTCTTTATTAAATACAACATTAATTATGTGTCCCCATTGCATAGGCCATTCTAGTGAACACCATGGACCCTCAAAATAAGATTAAGGCTCCCGTTATATGCACTCTCTATTTTCTCTTGTACACACAAAAATTAGCAAGTTAAAGACACACAACATATATATTACCTATTTTACCCATATTATAGTATACTTGGAATTGAGAGTCCAGGCATTCGCACACAACTCCCCGGGTGTTCAGAATCGAGGGCACACTCCGCATTCCATTCTTAGGGTTGGATGAAGAGAGACGAACGTCCAGGGTTGGACGTTCGTTTTTTTTTTAATCATTTGCAACGAACGGACATCCATAACCGTGGAAAAGCACACGGCCACCGGTGGCCGTTTGCTTGGAAGAACAAACGGCCAATAGTGGCCGTTTGCAAAGAAGAACAAAAGGCCAATCATGGCCGTTTGTCAAGAGGGCCAAACGGCCAACAATGGCCATATGTAAAAAGGGCCAAACGGCCAATAGTGGCCAATTCCTTTTTTTTTTTTTTTTTTTTTTTTAAATCTATTCCAGTTTATTTTTGTTTTTGTGCTATTGGACTAATGACTAATGTATGGTTGTTTATTAAATTAGGTGGTGTTCGCGTTCGTAAAGATAGTAAAGATCGTAAAATCCTAAACCCTAAACCCTAAAATCGTAAAGTTTGGAAGTAGGGTTCTGGTTTTTGTTTAAATGCGGAAATGAAGAAAAATATGTGCTTCAATCTAAAAGAGTGCCCTAATCCTCGTATAAATAAAGAGTGGCCCAATCCTCGTATAAAGAGGAGTGCCCCAATCCTAAAACCCAATCCTAAAAGAATGCCCCAATTATCTCTTTTTAACTAGGGTTATATGTGAGATTTTATTATAAAATTGTGTGCCCTAACAAAAAATTGAGGGTATATAACGGTGGCCTAAGATTAATCCACGATGGAGAGCTGCCGGGTGTTCAAGACCATGAAGTATTCCAATTTTCAGCTCATTTCTTTTATTCTTTTTCCTTTTCCTTTAAATATACCAGTAGTTTTTGGAGCTTGAAACTAATTTTCAAATATAATTAATTTTTTTATTTAAATTATAATTTATGACAGTATAGCTATTTGTATATTTGTATCGAATATTTATGCAAAAATTAATAGCAACAGCTACAACTCCAGAACAGTACAACTGCAGAACAGACAGTAAAAACTGACTGCTGAGGCAAGCAATTCTGGGAATTAAGTATAAAGTATCTAATATAATAGCACAATGTCCCAGTTCGACTTCGGCCCCGATACCCAGGCGATGCAGTCCGCCGCCGGTGGTCCAACGCCGTCTCCTATTACATACATGGGTACGCGTATTTGATCCGGTTTTGTTTTAGTTAATTTTATGACTGAGCTTCTACTTCTTCACTGAATTCTCCTCCTCCTCCTCCTCCTCCTCATCATTATTATTTACATATTTTTTTCGAAAAAAACATCTATCCAGGTGGTGGGGACTCATGTTCGACACATCTTATAGATGGGAATGGAACTTTCAATGAGGCTGGGTTGGATAATTTCATAAAGGAGGTCAATCTTGGAGGATGTGGGCTTAACTATGCTGTAGTGTCCATCATGGGGCCTCAGAGTAGTGGTATCAAAATTTGGATTATATACATATACCAATTCTGTTTCATTTTGCCGCAGTTCCATGCATGTTGGATCCTCAACTTTTGCTTGCTTGACTTTGTTGTTTTACACCATATGTATGTAGCAGCTTTTGAAATATCATACAGCTGGAAACTTAAGAGGCCAATTTTTATGATCAAATAACCTACAGGGCGAAGTGAAAACTATTACTCCTAATTAACTTGTTTGAAATATCTTATGTGAAATTTGACAGGGAAGAGTACTTTGTTGAATCATCTCTTTGGAACTAATTTCAAAGAAATGGATGCTGAAATGGGGAGGTGTGCTTGTTCAAATAAACCTCCAGACTAAGTTGTTGATTCTTGTTGTTTATTTAGTTGAATGAATACTGATGAACATCCAAATCACCACCTTAGGTCACAAACCACAAAGGGTATATGGCTGGCACATGCTGTTGGTATAGAACCTTGTACGCTCGTAATGGATATAGAGGGTTCCGATGGAGCCGAAAGAGGAGAGGTGCAGTTGATTTATTTCTGCTAATCAAACAAATGTTTTAATCTAATTTGTCATTTCTTAGCTATTCTCTCTGCACTCTGGATTATATATATGTTATTCAGCTTGTGTTTTCACCCACTGCTACATGCTCATTTCTTATTTTATTTTATTTTTTATTTTCTGAACATGTGAATTGGTTCATGAAAAACATTTTGTTTTCTGTTACTAGATATGTCTGATCTCACTTTTTGTGATCATTTTAATTGACATCTATTTTATATTCAGGATGATACTGCATTTGAAAAGCAGAGTACTCTTTTTGCTCTTGCCATATCTGATGTAGTGATGATAAACATGTAAGTGTGTTATATTAAGTCGTTGGCATATCTTTGAGCTGAATTACTTGTTTTTTTCTGAGTAGTTCCATTGGATAAAATCTTATGTTAAGGTGGTGTCATGATATTGGACGTGAGCATTCAGCAAATCGACCCCTTCTAAAAATTGTTTTTCAGGTAAAAACATTGTCCTGTTTTGTTCATGTGCCTTGTCTTGGGTGGACAAAACATTGATTTATTTATGTGTTGACAAGGCCATGCTGAGATTATTCAGTCGTCCTCGCAAGAGAACGTTAATGTTTGTTATTCGTGATAAAACACTGGTATGTTCTTTATGCTGCTTTTTGGTAGTTTACCATATAGAAGTATATTATTTGTGCTTTCAATCCCATGAAATATATGAACTTAATAAGGCATGCTTGTTTAAACCTTCATTGCCGTAGATGCCTACCGAGAAATTGGAGACAAAATTAAGGGAAGACCTTCTGAAAGTATGCCGCATGCAAATATTTTGTTTTGTTCTTTTGTTATTATGGAATGGAATGCTTCTCCTCTAATTTTCCATATCCTTTCCTTTTATAAAGATATGGGATAATGTTCCAAAGCCAGAAGCTCAGAAGAACACTCCATTAAGTGAATTTTTCAATGTAACGTGTCCACTAACTATTCAATTACAAAATGACTATATATATATGCGTGTGTTAATTACTATTATTCTAAATTATTGAACTCAGGTTGAAGTTGTGGCGCTCTCTAATCATGAATATCAGGAAGAACAATTTAAAAAGGAGGTGTGGGCTCTCTTTCAGTTCAATAATATTGTACTCATTTCTTAGAAAGCATCTTCATATATATATGCCTAGCTAGTAGTGCAGAAGAGGAGAATCAATCCTAAATTTTGTTATTCTTCTTGAAGGTGGCAAATCTAAGACAACGATTTTTCAATGCCATTGCACCTGGTGGGCTTGCTGGGGATAGACGCGGTGTAGTCCCTGCATCAGCTTTTTCATTCAGTGCACAAAACATATGGAAGGTCATCAAGGATCAGAAGGATCTTGATCTGCCTACTCATAAGGTTTCTGGCTATCTTGTAGTAAAATTTATTATTGAAAGTATTAATAAATAAATAAATAAATAAATGGATAATTCTTGATGAAATATGTGTTGTTAATTGACAGGTGATGGTTGCTACTGTACGATGTGAAGAGATTGCTAATGAGAAGTTCTCTTCTTTTATTGCAGATAAGGTGTTTTTCCTTTTTTATACTAGATGATAAGTGTTTGTTCAGAAAGTACTATTACTATTTCTGAACGCATTTTAATTGTCTGTCATCTCGTCCATGCATGCGTATATAGGAATGGCGTCGATTAAAAGAGACCGTAGGATCTGAAGAAGCAGTGAATGGGTTTGGGAGAAAGGTCACATCCATTATTGATGTTATCCTATCAGAGTGAGTCTTCCATGTTTTGTTTGATAAGGATAATAGTATAGTTACACTGGCACCTGTGGTGGAACTGATATTTTATGAAGGAAAGATCTCTGTTTCTTTTTAATTATTTAAATCCTATGGTAGGTATGATGCAGAGGCCATATATTTTGAGGAGGGTGTCAGATCATCAAAGCAAAAGCTGTTGAAAGAGAAACTTTTGCAGGTAAATATTCGTACAACTTTATTATAGTGTTGCTATGGCATGGATGCTCACACTATAGCTCATTATATTGTTCGATACTTCAATATTTATCGAACCCATTCTCCATTTATCAATAAATATTAATTTCTCTCTACCCACTAATTAAATACTAGCTCCATTTATAGTAAGAAAATACTCATATTTCTCTATTAAATCCCATGATGAGAAGGAGCAAGTATTATCTACTTCTTCTTACATTTTAAACTATTAATAACTCAAATTTAATACAAGTAAAAATTTAAAAAATTTGATATTTGAAAACTATAAGATGAGACGAATCCAACAAAATCCTACTTGGCTATATTTTTTCTTGTATAACTATGATAAAAATCGAAGTCAAAGTACTACAATGAACAGTAAAAAAAATCAAACTGCGTCACTTAAAAAAATAAAAGGTAAGGGTGTTATCGAGTCGAGTCGAGCTCGAGTACTAAGGTACTTGATTGATAGATATGCAAGCTCGAGCCTGAGCTCGAGTATCATCGAACTCGAGTAGCTCTTGAGTTTTTTTTTTTTTTTTTTTTCCTAAGCTCGAGCTCAAGTCGAGTAGCTTGAGCTTGAAATACTTTTGTTTTTTTTTTAAACATTTGATTTTGAATTTTAGAACCATAGCTTAAAAGACACGATTCAACTTGATATTTGAATATTGTGTTGGTTATTCAATTTGAGATTTGAATATTGTGTTGGTTATTTACAATTTGATATTCCATTTTTTTTTTTTTTTTTTTTATTTTAAGAGTAACTATTTTTCCCCGTATAGATATTTTAAAATAAGTGACATATTTTCTAATAAGAAATAGAGTGGAGTGTGAGGGAAAGAATGATGAGAACGAAGATTAATTATACTGTGTATTAGTGGTATTGTCGAGTCGAATCGAGCTCGACTGCTCTAGTACTAAGATACTTGAGCTTGACTTGATAGGCAAATATGCGAGCTCGAACTCGAGCTTGAGTCGAGTAGCGATAGTCGAGTGGCTGCTCTAGTACTAAGATACAATCTCTCTACTTTTGGATAGTGGGCACCTTTTCATTGCAATTTATTCCTTTTTGTCTTTGTTATACTAGCTTATCCAACCAGCGCATCAATCCTTGTTGGGGCACATTCGATCTCGAACCTTTGGTAGATTTAAAGATGCATTTGCTAATGCCTTGAAGGCAGGAAAAAAAGGGTTTACACAGACTGCTTGTGGTTGCACTGAAAACTTTATGGCACAGTTTGATGAAGCATGTGCAGGTAGAAATATGGCATCTTTATTTTTACCTGATCTTATGAATTTTGCAAGATATCTGTCATTCAAGTTTTGGTGAAGAGCAATTTGCATGAAGGTTTCAAAGAGGCATGTGACATTCTTGTTGCAATTTAGAGTGCTATTTTTTTGTTTCTTTGTTTTTACCATTGTGCTATATATGCAAAGTAATAATGCAGCAGCATTCTTACTGAAGTAGTTGAAGAAATATTTGATAACGAATACTATTGATCCATATTGTTGCATGAATACAATGGTGGCAATTGCAAATTTTTTCATGGTTAAATCTGCGCCTTGAAGATGCGGATGTCAAACAAGCAAATTGGAAATCTTCTGAAGTAAGAGAAAGAGATACGCTTAGGCGTGATATGAATGAGCATATTGCTGCAGTTCGTGCTTCGAAACTGTCTGAACTTACAACCATGTTTGAGGTATGGAGACTGTCTAGTCCACTTGTTTGTGAACAAGATTGTTGATAACATTAACTGTCTATAAGAATATTCACCATAACGGATCAGCAGCAGTAGGGTTGCTCCGTAAATGGGTTATTTGGTTTGACATTTTTATGACCATAATGAAATATGATGGATGAAGGGCTCTAATTTTGTGCTTTAATTCAATTAGTTCCTATCTCTAAATTCCTGGGCAGAAAAAATTGTACGAAGCATTAGCTGGGCCAGTAGAGGCTTTTTTGGTTGAAGAAGATATTATTAGTGACGATACATGGCCATCAATAAGGAAACTTCTTCATCGGGAGATTGAACTAGCCGTTAGTGAGTTTTCTAAGGCACTATCTGGTTTTGAAATGGATGATGTGACCGAGGGAGAAATGATTTCATGGTTGAAAGCTCATGCAAGAGGAATAATAGAAGCAAAAGCGAAAGAAGCTGCTGGAATTCAAGGAGTTTTGTTGCGCATGAAAGACAGGTGATTGTGTGGTATCCCTAATAGACATTATTATTGCAGTTTCAATTGTTTCTGCTTTGTTCTTGTATTGGGAAATTAATTGTATCATCTTGGCAGGTTTATTAAATCGTTCTTCTTGGGTTCTAATTCAAAGCGAAGTACATGGACTAAAGGGGAAGATATGGCTGCAATTATGGAAACGGCTCTCTCGTCGGTATGATAAGCTTTAATTCCCTCTTGCCCTCCCTTATCTCTAATGCTTGTAGTATGACTTCTAATTTCTTATGGGAATCTTGATAATCTTATTATTTGTTTATTTTTTCATTTATTTTGTTTCTGGGTGCAGGCCTTGAACTTACTTTCTGTTATGACTGCAATCCGTCTGGATGATCATGCTGATTCTATAAAGGAAAAATTATTCCAGGCTCTTCTTTATCCTAGTGATAGTGGTGTTTCAGGAAACTTACTTGCATCAAACATATGGGATGAGGTAATTAGCTCATTATATGCATAGATATTTTGTGAAATTAGTACAACATTTAGGGGATCAAATTAAAAAGTAGTATATGTTAGGTCGACTGACTAGATACAGCTTCCGTGTGCTCTGTTTATGTGTATCTTTTTCTCGTGAAAAAATGGTTCATAACATCCATGCTGTTTTTATGATTAATTATTAATGATAGGTCAAAGTATGGTCTTACTTATCCTGTTTGAATGTTCTTGGTAATGCCAGGTCCCACCATCAAAAACCTTGTTAACGCCAGCGCAGTGTAAGTACTTGTGGAGTCAATTACAACTTGGTACAGCGCATATTGTGGAAGCAGCCAAGAATGCTCAGGTAACTTACATGCAGGATTCAGGAACTCTGGGTGTGGGTTAAGTTTCATTATGCATGTGTTGAACTATATATAGCTTTCATTATTTGGTTTAGAAGGACACTATGCCCGTACCAGCATTTGATCATGTATATAGTTATCATTATTTGCTGTGAGGTAATATCATAAATCATTGCTCATGCTTTCTCATATCTCAACTTTCAGGAGGCTAACAAACCGGAGTCATTTGAATCGGCAATGGGTAAATACTTTACGGCATTTTCCAAAGATTTAGTCATTGGATTGGGAAATTAATTAAGGGATTGTTTGGATAAGTTACAAGAAAATGAATTATCTGATTCAGGTGGCTGGTGCCCAAGTATGACACATCTTATAGATGAGAATGGCACTTTCAATGAGGTTGGGTTTGATAATTTCATAAAGGAGGTCAAGCTTGGAAAATGTGGGCTTTCCTATGCTGTAGTGGCCATCATGGGGCCTCAGAGTAGTGGTATCAAAATTTGGATTATATATATATATATACCAATTCTGTTTCATTTTGCCGCAGTTCCATGCATGCATGCGTGTTGGATCCTCAACTTTTGCTTGCTTCATTTTGGTGTTGTACACCATATGTATGTAGCAGCTTTTGAAATATCATACATCTGGAAACTTAGAGGCCAATTTTTGTGATCAAATCAGCTATGGGGCGAAGTGAAAACTATTACTGATTAACTTGTTTGAAATATCTTATGTGAAATTTGACAGGGAAGAGTACTTTGTTGAATCATCTCTTTGGAACTAATTTCAAAGAAATGGATGCTGAAATGGGGAGGTATGCTTGTTCAAATAAACCTCCGGACTAAGTTGTTGATTCTTGTTGTTTATTTAGTTGAATGCATACTGAACATCCAAATCACCACCTTAGGTCACAAACCACAAAGGGCATATGGCTGGCACACTGTGTTGGTATAGAACCTTGTACGCTTGTAATGGATATAGAGGGTTCCGATGGAGTCGAAAGAGGAGAGGTGCAGTTGATTTATTTCTGCTAATCAAACAAATGTTTTAATCTAATTTGTCATTTCTTAGTTATTCTATCTGCACTCTGGATTATATATATGTTATTCAGCTTGTGTTTTCACCCACTGCTACATGCTCATTTCTTATTTTATTTTATTTTTTATTTTCTGAACATGTGAATTGGTTCATGAAAAAGCATTTTGCTTTCCATTATTCTTCTTGAAGTGTCGACAATCATTTCATAATGATATTGTTACTTGTTTGTCTGATCTCACTTTTTTTTCATCATTTTAATTGGCATCTATTTTATATTCAGGATGATAATGCATTTGAAAAGCAGAGTGCTCTTTTTGCTCTTGCCATATCTGATGTAGTGATGATAAACATGTAAGTGTGTTATATTCAGTCGTTGGCATCTTTTTGGGCTTAATTACTGTTTTTTCTGAATAGTTTTGTTGGATAAAATCTTATGTTAAGGTGGTGCCATGATATTGGACGCGAGCATGGAGCAAACAGGCCCCTTCTAAAAACGGTATTTCAGGTAGAAACATCGCCGTGCTCTGTTCATGTGTCTTAGGTGGACAAAACATTGATTTATTTATGTGTCGACAAGGTCATGCTGAGATTATTCAGTGTTCGTCGCAAGACCACTTTAATGTTTGTTATTCGTGATAAAACACGGGTATGTTCTTTATGCTGCTTTTTGGTAGTTTACCATATAGAAGTATATTATTTGTGCTTTCAATCCCATGAAATATATGAACTTATTAAGGCATGCTTGTTTACACCTTCATTGCTGTAGACGCCTTTGGAGATTTTGGAGATAAAATTAAGGGAAGACATTAAGAAAGTATGCCGCATGCAAATATTTTGTTTTGTTCTTTTTTATTATGGAATGGAATGCTTCTCCTCTAATTTTCCATATCCTTCCTTTTTATAAAGATATGGGATAATGTTCCAAAGCCAAAAGCTCAGAAGAACACTCCATTAAGTGAATTTTTCAAGGTAAGGTGTCCACTAACTATTCAATTTCAAAATGACTATATATGTGTGTGATAAAACTGTTGGAGTGTTGTTATTCTAAATTATTGAACTCAGGTTGAAGTTGTGGCGCTCTCTAATCATGAATATCAGGAAGAACAATTTAAAAAGGAGGTGTGGGCTCTCTTTCAGTTCAATATTGTATTCATTTCTTAGAAAGTATCTTCTGATCTTCATATGCCTCGTAGTGCAGAAGAGAATCAATCCTAAATTTTGTTATTATTCTTGAAGGTGGCAGATCTAAGACAAGGATTTTTCCATTCCATTGCACCTGGTGGGCTTGCTGGGGATAGACGCGGTGTAATCCCTGCATCAGTTTTTTCAATCAGTGCACACGTGATATGGAAGCTCATTAAGGCTGACAAGCATCTTTATCTGCCGGCTCATAAGGTTTCTGGCTATCTTGCAAAATTTATTACTGAAAGTACTAGTATTACACTCGTCCAATTAGCGGGGAATGTTGAAAATGTGAATAAAAAAATTCAATTTAACCAATAAAATTGTTCAATTTTATTGTATGGATTACATTAATCCCCAAGCTCCCTAAACTATTTTAAGCATTATACATGTATACATTGTACGAGCAATAGACAATATGTCAGTACCAATAATTTATATATTACAACTTAATGCCTTAAAAAAATATTATACTACAAATAATAGTCCAAAATGAGAAAAAAATGAAAAAGAAAATATAAAAGACTTCTATTCACAGCTCTAATGTAATACATAGGCAAATAAAGTACATGAAATCACAGTTGCACACGGTAATTGATTATTGATATTGATTCACACTAAAGCCTTGAGAAATTAGAAATTTCATAAATATGTAGATATTTCCAAATTAAATTAGAAAAATATAAGAAAATACTCTTATAAATGAATCAATTGATAAATTAAAATTTAGAAATGATTATATGTGAAAAACATTATTGAATGTACAATTATCACAATTTCATAATGATATAATTTTGTGAGATGTATGACCATAGTTTCATCAACTTATTATCTTATTGCAATTTATCTAATTTAGTTCATCTAATATAAATATTTGATATCCATTGATGAATATAATATCAATTTATAAAGTATTTATTAAAATTTGTTACCTATTAAATATAATTTCAATTAAATAAAGTATTTGTTAATAAATATAATATCAACCCATAAAGTTTTTGGTACATATTTAGTAGTATTCTTTATCCATAATAATTAATGAAATTAAATTATCTAATGTGAATTTGCACTCAAATTTGGTTTTCCTCTATATTGAAAGTGCATTATGCTTTTATATACTTACTTCATTTTTTGATAGTGAAAAATTATATTAAATATAATTTCAATTCATAAAGTATTTGTTAGAATAATAACAAATATTTAAATTATATTTAAATAATAAATATAATCTCAACCTATAAATTTTGTACTTTGGTATTATATTTTTTTTTATCAATAATAACTAATGAAAATAAATTATCTAATGTAAAATTACACTCAAATTTGGCTTTTCTGTATTTTGAAAGTGCAATATGCTTTTATATTATTCCTTCATTTTTGGATAGTGGAAAACGATTGACTTTTGTTATTATTCATTATCCAACTTTGACTTCTGTTTATACAACATCTATAAAAGAAAAAATATAGTCAAGTGAGATCTCGTTGGATTCATCTCATATTATAGTTTTAAAATTTATACTTTTAAAATTTTTAATTGTACACATTTTGAGTTATTAAGCGTTAAAAATGTGTATTGTGATTGTGTGTAGAAAGTGAATATTGATGAAATAGATAGGTTATTCTTTATAAGAGAGGATTTTGGTGAGAGATAATTATGTTACTGTACATAAGATAGGTTACCGTTCATAAGTAAGTAATATGTTTTCATATATTATATAGATATAGAGGGTATCTTATTTTTCAGTTCATAATTATTCTCAAACTTTCTAGCTCTCTCATGAAAAAATGCGGAACAGAAATTTAATGATAAGCTGCCAAAGGTATATTGCACTTGGGCTTTCTGATTGCCTCAGTAATAAGCCATTGATTAAGGGGATAGAACAGTTTCTCACATTATATGATCAAATATCAATTATAAGAAAAATCTCTCTTTGGTAGTTTCTCACATTAACTATGTGTTGATGCCATTACCATGTGAAAATGTGAAATCAACCATACAACAGTTACCTCTGCTTTCATTCGTACATAGAAACATTGCACCTGCCTGTATATCATCTAAAGAGAAATTGTTTCCAACCCCAGATACCACGTTCAAGTACCTTGCCTAGTAAAAGTATCTCGGCTGAAGATATTTCTGGCATTCCTTCCTCCTCCCATGTTTTGCCAATCGATGAGAGTGGCTCTGAAGAGGAAACTACCAAGACGGAAGACTCTAAATCCACTTCACAGGGTCTCCTTTCAAAAGACACTGGTAAATGTCTTTGTCTTCTTCCTCTACTTAAACACAGATTTGTGAAACATCTCATGAAGACTGTGCAATCTCGTTTGGTTACAGTGGCTGGGAAAACAGACATGGAGAAATCAAATGAAGTGGATGCAGAACAACCACTAAAAGTGCTAGAGAGCGAACGATATAAGAGGGACTGCCTTCAATATTGCTCACTGTTCCCTGCAGAATATGAATTTTCCCGGGACACCCTGATTTGGTCGTGGATTGCAGCAGGCTTGATAAATTCTGAGCATAGTGATGAAACGGCAGCTGGGGTCTTCGATACATTGATAAGTTCAAACTACATTTTGCAGTCTGGATACGATCGCATGAGTGATCGAATGAAATATAAAGTGGATAATGACAATTCACCTCTCAAGATACGGCCTTCTGAAAGTCCATATAGAAAGATGGTGCATATTGGCAAAGGTGAACACTTGTCCATCATGTTTGAGCAAATTGATAGTATTGAGAGTATCCGAAAGTGTACTCATCTGAAAACACTTCTGCTCCATAAAAGTAGGGCGCCTAAATTTCATAACTTGCTGCACGATCTCTTCCTGGAGCTGAAATTATTAACAAAATTGGATTTGAGTGGCACGAACATTGAGGAATTGCCAAGTTCTATTGATAAACTCGAGGCCTTGAAGTTTCTTGATATATCTGAGACACCCATCAGATGGTTGCCTGCATCGATAGGATCCTTGGATTGTCTAGAAACCTTACTGCTCCAACGGTGTTTGAGCCTTTATGGATTGCCTAACTGCATTTCGGAGTTGGTTAAACTCAAGCATCTTGTTGTTGACCTTTCTCAGCTGCTGCAATCAATGCCGATTCGAATTGGGAAATTGACAGATCTGCAAACTCTTGGGGCCTTTGTTATTGGAACAGAAGATGGCAGTGGTATAAGGCAGCTGGAGAACATGAATAAACTGAAAGGATCACTCTGTTTAATGAAGCTTGAAAATATCTTAGATGCGGAGGAGGCTGGGGCGGCACGCCTTTGTAACAAAAAGTACCTTTCAAGGCTAGAATTCATATGGGGTGATCTTGAAGACGAAAAGATCGAAAAAGATGAGAAGATTTTGGAAAAGCTTACTCCACATGTTGCTGTTCAAGAATTAAAAATAGTCTCTTACAGCGGAGGCAAGCTTCCATCCTGGATAAGCAGTCCGTCCTTTAGTAATATGGACAGCATAACTTTACATGGGTGCAGATATTGTGAGGAATTGCCAGATCTTGGGGCGTTGCCATCTCTGAAGTATTTGAAGATTGTTGATATGGATAAACTTGTTCGAATCGACAGATCATCTTGCCAGGACCAAGCTAACCCAGATCAACAACAGCCATTCCCTAAATTGGAAACACTTTACCTTGAGAGGATGTCTAACCTCGAGACCTGGACAGGTGTGGAAGACGGTCATTTTCCATGCCTCCAACAACTCTCGATCAAATATTGCCGAAAGCTTAAAGCTCTTCCGAACCTGTCTTATATGATCTCCCTTCAACACTTGGAGATATGCAACTGCCCAGAGCTCTCTTGCTTGCCTGAAGGGGGATTGCCAACTTCACTCCAGTCTCTCATGTTAAGTGGCTGTCCGCCCAAACTCAAACATCAATGCTGCGAGAAGAAGACGAAGAAAGGTGAAAAATGGACTAAGGTTATTGACGTGCCAACCCTCTATATTGACCATCAGAAGATTGGAGTCGATGCCCATTGATTAATTACCAGAAATCTGATAATGTAATTTTCATGACTTTATTATTCATGAAGCCGCATATTAAACTATATTATGGGCCTGTTAATGTTAAAGCTATTATTTAGTGATTCAAAACTATTTATTTGTAATTGTATTAGCATATGAAATTTGTGTTTCATCAGTTATGCCTATTCCGTTGTTGAAGTTAATAATGTAGGCAAGTTATTCAGTGTCAGTTTTCTTTCTTCTATGGAATTTTTGTTAGCATATTCAGTGTCAGTCTCTTATGTTTGGCGTGCAAGAAATTCTAGGATATTCAAGGGCTTGACATCTTGCTGAAACTCTTGGCAAATGCTTGCTCAAGCCATCCTCTGAGGCTTACTTGGTGGAACATGGGGACTTGGATGGGTGTTTTTCTATACATACAGATGGGTCCTTTAATTCCATCACCAACAGGGCAGGTTTTGGAGCTGTCATAAGGGACCATGATGGCTGCTGGTTGGGTGGAGTCTCTGGGTATCTTGGCGATGCATCAATCCTTAGAGCTGAGTTGGCTGGAATTCTTCATGGCGTTCAGTTGGCAGTGGATAATCACATTTTTGGAATTCTGTTGCTGCTGTGACTCTGTAGCTGCTGCTTTAGTGCTTTATAGCTATGATCAGTGAGATGGCTGCTGATGGCCTTGGACTGAGTCGCATGTAGGGGTGTCAATTTGGACACGAACCCGAAAAAACGAACCCGACCGACACGAAAAATTTCAGGTTTGGGTTTAGTCATTTTGGGTTTTTTCCAAATCAGGTCGACCCAAAACCCGACCTGAAATATTATTCCACCTGCTCAACCTGACACGAACACGACCCGAAACCTTAAATTTTATAAATTTTGCCTATAACAGGAAAAAACAAACCCGAACGACACGAAAAATTTCAGGTTTGGGTTTAGTCATTTTGGGTTTTTTCCCAAATCAGGTCGACCCGAAACCCGACCTGAAATAGTATACAACCTAATTAACCCGACATGAACACGACACGAAACCTGAAATTGACACCCCTAGTTGCATGAGATGGCCTTGACACTAATATTTTAAATAGTCAGTGTTAATTTTAGTTATAATATAAATCATTGTTCAGTAATTCACCAGAAAGAAGAGGAAAACGAAGGCAACATGTTTCTTTGTTAGTGAGAATTTTTAATATTGGCTCATAAATTTTTTATCTTAATCAAATAAAATAATAAATTAGACTCATTACTTTAAGTTGTAACTAGAATAGGGAGAGCTTATTTTTTTTTTTTTACTTTAGCAATACTAATAAGAAGGCTCAGGTAGAGTTAGATGAAGAGAGAGACATTATTGGCGATCCGGAAAAACAAAAATCAACTAATAGTTATCATACGAAAAAAAAAAAATAAGCCGAAAATATTTGGTCGCACCCCCCCACATACTCTGCGTCCGCCACTGTCCATATATGATATGAATAATATGTTAGAGTGGCATATCTTAAAAATGAATAAAAATATCATACATATAGTCATAAAATCAAATATAAAAATAAATTTATATTCCGTCATTAATTAAAAAGCGGAAAACAAAATAATGAAAATGGAGTGAATGAATGGTGGAAAAATGGGTATGAACCAATTAAGTTTATATAATAAAATATTTGTCATCATTTTTATCATTGTTTTACTTATACATCTTTGTGGGACAATTTTTTTTTTTTTATTATCGGTTTTTGTCACATCTCAATAATGTATGGTGGAAAAATTGGGATGACCCAATTAAGTTTATATAATAAAATATTTGAATTTTAAAAATATTAAATAAAAAAGTCAAACATTACTTCCGGCGCATTGCTTGATATTGGCATTTAAAACCTTCCTCTACATTTGTTTAGGTTTTTTTTTCTTCTTTTAATTTTTACTTCACCCATAATTCATTTTTCTAAACAGCAAAGTGAAAATCAAAATTCTCTCCTTTTCTTCACTTATTAAAAAAAAAGATGTCTTTTTGGGGGTGAACATACAATAATATCTCTATCCAAAATAAATATATTTTCAATATAATTAATTTTTAATAATTTTATAATTACAATTAAGTAACTATCTCTCTAATTATATAACTAATTAAATTTATAAATGAAAACAAACATTTTAAATAAGTTTTCATATTTGTGAAATATATATATAAATTGAAATAATGTATCTTTTTCAAGTAATTGTTAATAGTAAAAACAAACATTCTAAATGCAATTCATCCATACACATTTTTATTAGAAAACACCTTTTAATAATACTGTTCATTTAAACAATTACTCCATTTGGGTTTCTTCTACTTGTGAATCTTCTTTTTCCTTCTTTTACTCATTTTTTTTATCAAAACAAATAAAAATAAATAAATAAATATTTAAAAGAAAAAAAGAAAAACAATTAAGAATGACTTATAGATTGAAGTTAATTCGTTGAATGATTCCAAGTTTCCGACTAGGGTTTAGGGACTGGTGAAGTCTCCGGTCGCCTACCTATATGTTGGGTTCGATCCCCACCTGATCGGCCGATCCCCTATCTTTTTTATTTATTATCTTTTGTAATTTATAGGATTTAGGCTTCCACACACTTTTACCAAAATGTTTATTAAAAAAAGGTTTTCGAAAGTGTTTGGATTAGCGATATGAAATAGATTATCTGATTATTGCATTTTCAAAACGTAAATAATCAGGTTTGCAGCACCTTTTTTAGCGGTTAAACTGATTATTTGCGTTTTGAAAATGCAATAATCAGATAATCAATTTTCTTACAGTTTATCCAAACACCCTCTTCAACTATAGATTGGGTCGACGACTTGACTTGTAGTGTCACACTTGTACAGCTGTACCTTCCGGCCCGCACTGTACGCTGTCCCCGTATGCCGGTCACTAGACTTAAATATTAAATAATATAGAAAAAATCAACCATTCCCAAGCAGTGGTTTGTTGAATCCACGACTGAAAAAAAAATTAGTCCCTCCGTTCCATATTTAACTTCTTCGACACTGTAGATACGGAGTTTAAGAAAGTTGTATTTTATTATTTTCATGTATACTTTTTGAGGGGTAAATTTGTCTCTTTTGTCTTGTAGTGCAATTGTTAGTAAAATTAAGGATTGATTTTTCTGTAAATATATGGACATGTAGGGATATTTTAGTAAAAAAAATTCCCTTTTTGGGTAGGAAGATAAATATGGGACGTCCAAATACGGAAAGTAAGAAAATAAATATGGGACGGAGGGAGTAGTTTTTTATTGGCAGATCGCTTGTCAACAGGTTATCAATTTTTTTGTTGAAATAACTGTTTTTATTGAACAGCCGAGTGCAATTAAAAATAAAAATTAACATTAGAATGCGATTAGGGTGTTCAAGCGGCGAGTAGGGCAAATTTACAGCTCAAACCTGATAAAGACGAATTTACAGCTGATATGAACAAGACGAATTTAAAGCCGGTGGTTGGTTGACATGATGCATTTAAGTTGAGGCATTAAAGTTGAGGTTGGTTATTGGACGAATTTAAAGCTGTTTTTTTTTTTTAAAAAAATAAATAAATAAATAAAACATAATAGTAGGAGTGTAGTATGTCTTCTTTCCCACTAACTTCTCCAGCCCTAGCTTGTCACTACTCACCAGTTCACCACTGCAGACAGTTCCAAAATCTCTCATATAGAGTAGAGATTTCTTCCCTTTTCGGTTCCAAATTCGCCCCTTTTTTTTCACCAGATTTTGGAAGCTGTTAAAAAAAAATAAAAAATATAAAAAAATTCTGTGTTTGGCCACAGATCTCGACCCTTTTCGGTTCGACGACAGGAAATTCAAATTGGTGGTGGCAAGGTTGGGTGCTGACGGTGAAGACTCCAGGTTCGCTTCACACAACCCGATTCTTTCCCTTTATGTGTGCTACATTGCAAAGGATTGCAATTTTATTTATATGGAGAGTTCTGTATTTTGTTGAAAAACCTTTTGTGTTCAAAGAAATGCTCGCACTTTAGGTCATCTCTAATCTCTAATAGCCAACACCAAACTCAAACTCATTTTACAGTATATGTCAGCAATTCATCTCCAACTATTTACACTAAACTTAAACTCAAAAAAATACTTCCTCTGTTTTCATTTATTTTTGACGGACCCACCCGTCACACTGTTCAATGCACAATTTAAATTATCAATAACTCAAGTTTGGTACATGTAAAAATTCTAAAAGTTTCATTTTTAAAAACTACACGACGAGACGATTCTATTAAGATCTCATTTAGCTATATTTTAACTTGTATAACTATGATAAAACTTTAAGTAAAAGTTTGTGTGTGAATAGTGACATCTTATTGAATGTAAGAAACATTCAAGAACGGAGGTAGTATTCTTTATATATATTCTTTCCCATACAAATTTATTTATCTTTCTAATCATATCCATCATTTCTTATAAATTATACATTAACCCCACATAAATTCAACACTCATTAATTAAGAAAAGATTACATAATTAGAAAAAGAACTACACTAAATGGCGGAACATATTTTAATATTTTACGTTTTTTAATATTTTACGTTTTTTTAAGTATTTGAGAGATGTTATTTTAATTATATTTTAACTTGTATAACTATGATAAAACTTTAAGTAAAAGTTTGTGTGTGAATAGTGACATCTTATTGAATGTAAGAAACATTCAAGAACGGAGGTAGTATTCTTTATATATATTCTTTCCCATACAAATTTATTTATCTTTCTAATCATATCCATCATTTCTTATAAATTATACATTAACCCCACATAAATTCAACACTCATTAATTAAGAAAAGATTACATAATTAGAAAAAGAACTACACTAAATGGCGGAACATATTTTAATATTTTACGTTTTTTAATATTTTACGTTTTTTTAAGTATTTGAGAGATGTTATTTTAATTATATTTTCGTAGCTAATGTAATTTTTAATATTTGGTTGTTTAATATTTTACGTTTTTTTAAGTATTTGAGAGATGTTATTTTAATTATATTTTCGTAGCTAATGTAATTTTTTTTAATAATTGCTAAAATTGTACCAAAACTTTAAAAATTTAGTTATCTTTATGTTTAAAATTTATTTTATAAAAAAACCTGAAAATTTTTAATCTAATTAAATATAAAATAAATTTAATAAAAAATTGTATAAAAGTATAATATTATTAATCAAAATAAAAAAAATTAGATCAACATTCAATTTGTAATAATTGAAGGGATGGGATATCAATTAATTTAATTGCAAAAAATGATATGAGTTTGTGAATAGTAAAAACTTAAATTTAAGTATTTACTATTTATAAAACTCATAAAATTTAAAATAGGTTTGGTTTTAGGGTAGTATTGGAGATAAGATGTGACCCCATTTTGAGCTATAGGGGACTATTAGAGATGCTCTTAGGTGTTTGTATAAATGTCCCATTTAATTTACATACATAAATGTGCAAGGTGCAAATTTTCCAACTAGCTACTTAAAACTTTGAGTAGTTATCTGTAGAAATTGTTTTAAACAGAAAAAGAAGGAAACCAACTACATTGTGGTCAATTAAAATTTTCCACTAACAAAAGTGTTAATTAAACTTTAGTAATTCTGAGATATCGAAGGCCTGGAAAGGGTGGTGAAATGGGTGGTGGGAGTCCATGCCATACAAATTATAAAGATGAATAAAAGGAAAGGGACAGGGGCTGGTGGGGAATTGAACCTCCAACATTCCGTTGGAAGCCTAGGGACTTAACCACTTGGGCTAAGTCTTCATCCCCAGATATTAGCAATTGATTTCTTTTTATTTTTTTGAGGAATCATTGAAGGCTTGGAAAAGGATGATGGGATCCCATGACACACAATTACAAAGGGAATTAAAGGGAGGGATAGGGGTCCCGTGGAGAATTGAACATCCAACATTCTGTTGGAAGTCAATGAACTTAACCACTAGGACTAAGTACTCATCCCCTATCAGTAATTGATTTGAACAGGGAGTAGTATTTTTCAATTTTTTTTTTATTTTTTTTACACGTCTACTAGTATTTGGGAATTATCGTATTTATCTATATTATTTTAATAATTAATAATTAAGCCCCACTATACCAGGAATTTCTATCAGATCCATTCTTCACCTCCAAAAGTGAAAACAACCGCAAACGCCAAACCCATACAACATTCTCACAACTCAAATCTTACGACTTTGCTCAGGGATGAGTTCACGAGAAGGCACGCTGGCCGCTCAAATTGTATCTGGCTTCGCCACTGGCCTTGGATCCTCTGTGTATTCAATAATCTTTCCGAAGTTACCAACTCTTGCAGCTTTAGCCTTGAAAGAGATAAGCCTGATATTGAATTTTGAGGATGAGCTCCGCAAAATGCACCGGACATTACTCAAAGTCCAGGATCTAGTGGACCATGTGGATAACAACCCATTGAGATTCACCGGAGGCAGCGGAGCCTGGCAGCTCTTGTTTGAAGATCTTCAAAAGCTTTCTTATGATGCCGATGCTCTTCTCGATCAGGTGTGCCTGCATCTGATTCAACAAAGTGATGAAGACCACCAAAATTCCTTCTCTGTACGTTCCATCATGCTTAAATCAGGGGAGCGACTTGTACTACCCCATGAGATCAAGGAGATGAAGAAGAAACTACACGCCCTTGCAGAAGAAATGAACAATCTTCTGCATATGGAGCAAGTGAAAACGGCCCTTCATAAGTGGAAAGCTGTGGACAGATCCTGGTTTGGCTCTGATCATTGCTTGGACAATTCCAGCAGTATACTGTTTGATGAAGAAACCATTCTCGGAAGGCAAGAGGACAAGAAGAACGTTATCCAGTTGCTCAGTGCGAACAATAATGACGACCTCTCTGTGGTTCCACTCGTGGCCATGGGCGGGATGGGTAAGACAGCCCTTGCTCAACTAGTTTACAATGACGACGAATTTAGCAGAGTTTCCAAGTTCGATCATAAAATCTGGATCTCAGTTTCTACAGACTTTGATATCGGAAGGATAACAAAGTCAATCATAGAATCTGTAACGAAGACAACTTGTAAATTGTGTGACTTAGACTCACTCCAACGGAAGCTTCATCATGTGATCTCAAACAAAAAGTTCTTGTTGGTGCTTGATGATTACTGGAACGAGAACTTCAGTGATTGGGACCTTCTGTCTGCGCCTCTCAGATATCGAACACAAGGGAGCAAAGTTATTGTAACCACTCGAAGCAGTATGGTTTCATCAATTGTTCGTTCAGGAGGAGAAGAATACCATCCAGAAAAATTGACAGATGAGCTTTGTTGGGAATTGATGAAGAAAAGGGCATTGTTTCGAAAGGAGGAGAGTGAGAAAAGCTTTGAATCATTGGGAATGGACATTGCCAGGAAGTGCAAAGGATCGCCTTTGGTAGCCAAAACACTGGGGAATGTGTTGCATCACAAATCTACTCACGATGAGTGGCGTTGCATAGCAAATAGTGACTTGTGGGACTTGCCACAATATGAAAATTGGGTGTTACATTCTTTAATGTTGAGTTATGTTCATCTGCCAGCGCCTCTTCGGAAGTGCTTCGCTTATTGCTCTCTGTTTCCCCAAGATCATGTGTTTGAAGCTGACCAATTGGTACTCTTTTGGATGGCTGAGGGCTTTATCCAACCTCAAGGGGAAAGGAGATTGGAGGACATTGGCAAGGATTATTTCAACAATCTATGCATGAGATCTTTCTTTCACACTGCAGGTGGTAATGGTAAATACAAAATGCACAGCCTCTTACATGATTTAGCCCGTCTGGTCTCTACCAATACATGCTCACAAGTAAAGTGTGACCTGCAAAATTCTTATCCATTATTTGGAAATGCTTGCCACCTATCTTTGCTTAACTCAACTACAGGATCTTTTGATTTGAGTTCATCCAAAGAGAATAAGAGGTTGCGGACATTTATGGTGGTACCCAAGCGAGGTTCTACTCCAGAGGCGGAAATCAAACAAGGATGCTTTTCCAATTTGAAATTCTTGAGGACTTTGTCCTTGTGTAACATTGGTCTCAAAGAGCTACCCGAGTCCATTGGCAAATTAATATATCTTCGGTGCCTCAATTTGTGCAAGAACTACTTACAACGCTTACCAGAATCCATTTGTGAACTTGCAGCATTGCAGACACTTATGCTTGAGGGCTGTGAAAAATTGGAAGAATTACCAGAAGATATGCAGAAGGTTTCCAACCTTAGGCATCTAAGGTTTGAGGTTGTAAATATGCTAAGGCCCATGCCACCAGACTTCCGAAAGTTAACTCATCTCCAAACACTGTCAGCATTTATTGTGAGCAAAAGCAAAGGGCGTGGTATTGAGGAACTGGAGAAAATGGACTTACTCACGGGATCACTCTGCATCAAGAACACTGAAAGAGTTTCGGCTGACAGTGCAAGCAAGGCAAAGATGAAGGAGAAGAAATACCTTAACAAGCTCAAATTGCAATTCGAAATGTTCGACGCCAATGCTAGAGACAACCAATTACGTGTGTTGGAAAACCTTGAGCCTCATGAAAATTTGGAAGAGTTGGAGATTCGTTATTATAGTGGCACTAAATGTCCTGCTTGGTTAGGTGATCCGCGGCATAACTTCACAAAAATTCATTTACAGAGGCTTGTTAAGTGTGATGCACTTCCATCGCTGTGGCAACTGCCATTCCTCAAGTCTCTTTGCATAGAAGGTATGCATGCTTTGGAGTGTATCGATGAAAGCTTTTATGGGGAGGGAAGTGGTGAGAAGTTCCCCTCGTTGGAGAATTTGGAAGTATGTGAAATGACAGGGCTGTTTGTGTGGCAACAACCAAAAGTCGTTGGCTGCATGCCTCGTCTTACAACTTTTAAAGTTGAACTTTGTCCTGTTCTGCTGAGCTTGCCTAAACAATTAGGGTCTATCCCCCCAGAAACCAGTGGTTGCGATAAGTTGCCAAAACGTCTGGGGTCTACCAGTGGTTTCAAAATCTATCTGAGTGAGTTGTTGGAGTACTGTGCTTGTAGTTGTCCATTAGATAGATTTTGAATTTCATTTCATTTCCAAGTTATCTGTCTAAGTATTGAAGTGTAGGCTCGGAAGCCCACTGTGATTGCACTGTTCTGTTTGTACCTTGTCCAACTTATTGTAAGTTCCTGTCCTGCACTCCTGTGCATGTAATGCTTTAGGGGATTGTATTTTATCCTTTTGGAATAATGCAGATTGTATCATAGATATCTGAATGATGTGTGACGAATTCCTCTATCGATATATTTGCAAAAATGTTTGTAATAATCATTTGATTGGAAAAGAAGTGTTCCCTCATCCCTCCCTAGAGTCATGTAAATCATCTGAAAATGGTTAACGAATACCAAAATCAAGAGCAGCCAATACAAGGTACTGATAGGGGCAAGGAGGGTACACCGGTACACATACAGATGCTGAGCATATAAGCAAATTGTTAAGTACTGTGGGATGCATGCATGAAATCTACAACAAACAACACATGAAGAATGGAATGCTTTTGGAAGTTACACTCAACCGTCACCTGCCATGTTGCCAGGATGTCGACATAGCTCCATCTCCAACATTGTGTAAGGTCCGGGTAGAAGAAGACGAATCTTTTTATGTGTTTGTTCTGCTGCTTCTGTGTTCTAACTACTATTTTGAACACCGATCAAGAAACAACAACTGCATCCTCTAAATCTAATTCCCATATCAGGATAACATTCCTAGAAATTCCATCAATCTTGCATGGTTGGACTAGCTTGGAGAATTGCCCATTTCTTATTCCATGGACTTACATAAATCACCTGAAAAGTAGTCTGGAGTTTTTTTTTTTGGTGAACAGCACGCTCAAGAAATGTAGTCTGGAGTTAGTTGTTCGAATTTTACAGTAGCTTGAGATAACAAGTGCTTATACAAGATAATGTCTTTCAATGGAACGAATCTAGTGTATATGAAGTTTTAATTGGGCATCGCCACCTCTTACAAAAAATAACATGGGCAATTGTGTAATGGTACAAACAAAACAATGACAGGAATGTAACCTGAAGCAAGGTTTCGATCTCCACCAAGCATGACTGCCAGAAATAGATCATCCAGCTTCAAAGCTATTCTACTCTGCATGGTAACTAGATACTTCCTCCTTATCGTTTTGTTTCTTACGTTTTGAATTTTGTTACTATTCATTGTGTCACTTTAATTTAAATTTGAATCATAGTTATCCAAGTTACAATGTAGCCAGGTAAGATATTGTTATATTCGTATTGTTTTGTAATTTTTAAATATCGAAATTTTAGCATTTTTAGATATATTGATCTTGAGTTACTAATGGTTTAAAATGTATATTAGACTACGTGAAAATTAGGTTTGTAAGAAACAAAATGATACCGAGGTAGTATGTAATTTACTTTTCCCTCTGCGCCAGAATGAAGGTTGAGATATAAAGAATAAATAAAATCAAGAAAAAAATTAAGAAAACAAAAATCTTTCATTAAACACCACCAACTGAAAATGGGAAGGAACCATTACAGTCAAGGACAACATTCCCTTTTGCGATAGGACATTGAAATTTCTGGGCAGAAAGAAAAAGGAAAGTGAGGAAAAGAGGAACAAATTGACAGGAAGCCTTAAAAATCATTGGCCCGGCCCGACATATTTATACATGATGTTATTTTTAAAATTGAGTCCAATGGATTTCTTTAGTGATTAATGTCTCAAGATATTTATAAAAAAAAATTAGACAAATGTCTTTTAAAATTGTATAATTAGACGAATTATAATAATAACTCTAATTTTCTATTACTATATACTCCCTCCGTCCCATTTAACTTGTCATGTTTTATTTTTGCACACAATCCAATGCACTTTTTTATCTGTTAATATCTCAAAATATACACAATGAAAAATTATACAAAATATATATTATAAAACTACGTGATCATACGATTCTAACAAGACCCATCTCGACTATTTTTTGTTAAATATATACTTGCAATTAAATTGAGTCAAAGCTGAACAATGAACAGTGTAAAAAAGTCAAACAAGACAAGTGTAGTGGGACATAGGGAGTACTTAGAATAAATTTAATGAAAGTGAAGTAATAAATAATTTAAAAAAGGGTTTAGGGAACGAAACGAAGTCGCAGACCAATGGGCCAGGAGGGGAGCTGCAGGTGAGGGAGGTTTCGAAAAATGGTTTTAGATGAGGCAGTTTCAAGATCGCACTGTGTTTGGAAGCGACTTTTGGGGCAGTCTCTAGACGGGAAGCTGTGTATGTTTTTAGGTCTCCTCTATCTGCTCCAACTCTGATGTAATGTCTGTTTTTAGTTTCTGTAGGGGTGGGCAAAATATTCGAACCGATTCGTTGAACCGCTGAATCGAACCGAAATCGAACCGAATTTCCGGTTAACCGAGGACCCCGGAGCAAATACAAATATCATATTTCAGTATTCGTCCGGTTCAAATACAAATACAAATACTTTAATTTTTTCCCCCGGTTAACCGAACCGAACCGAATATATTTATTTTATTTTAAAAGTTATATATAGTGTAAATATTATAGATATTTGATGGTATAAAATTATATAGATAATATATATTATTTATTTAATTATTTAAGTATATAATAAAACAAATATAAAAAACTTAAGAGCTAATTATCAAAATATATCACCATAATTAATAAGCCTATATTGATTTTTGTTTTTCAGAATACTCTATTATTAAAATATACCTCTACATTAACATTTGTTACATATACTAACATATTTTGATTACATTGAAAATGACCATTTGATTCCATAGTTATATGTATATTTTTTTCTGAGTGTAATAACCTCGACCGACCCTCTTAAAATGTACAATCAAGTTTTCATTTCTTAAATCTTTGAGTTTCGTAGATTTTTAAATATTCGAATCGAATCGTTTAACCGCTAAATCTAATCGAGACCGAACCCCCGGTTAACCGAGGACTCCGGTTACAAATACAAATACTAAAATGAAGTATTTGCCCGGTTCAAATACAAATACAAATACCTAAAAAATTCAGGTTAACCGAACCGTGCCCACCCCTAAGTTTCTGGCTTTTAATATCAGAACATTGTATTGATCTTTTGGCTGTTGGCTTGAATAAAAATCCTGATTCCTCAAAAAAAAAATATATATATAAAAAAAAGCAAATGTAACACAAATATTGAGTGACCCACTCGATTTAATATTTCTAGTTTCCAAATGCAAATAGACGAAATACCCCATAACAATAAAAACGAAAAAGTCCACGCTCTTTCACTAGTCTTCTATACTCTTTTTGCAAGTTTTTATATTTTATATCAAAACGATCTTAATCCCAATCTTGATTGAAAAATCTGAATCTTATGGTAGAATCTGACCATTCTAAAAACGATCTTAATCCCAATCTTGATTGAAAAATCTGAATCTTATGGTAGAATCTTACCATTCTATACGATCCGATTCTACCAAATTTTAAAATATGCTTCTATAACCTCATATTTTTCGTAACATCGGTATTTAATTTATTTTCAACTGTTTATAGTGCTTTATTACTTCATTACCTAATAATATTATATGTTATGTTTCCATTTGTTTAATATGTATAATCTGAGCCCATTCAATTTTTTAAAGTTTTAAATTGAGTGACCTACCCGATTTAATATTTCCAATTTCCAAATACAAACTAGTATTACCCCGGTCGAATGGGCAAGATGTGATAGCGATAGATATAGTCGGCATAATGTTATTTTCTTAAGAAAATAAAATGTTGAAATGTAATACTGATTTGCTGACAAATATAAAATCACACACACCCATAATATTTTTTTTTTTGTAAAATAATTACTGTATATAATGAATCCACCAACAATTAAACTTGAAAAGTCAATTGTGCATTATTTATATATATATAATATTCAGTTAATATTTAACTCAAATATGTATTTATATTCCTAAAAATTATGACTTTACACAAATTAATTATTACATAATATCATGGATAATATCATTGATGTAGATAATTGGATTAAATATAAACACTATTACCAACCGCAGTTGATTTGAGTGGATGAGTATTCACCTAAATATAAACACTATTAAATTTATAAACTATGTACATAATTTTTTTAAACGATGAATATATATATATATATATATATATATATATTAGCAATATACATTATTAACCCCACTAAACTGAAATTATAACGATTGTATATAAATAAATACCTATAATTTAATTCAAATTCTCAGTAAAAATGTGTAGTTAGGCCACAATCCTAATCAAATAGTAAAACATTAGTAAAAAATATAATGATTAATCTTTTTCTTTCAATATAGATCATTATTTTGAACATTTTTTTTTTTTTATTTTAGAAACTCTCGTTTATTATAAACAGCATGCCGAGGAGCTTGGCTTCAAAATCTACACACACACCTTCACAGACCCACAATAAAGCAGCAAACACACGTTGCACCAGAACCAGGTACAAGCTACTCCCCTTAGCTACTGCAGATCAACACAGCAGCAAACCAGAATCACAACAATAATAACATCACCCCATTAGACACATTCACTCGACTAAAATAACCTCAAAGAGGCATCAGACAATTGAAAATGATCGTCTATAAATCAGCCAACAGTAATCTTCTTCTTCTCTTCACACCAGCACAGCACACCCAGCAAGTTGCACATCTTTTCAAACCTCAGCCACTCCATTTTCGTCTGTTTGTCACCCATCAATACCTGAGTAATCATGGCCTTCGGATGCCTCCTCAGCCTGCTCCGACCAACACCATTTTTCCACCTTATCCTCCCCTGCCGCACCTCTCCTAGCCCACATGTCTGCCATATCATTCCTTTCTCTTAAGATATGTTTCACACCCTTTACATCTCCTGCACACATCAACACCACCATTATCGGGACCAGCAATGAATTAAATCTCCAAGGGATTTTCTTCGGCTCTTTCATCCAAAGCACTACATTATGAGAGTCGCATTCAAAAATCAATCTTGGAAGCGGGAAACCTTGATCACGAACAAGGGCTCCACACACTCTACTTATGGCAGTAACCTCAGCTTTGGTAGAGTCCGTGCACCCTATGCTGTCGGACATCACAAATATCACTTCTCCCTTATCATTATTTTGAACATTAATATAAAATTGCAAATACCGTAAATATAGATAATTTAACTAACTAATATGAAACAAATAAAATGTTTAACACAAAAATATCTTAAGTAAAAAAAAAAATAACTATTTCATACTATATTATGGACAGTGTTCATTACTAAAATATCTTGATTTGTTAAGACAATGTAATACAGTAATTCTTCTCGAACAACTTTCACATTAGTTTTTTTAAGTTATAATTTAAAATATGATATATATTTCAAATTAATTTAAATCAAGCATAATTATTTTACATTATTCTATTTCAACAATTAATAAATATCTTTCTATAGTATTTATTAATAAAATGTGTTCTTTATATTAAAAGTAATAAATTATAGCTCACCAAAAAAAGTAATAAATTATAAATAAATAAATAATACACTTAAACTTTCCCTCAAAGCCCAAATATGTTTTAAATCCAACAATAATTTTATTTAATTATTTTTTGAAGCTCATTAAAGCCCATTACTACTATTCATAAGATAAAGAGTCTTTGGATCAGTTCTGCACGCAGCTTTTGGGAGCTTTTGATAGTTTTAGCTTTTATTTCAACACAAAAGCCCCGTTCTGCACACTAGCTTTTAGGAGCTTTTGGAAGCTTCTTTTTATAAGCTACCTGTAGTAGCGTTAAAAAATATGCTAGTAGCTTATTCTTGAACAATTACAATTTAAACCTAATAACCAACCCATTACCCAATGAAACTTTCGACAATTTCCGCACACGAGTATTTCGAAAATATTCCAGGTTAAATTTATTAAATGGAAAGAGTTATGATCAATAAGAAAGGGGTTTAAGGATATAGTTCACTTTTTATTACTCATGAGGGGAAGCTTTGAATTCAAGCGGCATTGTGGACCTCCCCGACATGAAACCTTTGACAATTTCCTGCCTGGAAGATCCTTGCCATGAAACTTTTGACAAGTTCCTACTACATGAGTATTTTCTGAAACATAATAATCATGGTTTTCAATCTTATTTTCAATCTTATTTAATGAAACCAATTTATGAAGATGGAGTTGGGATTAAGGATATATTTATAGGTTGTCACGTTTTTATTACTCGTGTTGAGAAACTGTGGCCCGAAAGCGCACGGTGTAAAAAATTGCAGTAATTTATAATAAGACCGGATCGTTCACTGGAGGATGTGCGATAGAAGCAGGGCCCACGTCGTTTTACTAGATTTTCCATTCGTATTGCTCCAATTGGGTTTGAAAAGTGACTAACATCTACTGACTGAATTTAAACTAACTACAAAAGCATTTAAATATCTTCTACAAAGCATATAAATTCTATTCTAGAAAGCAAGCAAAGTTATTCTAAGAATGCGATTGACACTATCTGGAAGAGCAGTGAAAACTACACTATGCTAGCTATGAAGCTGATTCACAGATTGGACAGAAGGGACAGAAAGAGAAGAATAAAGATTGGACAGATTTAGATAAAGCATAATTAAACTTCCATTTTTATACACAGAACTTTGTTTGAGATAATCCTGTCAGATAGCTAATTCTTATGCTCTCAGCTACTGCGTTCCCTTTAACAGACAGGTACTTACAGCGTGAGTTTACATGTTCTTAAGACCGCAAATTCTAAGATACCACTGATTTGTAACTGCCCTGGCCAGGGTATGTTATTTCATCTGTGGTGGATAAGCAACACCTGACAGATCATTAATTGAAATGCCAAATACTACCATCATTCTCCCATGTCACACCCAAAGATTCTAATTAAGCCTGAGCTATCCCTTAACTATCAATCCTAGTAGCAGTTACACAATTCTCAATACAACCGAGTGACATCTAATAAAAGCATTTAAAGGAAAGCATTTAAAAGAAAGCGGTAAAGAAAGCATTCAAAATCCAATCACTCGGAGGTTTTGAAAATCTGACCCTGGTAGTAAAAGACAGCTTCCCATCAGAATGAAGGAGTATGGATCAAGAATTCCTGGCTCTCAGTGAACCGCTCGTGCGTTCACTTCCTTCCGGATGGTTATGAGATACAAACTAATGAAATGAACTAATAAATTAGTTCATTCCGAATGCACTCACTCAGGGCTCAAGAATAGGCTTTGGCGAAAGAGGATAGTAGTTGAAAGAAAACTCAACCCTATCTTAGAAAATAACCAAGGCCTGGGTATTGTTCCTCCAAGATTATCTACTACACTGTATTTGAATCCAAGTGGACCCCATTTTGGTGTAATATTTAATCTCGGATTCCCAACAAACAGCAATTTTGGAAAATAATGAATCTGAAAACCATTCCCTAAACAGGTACTAGATTTTCAATTAAAACACAGGTCCTTTCAGTCTAGGTGAGACCTAATCGCTGACTCTGCTTCTAATTTCCCAAAACCAACCCTTGACAGAATATGAATTAGTCATAACTGAAGAATTTATCCCTCGCTCAGATCCGGATTTTATAAAGGAGTTTTTGTTAGAAATTTAATATGCAATATCTGTTTAAAATCTAGACTTCTATTGTCCAAGGGAAGGATCCCAAAATATTATAGACCACGATAATTACATAATAATAGCATGCATATGGATATAATGAAGTGTAAAATGAATTGACCCAAAATATACTGGCGGGTCTAGACAGAGAGTGAAACACAAATATGAAGTGGTCAGAGGACCAAAGTATTGGCAGAATGATCGGGTGGACTGTAAACATCTACTGTCCAATTTTCCAATTACTCGGATGGAGCGAATCTAGACAGCTTAGACCCTATAATGACTGTGTCAATGTCAGTTGGGCCTCCACTGTCTGTGAATTCAGATACAAACCTACATGCTTCCTTTCTGCAGTATGTATCAGCTACTGTTGACAGACATTAGCAGAGTTATACCAAAAATTGGAATTTGGGTTTGGAAATTAAGATAAATAAAATAAAACTGTATCCGGATAGGAATAAGCTGAGCAGCTATTATGATCCCGGATGGATGATCCGCCAAGGCTTCCACTAACTACTATCCAGACCATGCAAAATAACACTTAGCAACTAATACCCAGAATACGAGCTAGTTATTCGTGAGGGAACACCCGCCAACATTAGTCTGATGTATTCTTTGCTAATTGTTACACACAATACACAAAGGACAAACTAAAAATAAAACAAAGAAAAGAACTTGCATGAGAGACATTGGTTTCTCATGCAAGGTCATGGAATCAATCCATATGTGATGGCTTAAATAATCCCTCCCACCATAATTAATTACAGTCCGGATTATCTGTTTAAGGCATCATGGTTTTGTTTATAGAAGAGTGTTTTAATGACAATTGAACAAAGTTCCTTTAATCATAACAATTAGTGATTTAACCATTGCTAATTACAATCATTAATCATTACTGACTAGAGGGTTCAATTATTTAAATGATGAAAGGTGGAGAATCAAAATTTTGGCAGCATAACGCCTTATATTGCAATTCTGGAATATTACATCTTAATCCGTGGGATTAAGATGTGAGTGTTTGCAATATAATAGGGGTCAAGAAATCAGAAGTTCTGAGACAAAATAGAAGAGAGGATTCTGTCGAGATATCATAAATTGTGTCATGAGCCTAGGCCCGCGACATGGGTACCTCGACAGGTTTTCAGAAATTTTGGCAGGGTTTCACCCTGTGTCGCTAAGCGGGGGTTGTGTCGTGGATCGTGGGTCCGCGACAGGAGTTTAGCGACACACGATTTTCTGAGAATTTTCAAAGTATTAGGCTCCCAGTCGCTAATCTTGGAGTTGTGTCGCGAAGCATGGCTCCGCGACAGGATGTTTAGCGACTGGGTTTTCAAAATATTTACATGGCATAATTTCCTGTCTCGGAATTAAAGTTGTGTCGCGGACCGTGGGTCCGCGACAGGGGTGTTCCGCGACAGGAGCCATGCAGAGAAAAATAACAAGAGTTTGGGTCCCTGGTCGCTAAGCAGGGTTTGTGTCGCGGACCGTGGGTCCGCAACAGGAGTGTTCCGCGACCAAGGGTTTCAAAATATTAAAACAAGTGTCCCTAAACACCCATGTCGTGGAACAGCCTCCCTGTCGATAAACGTGGCCTAGCGACAGAAGTCGGTTAACGACATGGATGGTCCAGGACACAAGTCAGTAAAAGAAAAGTTGAACAGTGGCATGCAAACAGCGTGATCTCACCCTATTTCAGATTAAAAAGGCTATTCTAAACCAAAAGCAACCAAACAACTTTAAAAAAAACAAGAACATGCTGGAATAGAAATAAAACCTATCTAGAACAATATTTAAAAATAAAGCAACATCCTAATTTAGGATTTGATCACACACATACATAGCATCATCCATAGAATGAAAACAGGAAGCATAATAAGGAGAAATGGGGGTCAAATGACCCCAAAAAGAAAAATGAAAGCATAAAATCCATGGGGTGTGAGACCCATTTCATGATTTGGGACACATTTGGTGAATATTTTCCCATATTATTAAATGGGTATGTAAATACCCATAATTTGGGTATTACAAAACCCTAGAAACCAAATTTGAAAAGGGATTAACATATTAAACTGGCTAGCTAGGCTACTGAAAACAGAAAACAACAAGATAAATAGCCTACATTAAGCTAAACTAGGGCAGAAAATTAAATAATACAAAAAAAAATTAAAACTAAACTAAACTACCTAGAGAGAATCCTCCAAACTGTCTTCAAGAATGAGTTCCTAATTCTTCCAACCTTGAGCTCATGGGGGTCACCTTATATTTATAGAAGTGGAACCTTAGGCCCATGGGCTTGATCCGAGGTCCACTGTGTCTCAAGACATCACACACATCACACTGTGTCGCGAAACTGGAAGTCTGTCGCGGAACATCACTGTATGTGGTAAGGCTTCTCGACTGGGTCTTGGGTCTCTATTGGTGCGTCTGTGTCGCTATCCATGCCTGTGTCGCTAGGCCATGGATCGCGACCGGGGTTCCTCGACTGGGGGTTTGGCTTTGTCTCCAGGGTGTTGGTGGCGCGGAACCCTCCTGTGTCGCTAGGCCATGGTCCGCGACACGGACCTAGCGACACAGTCTATCTGGACTGGTCTCTTCTTCATGTTGCCTGTTGTGTCGCGGAACCCTCCTGTGTCGCTAGGCCATGGACCGCGACACGGGAGCTTCCGCGACCGGGTGTTCCAGAACTGGGCTGAATGGGCCAGATGGGCTGAAATTGTTCTTTTTGTGGGCTTTTTCTATCTTTTCCCATATTTTTGTATTCCTTTTTCTTTTCTTTTCTTTTTCTCATGTTTTTGGATTTTTCTAACATAAATATGTAATAAGATTACATATTTATGCATTTTTCATACCAGCTCAATATTTTTATAATTATGCATAAATCAGTCCAATTCAACTGCTTTCTTATTTAATATAAGACCGGAATGCGATCAAATGCCCGTTTTAGACACGGAAATGGATTGAAAATAGTGGACATTTCTGGCCATTATCAACATCCTCACATTTAATATTGATCGTCCCCGAGCAGTCAGAGTCAATGTTCTAGAGAACACGGACTCTGCATATTCAATTCATTTTCGTGGCTTCATAAATCACATTCTTCTGGATTGGGATAAGATAATCAAAAACTACAAGTATTAAATCCCCTTGATTGCATTGTTTAATGAAATGATACTTGCTCACTACATCGTGCCTACAAATCAGACATTGTTATCAACCCTTCATGGATATCATGTTTGAAAAATGCAAGGATTAAAAATTAGAATTAAGGTATGACACGAATATTTGCAATGAAACAGAGCCTCACATATAAGAGAATCGGAAAGTTTACTCACTCTCAATTTGGGGTTTAATCATGAACGCTCAAAATCAAATTTAATTAAATTATCCCATAAGCTTGCAATCAGATCAACTCGCCACCGGCTCATTTCCTCAAATCGAGATCTCGAGGTCTTATTTAAGGGTTATAACGGGGCATACGGTTGTAACATAGGTATGGAAGGGAATTATTGGGCTAAGAAGTGGCAAGAATTTATTCTATCATAATATGACATATTTTTATGTAAAATTTATGATCATCATTATTTCTTTCTTTCTTTTGCTTTTCTTTTTCTATTGCATGACATTAGACTAAGTCTAATTTGCTTTGTCATTTGCAATTTACTTGTGTTGAATGGAATTCAACTTTTTTTTTTTTAAATCGGTTTATGAGATACCGATTTACATAACTTTGACGATCACAAATTTAATGCCTTTGATAGAATTTATACTTGCACACTTGGGTTTGAATATCTTGATCTTTTTGTAGGCTAGGAAAAATATAGTGGGTTTCAAAGAAAAATTAGGCTTAAAGGCTCAGATTGGTTAATCCTAAAGGAAAAATATTTTTGGTTTTGGATTTCAAATGAAGGCCAAAAATTTTGGGTTTACTAGGTGTCTCGATCATATGCTCGATTTCGGGAGTATGCCTGGTCTTGAATCGGCCCCAATTGCAAGTTCTAGTTTCCTTTAATCAAATTGATTCACACATCAAAGAAAGTAAATGAGTGAAAGTGACTCATGGCTCAAATCTCACAAGGTTGGATTGATTCATGTCATACAGTATTCTCAAATTTAATCAAAGTTTAATCCCAACGCTTTATTCAATCAAAATTTCTAACATGCAGATTTATTACCCAATAACCTGATCGCATCATTAAATTTTTATAGCTCGAAACCTTAGGAATTCATGTCATGCATGTTTTCAATTATATTATCCCAATTTCAAAAGTTTGAAAATTTAATCACAAGCCTAAATTCAGCATGTGAATTTAGAGCAGGTTTATGCATACTTTTGCTGGTTATTCAATTTAAAGCAGTAAAGAGGCACTGCTGATATACGGAGTATGTTAACAGCATATTTTTGGCCTGACAGTCACTTATTCATCTCGGACTGTCAGACATCTTTTCAAGAAGAAAGCGAACAGAAATTGTTGCGGATCTCAAACTTTGAGTTCCATTCATGGAAAGCACTAAATTACATCAATTTCAAGAGATTCCTATGCAGTTAGTACGAACCTGCACGTAAAAGAGGAGATCCCTTATATGATGCCTACACTAGAACTTAAATAGAAATAAAGCATACTAGGATTCATTCCTCCTCCATTCTTCTCTCTCAGAACATGTATCGACTCCAGTGGACGAAGCTGGTCAGATCACAGCGCAGACACCAACCATTGTGGTCTCTCAGGGGTTCATGCATCCCTGTGCAGTAGACACGGGGTGGTTGGTCTGCGAACAAATGGGGATAGTCCGGATTGTCCACCATCCATGAGAGAGTGTTGGTGGACGTGTAGTTAAAGATTGATCTGTCAGTCACCATTCTTTCTATCATTGTGATCCCCTGATTGACCTGGCCTTCATCTAGCTTGCTCATAAGCATCAGTCCATGGGTGAAGATTGACGCTTTATGGTTGTCTTCAATGCCTGGCCGCAGCAGTTCACAGGCTCGCTCCTCATCCCCTTCTGCAAATGCTAGGAGTGCTGGAACAATTTGGAGGTTGAAGTTTCCGGCCTCTGTGCATGTGTGCAGAAATCTCTCCTTCTGCCACAGTATCCTCCCTTGCCACTGTCTCACCCTAGCAGTGTCCAACTCGCATCGCCTGTAAACGATGGCTAGATTTCCTGCGTCCCTAAACTTTTTACATGTCTCTTGTGCAGTGAACACTTCCCTGATTTCATCCTCTCCTATTCGGGAGAGGATTTCACCTAAGAGCTCTAGTGGCAGGTCCAGCAGCTGGGTTCCTTCGGGTGCAGGATCTGGGATAAGACGGTTGTTCCTGAAAAGATAAGAAGTGATGAATCCAATTTTATAATTCCTCAGAATTTATTCAAGTTTAGAAACCAACATCCTCACATTTAGAGTTTTGCTCTAAATGTGAGTTTGTTAAGTTTCTGACTTGAATTTAATTTAAAGCAAAGGTAAAATAAATTTTAATGAAGAGATAGGGGTCATTGGGCCCCTATGTATTTTTAATGGGCCATCGGGCCCAAAAGTTCGATTTTCCAATTTTATTAAACAAGTCCGAGACACTTGTTGAGAATGGAATGAAATGGATGGATGGGGGCGAAATGCTCGAATACTGGAATGTGCAGTGGAGGCGTGGCGCAACGGATCTGCCATTTCTGGACTGCCTGGACTGTCTCGGACAGTTAAAACATCCCCAAAAATTTTGCAAACACTATTTTTAATTTCAAAGGTTGACTTGGTTTTATTAAATAAAAGTGGGGTGTGTGTGGCCCCATTTTTGGATTTTCGAAAAAGATAGCAGTTGGGTGACAAAAAATACTGCTATTTACTCACACTATAGTTCCATTGGGAACAAAAAGAACACAAGTCAATAATTACACCTATCAACTATTTTTGTCTTTTTCCAAAAGGTCACTTTTATTAATAAGTGGAAGTCTCACATTGGGTGTTTGTACTATGTTTCCATAAACAACAAACATTTATTCCCACAAGACTGTAACATGTGGAAACAAATATGCCAAAAAGATCTTCCTACTTTAATGCTTCAAACCAACATTGTAAAAGCTCTTAACAGGATCAAAAGCAAAGTTTGAATAAAAACATCAAGAACAGAAAGACCAATAACATCATGGTGTTCGAAAAGCACCCTAACATTCATCAGTTTTTCTTTTCCAGTTTCAAACTTCCAAAATTTTCAAGCCCTTAACAGTTTTTAAACAGGTTCTTGAGGGGCTTGATAAGGATTTCAAAATAGTGCTCAAGATCGAGAGCATTCAAAAGCTTCAAAAACAGAAAAACAAAAGTCCAAACAGACCACATTATGTTCTTCTCAAAACCAAGTAAAGGCAAGAGAACAAGAAAAACTGGGAAGAGCCATGAACAGGAGGAGAAATGGGATTCTACCCTGCCCTCCATGGTTCAGGTCGGGGTAAGGGTCCCAAATTTGGAAGGATCCTGTAAAATCTGTCCATAGTTTCCCCTTGAAAATGGAAGGGTTGGTGCGAAGAACATGGTGGTGTTCGTTCGGTAAAGAGGAGGGTGAACAGGAGAGTTGGAGAGATGAGTGAAAATGAGGAGAATGCAGGGAAAGGAGGTGAGGAGGGGGGTATAAATACTGAAGAAATGGGTCGCGGAACCCTAGACCGTGTCGCGGAACAAGGTTCCTCGACCAGGACCTAGCGACATTTGACATGTCGCGGAATTGGAGTCCGGTCGCGAGGCAGTGGCTCTCGACAGGGGTATCGCGACCAGTTTCAATAAAGGAAAAAGTCAACGGGGGGCGGTGTCACGGAATAGAAGGCCGGTCGCGAGGCAGTGGCCCGCGACAGGGGCTCCGCGACAGGGTCAGCAGTAGTTAGAGATAGATGCAAGTGTGTCGCGGGACCACGCCTGGTCGCGGAGCATGGCTCCGCGACACAGTGGTTGCTTCGCGACACAACATTTTGAATTTTCAAATTTTTCGTGGTCTGGGCCCGAGCGTGGTATTGGGCCAGAATCCACTTTATTTGATTTGGACCTGAATAAATTTGGTCCAAATAAATTCAAAATACTGGGCTGAAATTAAAGATGGATCCACTTGCACAAATTAGGTTGGATTAATTCCGTTTGTTTGCAAAAATCATTCCGGACTTAAATTGCTTCAAATTCCGGAAATATTTTCTTAAACTTATGGAATTAATTCAACCAAGAACCTGGTTTTCCGTGTTACTTTTCTGCTCCTCTTTTTGATGGTTCCGAACTTTCTGCAAGACAGATAAATAAAACGCATTAGATTTTCTCCAAATATCAACATCCTCACATTTAGAGTCTTAGTACTCTAAATGTTTAATTGATTTTTGGGTACTTTCTTGTTATGAACTAATATACTATGTATATGAAATGAAATTTTTGTGTTTTTAATGCTGTTTCTTATTAGGTGTAAGCCGGTTCTGCCACTGCTTGGCTTTCTTTCTCCGGATCGAACTGTCCGATGTACTCCTTCAACCGTTGTCCATTCACCACTATGTTGCCCTTGTCAGTTCGGATCCTGACGGCTCCATTTTCAAACACTTCTAGCACTTCATGTGGTCCTTCCCATCTGGATTTGAGCTTCCCGGGGAACAGCTTCAACCTAGAATTGAATAATAACACGTTTTGACCAACATAAAAATGCTTAGGCTTAATCCTGCGATCGTGCAACTTCTGGGTCCGCTCCTTGTAAATTCGAGAGCTTTCATAAGCTAGCGCTCGTATTTCCTCAATTTCATTGAGGTCCAACTTACGTTTGCTCTGAGCAACTTTCGGATCAAAGTTGAGCGTCTTAACGGCCCAGTAAGCTTTGTGCTCTAGCTCTACGGGCAAATGACAGGCTTTTCCGAAGACAAGCCTGTATGGAGACATCCCAATGGGAGTCTTATATGCTGTGCGGTATGCCCATAGAGCATCGTTGAGCTTACGTGGCCAATCCTTGCGGGTTATCCCGACAGTGGCTTCGAGTATGTGTTTGATTTCGCGGTTGGATACCTCGACTTGACCACTAGTCTGGAGATGATAAGGCGTGCCTATCTTATGGAGGATTCCATTTTTACTCATTACAGTTTCAAAGGCTTTATTAATAAAGTGTGTTCCTCCATCAGATATCACCACCCTAGGTATGCCAAATCGATTGAAAATGTTGTTCTTGAGGATCTTGATGACTTGGCTACCATCATTGGTCGGTAATGCGACAGCCTCGACCCATTTGGACACATAATCGACAGCTACCAAGATATAGTAGTTTCCACCAGATGGTGGGAACGGTCCCATGAAGTCAATGCCCCATACATCGAAAATCTCAAGTGTGAGAATTCCCTTTTGAGGCATCTCATCCCTCTTGGAGATGTTTCCTAATCCTTGGCATTTGTCGCAACCTTTCACAAATGTCCTGCAATCCTCATAGATGTGAGGCCAATAAAATCCACACTCGAGGACCTTGTGGGCCGTTCGAGCGGGACCATGGTGACCTCCATATTCTGATTCATGGCATTTTCTGACAATTTGATAGGCTTCATGCTCGGTTACACATCGCCTGATTATTGAATCGGCGCAGTGTTTGAAAAGATAAGGTTCTTCCCAGAAGTAATTTAATACATCTCGGTTGAACTTATTCTTCTGATGATAGTTTGAAAACTGTGGGGTTATTCCGCACGCCAAGAAGTTAGCGATGTCGGAAAACCATGGACATGCTCGATTGTGCAAATGCAATGCAAACAACTGTTCGTCCGGGAACTTTCGTTAACGGCTTTTTCCTTTTTATCATTATCTAATCGAGATAAGTGGTCAGCAGCACCATTATCTCGACCTCGCCTATCTTTTATTATGATGTCGAATTCTTGCAACAGAAGTACCCACCTGATTAATCGAGGTTTTGCATCTTGTTTGCTAAACAAGTATCTCAATGCAGAATGATCGGTGTATACTATAGTCTTCGTGCCTATAAGATACTGTCTGAATTTATCAAACGCGAAGATTACAGCATACATCTCTTTCTCCGTTGTGGTGTAGTTGACTTGGGCCTCATTCAGGGCATGACTTGCATAATGAATTACGCAATGTCTCCCATCCTTATGTTGCCCGAGTACTGCACCTACGGCAAGATCACTAGCATCGCACATGACCTCGAAAGGTATTGACCAATCGGGTGGTTGCACTATCGGTGCGGAAACCAACATCTTCTTGAGAGTGTCAAAGGCTCGGACACACGCTTCTTTTATTAAGAAAGAATTTTCTTTACAAAGAAGGTTAGTGAGCGGCTTGGCAATTTTAGAGAAATCCTTAATGAATCTCCGTAAAAACCGGCATGCCCTAAGAAACTCCTAACTGATTTGATCGAGTTAGGAAGAGGGATATTGGAAATGATAGAAACTTTGGCTGGATCAACTTCAATACCTGCACGAGAAATGCGATGACCTAACACTATGCCCTCAGTGATCATAAAATGGCACTTTTCCCAATTTAAAACCAGGTTAGTGTCCTCACACCTCTTTAAGATCTTAGCAAGATTAGTCAAGCATTCATCAAACGTATATCCATATACAGAGAAGTCATCCATGAAGACCTCAATTCATTTTTCGATAAATTCAGAGAATATAGACATCATGCATCTTTGAAAAGTAGCTGGTGCATTGCAAAGACCGAAAGGCATGCGCCTGTAGGCAAAAGTGCCATAAGGGCAAGTAAAAGTTGTTTTTTCATGGTCTTCGCTTGAAATAACAATCTGATTATATCCAGAATAACCATCCAAAAAGCAATAAAACTCTCTCCCTGCCAACCTCTCAAGCATTTGATCGATAAAGGGCAATGGAAAATGGTCCTTGCGGGTGGCCTCATTCAGTTTCCGGTAGTCGATGCAAACTCTCCATCCGGTCACTGGCCTGGTTGCGACCTCTTCTCCTTGCTCATTCTGAGTTATGCACATCCCTCCTCGTTTTGGCACGACCTGCACTGGGCTAACCCATTTGCTGTCAGAAATAGGATAGATTATACCAGCATCTAAGAGCTTGATAACCTCCTTTCTTACCACTTCTTGCATGAGGGGGTTCAAACGCCTCTGAGGCTGACGGGAGGGTTTATACTCTTCTTCCATTAAAATCCTGTGCATGCAAATAGAAGGGCTTATTCCTTTTATATCAGAAATGGTCCAACCTATTGCATGTACATGTTTCTTAAGAACGACCACCAGAGCATTTTCTTGCTCTTGGGAGAGCTTAGCCGAAACAATCACAGGCAATTTTTTATGTTCTGCGAGAAACGCGTACTTGAGATGATCGGGTAATGTTTTAAGTTCAAGCTCTGGTGGACATTCAACGGAAGGGAGTAATTTGCGAGAAATGGGTAGTGGGAGATCAGTTTTACCTTTGGGACCCTGCGTCAGTACAGGGCCCTCTTCCTCCTCTTCGGTGCCATCATTCTCCTGTGCAGTGAAATCAGCACCGTCATATGCTTCAAGGTCCCCGGACTCGGGATCCTCAAATTGGACGGCGCTGCACTGTTCCTTTGGCTCAGCACCAGCAGGCATTAGTACCTGCTTTGAAGGTTCATACAGCATCATTTCATCATTGTTTCCAGAGTCTAGCTCCTTCCTAACTATTACATCATCAAAAGAAAAACAAGAACTGTCGTTCGGGAATTTCTGCAGTTGCTCCATATCGAAGATGACTTCATCCCCATCAACGCGGAGTGTCACCCTTCCGGACTTAGCATCAATCAGTGCTCCGCCTGTGGCCAAGAACGGCCTGCCTAAGATGAGAGGCATGTCAGAGTCCTCCTCGATGTCCAGAATGATGAAATCCACTGGAAATGGAGTACTGCCGGCTTTAATTATCACATCTTTCAAAATTCCGATTGGCTTTATAATTGACCTATCTGCGAACTGGAGCCTCATTTTGACAGGTTCCACCACTCCAAGCTTAAGACGTTTAACCATGGTTAGTGGCATAACGTTAATGCTGGAGCCGAGGTCACATAGTCCTTTTCCGGCGTTGTTCTGGCCAATCCGAATTGGCAATGTATAGCATCCGGGGTCCTCTTTCTTCTCTGGCAGCTTCTTCTGAATGATAGCACTGCAAGTGCTGTTGAGTACCACCAATTCGTCCTACTCAACCTGTCTCTTTCCTGAAATCATTTCTTTCAAGAACTTAGCATAGACTGGCATTTCAGAGATCATTTCAATCAAAGGAATGGTAATCTTAACTTCCCGCAGTCTTTTCAGAAATTTTTCAAACTTCAGATCTTGTTGCTTATTTTTAAGTCTAGCCGGGTAAGGAACCCTAGGCATGAACTTGTTTTTGTTACCATGTTTTGGTGGTAGATGGTGATAATGGCCAAAAATGACCATTATTTTCAATCCATTTCCGTGTCTTAAACGGGCAATTGATCGCATTCCGGTCTTACATTAAGTAAGAAAGCAGTCGAATTGGACTAATTTATGCATAATTGTAAAAATAATAAGCTGGTGTGAAGAAGGCATAAATATGTAATTTTATTACATATTTATGTTAGAAAAATCCAAAAACATGAGAAAAAGAAAAGGAAACAAAAAGATGGGAAAAAGATAGAAAAGCCCACAAAAAGAATATTTTCGGCCCATCTGGCCCAATCCAGCAGGCCCAGGAAAACCTTTGGCGCGGAAGCCCTTTTGTCGCGATGCATGGTTCCGCGACAAAGGAACGCTCCGCGACCAAGCAAGCTCAGATGAAGGAGAAGACCAGCCAAAGCCCTCTGGCGCGATACCTTTGTCGCGATGCCCTGTTCCGCGACAAAGGTCCATTCCGCGACCAAGATACATTTTTAGAGACACAAGACCCAGTCGAGAAGCTTTGCCACATGCAGTGTGTTCCGCGACCAAACTTGGTACTCCGAGACAAAGCTGTGATGTGTGTGATGTCTTGAGACACAATGGGCTCAAATCAAGGCCCATGAGCTTAGGGTTTCCCCTCTATAAATATGAGGTGTTTCCTTTGAGCTAAAGGTTGGAAAAGAATTTTAGAGAAAATACTTACTCTTGAAGACAAGTGGGAAGTTCAGTAGTTAGTTTAGTTTAGGGTAGTTTAGTTAGATTTTTTTTGTATTATTTAATTTATGCACTAGTTAGAAGTAGTTTACTGCACTTGGGTTAGATAGCCAGTTTTTACACCTTGTTCTTGTCCTAAACTTTTGTTTAAGGGTTTGTGGTACCCAAACCATGGGTATGAACAGCACCGTTTAATAATATGGGAAAACATTCTCCATTTGTGTCCCAAAATCATGAAATGGGTCTCACACCCCATGGATCTTACTGTTTTCGTTTTCCTTGGGTCATTTGACCCTCGTTTTGCATTTTAATGTCACTGCTTGGTGACTTTTTCTTGGGATAATGTTGCATGCTTATGGGTGATCAAGCTCAGATTAGGGTTTCTTAAGTTTTAAGTTTGTTTTGTTTCTTTTTTGTTCAAGCATGTTCTAGCTAGATTCAAATTCTGTTTTGTTATTTTGAGCTTAGTTTAGCTTTTGAATCTGAAATGGGTGAGATCACACATAATGCATGCCACTGTTCCACTGTACTTTTCTGACATGTGTACTGGACACACTTTTGTCGCGGAACAAACTCTTGTCGCGGAACCACGTTCCGCGACAAAATGGTGCTTTGGCGACAAAGGTGCCAAAGAACATTTGTTGACCATTATTTTAAAACCCTTGGTCGCGAAACACCCCTTGGCGCGGAACCACGTTCCGCGACAAAATCTTGATTAGCGACCAAGGACCCAAATACTTGTGATTTTATTCTGGAAGGGCTTTGTCGCGGAGTTACCTTGTCGCGGAACCACGTTCCGCGCCAAAATCTCTTGTTCCGCGACAAGAATTATGCCTTGTCAAATTTTCAACCTTTTTGTCGCTATGCCCTTGTCGCGGAACCACGTTCCGCGACAAAATTTTCTTTACTTAGCGACAAAGCAAACCCTAAGCTTTCAAAATCCCATTTCTCTTATTTCCCACCCCCTTGTCGCGAAACCTTTGTCGCGGAGCCACTCTCCGCGACACAAAATTCTGCATCGCGACAAGGTGGCACCTTTTGCCAAATGTTCATTCTTCATCTCAATCCATTAATTAATTGAACCTTTATATTAATATTTTGAGGTTGAGATCCAATGATGTCAACCCATGATCAATTTGATATAAAGAACTTTGTTCAATTCCCCATTAAAAGATTCTTCTACAAATGATTAAACTCTAATGATCTAAGTATATAATCCGGACTGTGATTAATTAATTAATTATGGAATGAGTGATTATTTAGACATGAAGAGTAATTATGGATTTAATTCCATACCCTTGCATGAGAAACCAATGTCTCTCATGCAAGATGACCCAAAAATATTTTCTTTTATTTTATTCTGTCTTTTCCGTGATGTGTGAAACAGCTAGTAAGGAATATATCAGATTAATGTTGGCGGGTATTCCCACACGGATAACTAGCTCGTGATCTGTATATTAATTACCAGTTGTTATTTTGCATGGTCCGGATAGTGGTCGGTGGAAGCCTTGGCGGTTCGTCCCTCCGGGATTATAATAGCTGCTCAGCTGACTCCCATCCGGATACAGTTTTCTTTTCTTTAATTTCAAACCTGAATCTGGAGCTGTAGTAATGTTAGATGATATATGCCAATGTCATCTAATGATTATTGCAGCAACAGAACATGTGGGTTTTTATCCAAATTCACAGATAGTGGAGTCTGAGATGACGGCGGCAACTGTCATTTGAGGCATTCCACTGTCTAAAAATCATCCCACCTGAAATGATCAGGACCTGGATAGCAGATGTTTGCAGTCCGGATTACCCTGATTATTCTTGTCATCTTTTTAGCCAAATAAATTCTTCTCATCTCCGGCTATTTCATCTCTGTGTTTCACATTCTGTCTAAACCCACCTTATATTTTGGGTTATTTTATTTTACACTTCTCTATAAATTTATGCATGATATTACTATGTAGATAGTGTGGTCATATTATTTTGGGATCCTTCCCTTGGACATAGAAGTCTTGATTTAAATCAGATGTTTCATATTAAATTTCCAACAAAAATTCCTTTATAAAATCCGGATCTGAGTAGGGGATAAATTCAACAGTTATGAATAATTCATATCCGACTGGGGGTTGATTTTGGGAAATTAGAAGCAGAGTCGGCGATTAGGTCTCACCTAGACTGAAAGGATCTGTGTTTTAATTGAGAGTCTAGTACCTGATAGGGAATGATTTTCAGATTTATTATTTTCCAAAACTGATGTTTGTTGGAAATCTTGTATTAAATATTGCACTGGGTCAGATTCCACTTGGATTCCGGTAAGGTGTAATAGATAATACTAGAGGAACCACATTCGGGCCTTGGTTATCTTCTAAGGTAGGGTTGAGTATTCTTTCAACTGCTATCTTCTTCTGCCAAAGTCTATTTTTGAGTCCTGAGTGAGTGCATCCGGAACGAACTAATTTTATTAGTTCGTTTCATTAGTTTGTATCTCATAACCACCCGACGAGAAGTGAACACTGCGAGCGGTTCACCGAGAATAGGGAATTCTTGATCCACATCCGGTCATTCTGACTGGGGGCTTTCTTTTACTACCAGGGTCAGACTTTCAAAAACCTCCGAGTGATAGGATTTTAAATGTTTTCTTTATCGCTTTCTTTTAAATGCTTTTGTTAGAGGTCACTCGGTTGTATTGAGAGTTGGGTAACTGCTACTAGAATTGAGAGTTAAGGGATAGTCCAGGGTTTGATTTGAATCTTCGGGTGTGACATGGGGGAATGATAGCGGTACTTGCCACTTCAATAAATGATTTGGCAAGTGTTGCTTGTCCACCACAGATGAATAACATGCCTCCACACGGCCGTGAGGGCAGTTGTGAGTCTATGGTATCTTAGATTTTGCTGTCTTAAGAGCATGTAACCTCTTACTGTAAGTACCTGTCTGTTAAAGGGAACATGGTATAGAGAGCATGAGAGTTAGCTAACTGAAGGATTATCCCAAGCTAAGATCTGTGTATTAAAATGGAAGTTTAACTGTGTTTCATCTGAATCTTGTCCAACCTTTATTCTTTTCTTCCTGTCTCTTCTGTCTCATTTTAAATCCGCTTTCTTAGAATAATCTTAATCGCTTTCTTAGATTAATTTTATTGCTTTCTTAGATTAAATTTAATTCGCTTTCTAGAATAATTCTGCCTGCCTTGTTTTAAGTGCTTTCATAGCTTAGTTTAAATTCTGTCAAGTAGTTGTTAGTCATTTCACACACTTGAATCGAGTACCGAGTGGAAAATCTTAGTAAATGACGTGGGCCCTGCTTCCATCGCACATCCTCCAGTGAACGATCCGGTCTTACTATAAATTACTGCAATTTTTGACACCGTGCGCTTTGGGGGGCACAGTTTCTTAAACACGAGCAATAAAAACATGACTACGTATAAATATATCCCTAATCACAACACCGCCATCATAAATTGGTTTCGTTAAATAAAACCTAAACCAGGACCATGATTTTTCGGAAAATACTCATGTAGTGGGAACCAGTCAAAAGTTTCATGGCAGGAAATCTTATGGCAAGAATTGATGAGAAGTACCATGGCATATTTGCCGGGGATCCTCAGTGTGACAGGCTGAAGGTCAACCTATCCCGGCTATGCCATGAGATTTGTCAACATTTCATGACAGAGAGGACCACAGCGCCATTTGAAACCAAAGCACCACACTTGAGTAATAAAAAGACTAATAATCTTGATGTATCCCTAAACCCTTTCCCGTGAATCATAACGCTTTTCATTTAATAAATCTAACCTGGTATAATTTTAGCAAAAGCTCGTGTCAATGAAACTTGTCAAAAGTTTCATGGCGCCGTTGCCGGGGAGGATGCAACGTCGTTTATTAAGAGGATTACACTCCTGATTACTCCTAGATTAACTTAGATCAGTCTAGTTTAGTGTAATATATCGAATCAAGAACAGAAAAAGTACCCTCAAGATTAATTGAACATTTAGAGTACCAAGACTCTAAATGTGAGGATGTTGAACTGAGGAGAAAACCTAACCTAATGGGTATTTATCTGTCTTGCAGGAAATTCGGAACCACCCAAAAAGAAGGAGCAGAAAAAGCAAGGAAAACCAGGTTCTTGGTTGGGAAAATTCCACAAATCTGAGAAATTATTTTCGGAATTTAAAGAAATTTAAGATCCGGAATAAATCTTGCAGATAAATGGAACTGACCCAACCTAATTTTATGCAAGTAGATTATTTTAAATAATGGCCCAAAGATTTGAATTTACTTGGACTGAATTCACTCAGGTCCAACTCAAATAAAATGGACGCAGGCCCAACATCACACTCGGGCCCAGTCCGTTGAAAATTTGAAAATTCAAAAAGTTTGTCGCGGAGTGACCATTTTGTCGCGGAACAACGTTCCGCGACCAAGTGCAACTCCGCGACAAAGTTCCCCTTATCATCAAACCCTTGTTTGTCCTTGTCGCGGAGTGATCATTTTGTCGCGATGCCCAGCATCGCGCCCATGTGCAAATTCCGCGACAAAATTATACTCATCCCTGAACTCTGTTTGTCTTTGTCGCGGAACATTTTGTCGCGGAGCATGACTCCGCGACAGAGTCCCTATTCCGCGACACGGGCACACCACTCCCATTCTTCCTTGCCACTTTGTCGCGGTACACTTTGTCGCGGTGCATGACTCCGCGACAAAGTCCCATATTCCGCGACACCTCTAATGTCGCCGAGCCTGGTCGTGTAATCCCGTTCCGCGACAATGGGCTAGGGTTCCGCGACCGGCCCATTAGTATTTAAACCCCTTCCCCTCCCTCTTCTTCCCCACGCTCCCACACTTAGAGATTTTCGGAAAACCTCTCGTACTCGAAACTGCCATTCTCGAACGAACACCACCGTGTTCCTTCGCAAACCCGACCATTCTCAAGGGAAACTCTGCCCAATTTCTGCCATGGAACCTTCGTCTTCATCTTCTCCAAAACGAACCGAACCATGGTAAGCCCTTCTCCATTCTGCCCCAGCGCACCCATTGCCCCTGTTCTTGCGATTTTGGGGATTTTTGGTGTTCTTGTTCTCGAAATTGTGTGAATGGGTTCTCTTATGGTCTGTTTCACTTAGTGGAGTTTGATTTTAGGGAATGTGTGGTTCGGGGATGTTGGCTTTTGATTCCCTGTTTATTACTGTAATGACCGAGCATGATTTCGAGGAAGGGGAAGTGTTGTTTTGTGTTATGAATGCACAGGGGAGTTCGGTCATTGAGTTTTGAGATTTTTGAACTTAGGGCTGTTGGAGAGCATATTAGCAGTTAGGGGGTAGAATCACCATTTTTCTGTGTGTTTTAAAAATTTTTAGGGCTCTACTGGGTTCTTAGTTATGAATGATGAAATTTGGAAAACCAACGAGCATTTGGGCATTTTTGAATGTCTTGATGTTGTTAGTTTGAAGCATGTCATTGTGTTTGATTTCATGATTATGAAGCATGAGGCAGTGTGACTCCATGTTTTAGCCAGGATAAGAGTATGATCTTATGTTTTTGCCTTACTGTGCTCATGAGTGTTGCATGCCAATTTGACATTTAATGTTTTTCCCTGTTTGGCATGACCGTGTATGTATGCTGCAGACATAAAATTGAGTGTTTGTGTTGTTTTAGCAAGTCTGTACACACCAAAGCCTCTTTGGCCAATCACTTTTCCACTAAAAGACAAAAATAGTACTAGGAATTTTGGGTTGACAAATGTGTTTTTGTTCCATATGGAACTAAAGAGTGTGAGTTAAGTAGCAGTATTTTGCCACCTCAACTGCTACCTTTTTACAAAAATCCAAAAATGGGACCACACACATCCCACTTTTCATTAAATAAAATCAAGTCAACCTTTTCAAAAATTAAAAATAGTGTTTGCATTTTCTTGAACGTTTTAACTGTCCAATGACAGTCCAAACAATCCGGAAATAGCGAATCCATCCCGCCATGCCTCCATTGCACATTCCATTTTCGAGCCATCCATTCCACCATCATCATTTCATTCCATTTTCAACAAGTGCCTCGAGCTTGTTTAATAAAATTGGAAAAGCAACCTTTTTGGGCCCAATAGCCTACTAAAAAATTCTCTAAGTCCAATGACTTAGACCTTTTTAAATTAATTAGTGGCATCCGCCTTATAATAATGTTTTGAGTATTAATCAAATAAATCACATTTCGAGCAAAGCTCAAAATGTGAGGATGTTGATTTTTGGCTCGAAACTCAAAAAATACATAAAAACTTGATTGGAATTAATACTTTCTATATTTTTCAGGAATGAATTAGTGATTAAGTCAGCTATTGGATTGCCCGATTGCACTCTGCATCAGGCAGCAGTAGAAGCATCTGCAAACAGGACTCAGATTAAGAAGCTCAGGGAAGCTTTGATAAGTGATAATGGCCAAAAATGACCATTATTTTCAATCCATTTCCGTGTCTTAAACGGGCATTTGATCGCATTCCGGTCTTACATTAAGTAAGAAAGCAGTCGAATTGGACTGATTTATGCATAATTGTAAAAATAATAAGCTGGTGTGAAAAAGACATAAATATGTAATTTTATTACATATTTATGTTAGAAAAATCCAAAAACATGAGAAAAAGAAAAGGAAACAAAAAGATGGGAAAAAGATAGAAAAGCCCACAAAAAGAATATTTTCGGCCCATCTGGCCCAATCCAGCAGGCCCAGGAAGACCTTTGTCGCGGAAGCCCTTGGCGCGATGCAGTGTTCCGCGACAAAGGCATGTTCCGCGACCAACTGGCCCCAAATGAAGAGGAGACCAGCCAAGCCCCTGGCGCGATGACCTTTGTCGCGATGGCATGTTCCGCGACAAAGGCATGTTCCGCGACCAAGATGCACAAATAGAGACACAAGACCCAGTCGAGAAGCCTTGCCACATGCAGTGTGTTCCGCGACCAACTTGATGTTCCGAGACAAAGCTGTGATGTGTGTGATGTCTTAAGACACAATGGGCTAGAATCAAGGCCCATGGGCTTAGGGTTACACTTCTATAAATATGATGTGTCTCCCATGAGCTAAGGGTTGTTGTTGGAAGGTTGGAATTTTGTTAGAAGTTCTTGAAGGCAAGCAGTAGGAGTTCTCTCTTAGGTAGAGTAGTTTAGGTTTATTTTCATGTATTATTTAATTTTTGTTCCTAGTTTAGCTTAGTTTAGTGTTTTACTGTTCACAGTGTTTAGATAGCCATTTTTACACTATGTTTTGGTTTCTAAACTCTTGTTTTAGGGTTTGTAATACCCAAATCATGGGTATTAACAACACCCCTTCAATAATATGGGAAAACATTCATCATTTGTGTCCCAAATCATGAAATGGGTCTCACACCCCATGGATTTATGCTTTCTTTTTCATTTTGGGGTCATTTGACCCCCATTTTGTTATTTTTATGTTACTGTTAGCATATTATGGATAATGTTGTGTGGATGTGTGATCAAACCCTAGATTAGGACTCTTGCTTTATTTTTAATGTTCTGCCCAGCCTTGTTATTTTTGTTTAAGCATGTTCTTCCTTATTTTGAATGTTTCTTGCTTATTTTTAGCTTAGAATAACTTTTTGATCTGAAATAGGGTGAGATCACGCTGTTTGCATGCCACTGTTCATTTCTGCTTTTTCTGACTTTTGTCCTGAACCACCTTGGGCGCCAACCGCCTTCTGGCGCAGAACCACGTTCCGCGACAGAGTGGCTGTTCCGCGACCAAGGTGTTTCAAGACACTTGTCTCCATAATTTAAAACCCTTTGTCGCGGAATACCTTGTCGCGGAGCCACGTTCCGCGACAAAACTGTCCATGCATAGCGACAAAGGAGCCAAATTCTTGCATTTAGTCTTCATGGCTTCTTGTCGCGGAATCATCTTGTCGCGGAGCCACGTTCCGCGACAAAATCCCATTCCGAGACAGAAAAATTATGCCATGTTCTTTGATCTTTGAACACCTTGTCGCGGAACACCTTGTCGCGGAACCACGTTCCGCGACAAAATTTCCATGCATAGCGACAAGGGTTCAAATGCTTTAGAATTTTATGAAAACACTTTGTCGCGATGTCACCCTTGTCGCGGAACCACGTTCCGCGACAAAATCTCACATAGCGACAAAGAGGCGTTATGCTGCCAAAAATTCTAAAAACTTGTCGGGATGTCCATGTCGCGGACCTCGGTCCGCGACAGAATTTATGATATCGCGACAAGGGTTCCTCTCTCTATTTGATCTCAAACTAATTTCATTCTCTCCCTATTTTATATTGCAACACTCACATCATAGCCCCACGGGTTAGGATGTAACATTCTGGAATTGCAATATAGGGTGTTATGCTGCCCAAATTTTGATTCTCCATTTGCATCACTTAACTGATTGAACCCTTGACTCATTAATGATTAAAGATTGAGATTAGCAATAATCAAACTTCAACAATCATCATGATTAAAGGACCTTTGTTCAATTGCCATTAAAACATTCTTGTATAAACAAAATCCTGATGGCTTAAACAGATAATCTGGACTGTAATTAATTATGGTAGGAAGGATTATTTAAGACCATCAATTGTGGACCCAATCCACAACCTTGCATGAGAAACCAATGTCTCTCATACAAGGGATCTTCTTTTATTTCTTATTTATTTGGTCTTTGTGTGTTGTGTGGAACCATTAGTAAAGAATACATCAGACTAATGTTGGCAGGTACTCCCTCATGGATAACTAGCTCGTATTCTGGGTATTAGTTACTAATTGTTATTTTGCATGGTCTGAATGGCTGTCAGTGGAAGCCTTGGCGGTTCGCCCATCCGGGGTTATAATAGCTGCTCGACTGACTCCCATCCAGATACAGTTTTATTTTTATTATCTTAATTTCCAAACCCAAATTCCAATCTGTAGTGGGAGTCAGTTGGCATCAGTCAATGCCAACTGATGATCATTATAGAAGGGAAGCATGTAGGTTTTTATCCGAATTCACAGACAGTGGAGGCCCAACTGGTGTTGACACCACCATTATAGGGTCTACGCTGTCTAAATTCGCTCCATCCGAGTGATTGGGAAATTGGACAGTAGATGTTTACAGTCCACCTGATTATTCTGCCATTACTTTGGTCCCTTGACCACTTCATTCTGTGTTTCGCCTTCTGTCTAGACCCGCATCTATATTTTGGGTCAATTAATTTTACACTTCCATATATCTTTATGCATGATAATATTATATACTATTGTGGTCTGTACTTATTTTGGGATCCTTCCCTTGGACAATAGAAGTCTAGATCTTAAACAGATATTGCTTTATAAACTTCCAACAAAACCTCTTTATAAAATCCGGATCTGAGTAAGGGATAAATTCTTCGGTTATGACTAATTCATATTCTATCAAGGGTTATATTTTGGGAATTAAGAAGCAGATTCAGCGATTAGGTCTCGTCTAGACTGAAAGGGTCTGTGTTTTAACTGAGAGTCTAGTACCTGACAGGGAATGATTTTCAAATCCATTATTTTCCGAAATTGCTGGTTGATGGAAATGTAAGATTAAATGCTACACCGAGATGGGGTCCACTTGGATTCAAATACAGTGTAGTAAATAATTTTAGAGGAACATCATCCAGGAACATCATCCAGGCCTTGGTTATTTTCCAAGATAGGGTTGAGTTTTCTTTCAACTGCTATCTTCTTCTGCCAAAGCCTACTTTTGAGTCCTGAGTGAGTGCATCCGGAACGAACTAATTTATTAGTTCGTTTCATTAGTTTGTATCTCATAATCACCCGGAAGGAAGTGAACACATTAGTGGTTCACTGAGAGCCGGGAATTCTTGATCCATACTCCTTCATTCTGATGGGGAGCTGTCTTTTACTACCAGGGTCAGATTTTCAAAACCTCCGAGTGATAGGTTTAAATGCTTTCTTTACTGCTTTCGTTTAACCGCTTTCATTAGAGGTCACTCGGTTGTATTGAGAGTTGTGTAACTGCTACTAGGATTGACAGTTAAGGGATAGTTTAGGGCTGAATTCAAATCTTTGGGTGTGACATGGGAGAATGATAGTGGTACTTGGCATTTCAATAAATGATGTGTCGGGTGTTGCTTTTCCACCACAGATGAAGTAACATACCCAGGCCAGGGCAGTTACGAATCTGTGGTATCTTAGAATTTGCGGTCTTAAGAACATGTAAACTCATATTGCAAGTACCTGTCTGTTAAAGGGAAAGCCTTATTGAGAGCATGAGAATTAGCTATCTGAAAGAATTATCCCAAACAAAGATCTGCGTATGAAAATGGAAGTTTAACATTGCTGTATCTCACTCTTGTCCAATTTTCATTCTTTCCTTCCTGTCCTTTCTGTCTACATTGTGACTCAACTTCACGGTTGGCACAATGCACCTTTTTCCTGCTTTCGTAGATAATGTTTACTGCATTCCTAGAATAATTCTTATCCGCTTTCTAGAATAGATTTATTTGCTTTGTAGATTAATTTAACTGCTTTCTAGATCTAATTTAAATTCCCGTCAGTAGTTGTTAATCACCTTTCAAACCTATTGAGCAATACGAATGGAAAATCTAGTAAAACGACGTGGGACCTGCTTCTATCGCACATCCTCCAGTGAACGATCCGGTCTTACTATAAATTACTGCAATTTTTGACACCGTGCGCTTTCGGGCCACAGTTTCTTAAACACGAGCAATAAAAGCGTGACTACTTATAAATATATCCCTAATCACAACTCCGCCATCATAAATTGGTTTCATTAAATAAAATCTAAACCAGGACTATGATTTTTCGGAAAATACTCATGTAGTGGGAACTTGCCAAAAGTTTCATGGCAGGAACTCTCATGGCAGGAATTGATGAGAAGTATCATGGCATACTTGCCGGGGATCCTCAGTGTGACAGGCTGAAGGTCAACCTATCCCGGCTATGCCATGAGATTTGTCAACATTTCATGACAGGGAGGACCACAGCGCCATTTGAAATTAAAGCACCACACTTGAGTAATAAAAAGACTAACAATCTTGATGTATCCCTAAACCCTTTCCCGTGAATCATAACTCTTTTCTTGTAATAAATCTAACCTGGTATATTTTTAGAAAAAGCTCGTGGGACGGAAATTGTCAAAAGTTTCATGGCGCCGTTGCCGGGGAGGATGCAGCGCCGTTTTATTTAGAGAATTACATTCCTCATTGCTCCTAGAGTAGCCTATACATATAATTATAAATATTCACCTTCAGAACCACTTCTAACCTGGGGATTGTACAGGTACTGTCATTATTGAAGCCGTTGTTCTATGCAAAGGAGGAAGCAGACGCCAGCCGAGATCCCGTTTAATTCCGAGATAGAGAAGACAGCTCGACGTCTTAGGGCGGAGACTAAACGAAGAAGGGAACGGGAACGACAGGCATTACTTTCGCCAAGCACCAGCAGCGATATTTCCGAAATGGCAAACCCTGACATCCCACCAATCATTCAACCCAATCCCCCACTTCACAACATTGAGGAAGACCCCGAAGATGCTGATCATGATGATTTGGATGATCCCCCTCCCCAGATCATACAAGGAGGTGGGAATCCACCAAACATGGAGCAGCAGCACTTCGAGGCACCCCCTCCCAATCCGAACCAAAACCCACCAAACAACCAAAACCAACCAAATCAGCAAAATTTCCCAAACCAACAAAATCAGCAATACCATAACCCCCATCAGAATCCCCCGAATCCGAATGATTTCAATGATCCGAGGAACTATTTCATGCCTCAGAACTACTACCCACAGCAATACCAAGGCGGGCCTGAGAACAATCATCAAGCAGCAGCTGCTGCTGATTACATGCAGCCGATTTTAGAGCCATATCTGAACATTCCTGGACAAGCTCCATTCTTGGCCAGGAATTTCGAACTGAAACCGGCCCTAATCAATCTAGTCCAGAGCAACCAGTTTGCCGGAGCAAGTCATGAAGATCCCCATGATCACCTGCAAACCTTCCTAGAATTGTGTGACACGATCAAGAATCGTGATGTACCCGCGAACACTATTCGACTAAGGCTATTCCCCTTCTCTCTGACAAGCGGAGCACGAACATGGTACAAGTGACTGCCCGTAAATCAGAAGTCTACATGGGAAGATGTGATCAGAAACTTCCTAGCAAAATACTTCCCGGAGTCCAAGGTGGATGAATGCCGCTCCAAAATTGCGGAATTCAAGATGAAACCAGACGAGTCCTTGTATGATGCAAAGGAGAGATTCTTCAACCTACTCAGAAAGTGTCCTCAACATGGATTCCATGACTGGGAGAGACTGAGAAAGTTCTACAGTGGTCTGACCCCAGCATGGAAATCCATGCTTGATGCTGCCGGTGGTCAACATTTGCTCTACATACCGATGGACCAAGCCTGGGCAAAGATTGAAGCCATGAGTGTCAACCGTTCTGTTCTAACTGATGATGGTAATCCCACTCCCCCTCGTGGTTTGTGTGTTGTAGGTACAATAGAGAAGTCAGACATTGAAAAGCTTCAAGAGCAAGTGGCAGCATTGTCTGTAAATCAAGGAGTTGGAAGTTCTGCGCAGGGACAGCAAACTGATGTGATCTGTGGACTGTGTCAAGGTGCTCATGCAACTGACACATGCGAGCAAGTCACAGCAGAGAGCTGTAACTATGCAGGAGCTTTTCCAAATAGACACCCGAATTTGTCCTACTCAAACAACAACGCCTTGAATTCACATCTCTTGAATAAGCCACAACAGCAATTCAATCCTCAGCAGAATCAAGGATTCAATCAGAACAGGGGCCAACATTTTCAGAATCCAGGTTTCCAACCTCAGATCCAGCAGAGGCCACCTCAGAATTTCCAGAACTTTCAGCCCAATCAGAGTTTCCAGCCTCAGTTTGTCCCAAACCAAGGCCAGTGGAATCAGAATCAGCATCAAAATCAGAATCAGAATCAAAAGCCTCCTTCAAGGCTTGAGAATCTGATGACTGATTTTATCACTAGTCAGAAAGAGATCAACAATCAACTGCAGGCCTCCATCAGAAATGTGGAGACCCAAGTTACACAGATGGCTAACGAGATGCAGAAAAGGGACAAAGGAACATTGCCTAGTACTGCGGAAAAGAACCCGCAATGCAAGGCAATAACCTTGAAATCTGGAAAAGTGCTAGCTGGACCGAAGGGAGCAGATACTGGAGCAGAATGTGAAGAGGATGATGTTGTTGACAATGCTGGTAAGGAAGCTGATAATGGGAACGAAGTGGAAAAAGAGACAGCCGAATTGCAGACTGAAGCTGCGCCTGAAACGGCTGAAACAGATAAGGGTACAGGTGAAGGTACAACTTCCTTCCCTTCACCACCAAAAATTGCTAATAACAAGTACATGCCCAGGATTCCTTATCCTGCGCGGCTTAAAAATAAAGAACATGATCTTAAATTCAAGAAATTTCTGCAACGCTTAAAGTCTGTAGAGATAACCATTCCTCTCACAGAAATGATTTCCGAAATGCCCATCTATGCTAAGTTCTTGAAAGAATTGATTTCAGGAAAAAGGCAGGTTGAGCAGGAAGAGGTAATTATTCTCAACAGCACGTGCAGTGCCATCGTTCAGAGGAGAATGCCTGAAAAGAAAGAGGACCCCGGATGTTGCACACTTCCAGTACAATTCGGAAAGGCCAAAGTGAGTATGGGGCTTTGTGATTTAGGATCAAGCATCAATGTGATGCCACTAGCTATGGCTGTTCGCCTTAAGCTTGGAGAAATTCAACCGATCAAGATGAGACTGCAACTTGCAGACAGATCGATCACTCAGCCCGTAGGAATCCTCAAGGATGTTGTGGTCAAAACCGGGCAGGTTCTTTTCCCGGTCGACTTCATTGTCCTCGACATTGAAGAGGATTCTGAAATGCCGCTTATCCTAGGACGCCCATTTCTAGCCACTGGTGGTGCACTGATTGACGCTAAATCCGGAAAAGTCACCTTAAGGGTCGATGGCGAGGAGATCATCTTTGATATGGAGAAATTGCAGAAATTTCCGAATGACAGTTCTTGTTTTTCATTTGAAAATGTAATAGTTAGGGAAGAGCTTGACTCTGAACTTGAGTGTGAAATGATGCTGGATGAACCATCAAAGCAGGTACTGAAGCCTGCTGGCGTGGAGCACAAAGAATGCAAAGCCGTTCACTTCGCCGATCCCGAAACAGGGGATTTGGAGGAATTTGACGGCATCGACTTCCATGATGACGCCAACCAAGAGGAGGAAGAGGATCCTGTACTGATGCAGGATCCCGAAGGTAAATCTGTTCTCCCACTACCCAATTCTCGCAAACTACTCCCTTCCGTTGAATGTCCACCAGAGCTGGAACTTAAAACATTACCCGATCATCTCAAGTACGCGTTTCTCGCAGAACATAAAAAGTTACCCGTGATTGTTTCGGCTAAGCTCTCTCAAGAGCAAGAAAATGCTCTGGTGGTCGTTCTTAAGAAACATGTACATGCAATAGGTTGGACCATTTCTGATATAAAAGGAATAAGCCCTTCTATTTGCATGCACAGGATTCTAATGGAAGAAGAGTTTAAACCCTCCCGTCAGCCTCAGAGGCGATTGAACCCCCTTATGCAGGAAGTGGTAAGGAAAGAAGTTATCAAGCTCTTAGATGCTGGTATAATCTATCCTATCTCTGATAGCAAATGGGTTAGCCCGGTGCAGGTCGTACCCAAACGAGGAGGGATGTGCATAACCAAGAATGAGCAAGGAGAAGAAGTTGCAACCAGGCCAGTGACCGGATGGAGAGTTTGTATCGATTACCGGAAGCTGAATGAGGCCACACGCAAGGACCATTTTCCATTGCCATTCATTGATCAGATGCTTGAGAGGTTGGCAGGGAGAGAGTTCTATTGCTTTTTGGATGGTTATTCTAGTTATAATCAGATTGTTATTTCCAGTGAAGACCATGATAAAACCACTTTTACTTGCCCGTACGGCACTTTTGCCTATCGACGGATGCCTTTTGGTTTGTGCAATGCACCTGCTACTTTTCAAAGATGCATGATGTCTATTTTCTCTGAATTTATCGAAAAATGCATTGAGGTCTTTATGGATGACTTCTCTGTATATGGAGATACGTTCGAAGATTGTTTGACCAATCTTGCTAAGATTTTAAAGAGGTGTGAAGACACTAACTTGGTTTTAAATTGGGAAAAGTGCCATTTTATGGTCACTGAGGGCATAGTGTTAGGTCATCGCATTTCTCGTGCAGGCATTGAAGTTGATCCAGCCAAAGTTTCCATCATTTCCAATCTCCCTCTTCCTAACTCGATCAAATCAGTTAGGAGCTTCTTAGGGCATGCCGGTTTTTACCGGCGGTTCATTAAGGATTTCTCTAAAATTGCCAAGCCGCTCACTAATCTGCTTTGTAAAGAAAATCCTTTCTTAATAAATGAAGCGTGTGTCCAAGCCTTTGACACGCTCAAGAAGATGTTGGTTTCTGCACCGATAGTGCAACCACCCGATTGGTGACTGCCTTTCGAGGTAATGTGCGATGCTAGTGGTCCCGCCGTAGGCGCAGTTCTTGGACAACATAAGGATGGGAGACACTGCGTAATTCATTACGCAAGTCATGCCCTGAATGAAGCCCAAGTTAACTACACCACAACGGAGAAAGAGATGTATGCTGTAGTCTTCGCGTTTGACAAGTTCAGACAGTACCTGATAGGTACAAAGACCACAGTATACACTGATCATACAGCATTGAGATACTTGTTTAGCAAACAAGATGCAAAACCTCGATTAATCAGGTGGGTACTTCTGTTGCAAGAATTCGACATCATAATAAAAGATAGGCGAGGTCGAGATAATGGTGCTGCTGACCACTTATCTCGATTAGATAATGATAAAAAGGAAAAAGCCGTCAATGAAGATTTCCCGGACGAACAGTTGTTCGCGTTGCATCTGCATAATCAAGCTTGTCCATGGTTTTCCGACATCGCTAACTTCTTGGCATGCGGAATAACCCCCCAGTTTTCGAACTATCATCAGAGGAATAAGTTCAAACGAGATGTATTAAGTTACTTCTGGGAAGAACCTTATCTCTTCAAACACTGCCCTGATTTAATAATCAGGCGATGTGTGACCGAGCATGAAGCCTATCAAATTGTCAGAAAATGCCATGAATCAGAATATGGAGGTCACCATGGTCCCGCTCGAACGGCCCACAAGGTCCTCGAATGTGGATTTTATTGGCCTCACATCTATGAGGATTGCAGGACATTTGTTAAGGGCTGTGACAGATGCCAAAGATTAGGAAACATCTCCAAGAGGGATGAGATGCCTCAAAAAGGGATTCTCACACTTGAGATCTTTGATGTATGGGGCATTGACTTCATGGGACCGTTTCCACCATCTGGTGGAAACTACTATATCTTGGTAGCTGTCGATTACGTATCCAAATGGGTCGAGGCTGTCGCATTACCGACCAATGATGGTAGCCAAGTCATCAAGTTCCTCAAAAACAACATTTTCAGTCGATTTGGCGTACCTAGGGTGGTGATATCTGATGGAGGAACACACTTTATTAATAAAGGTTTTGAAACTTTAATGAGTAAAAATGGGATCCTCCATAAGATAGGCACGCCTTACCATCCTCAGACTAGTGGTCAAGTCGAAGTATCCAATCGCGAAATCAAACACATACTCGAAGCCACAGTCGGGATAACCCGTAAGGATTGGGCACGTAAGCTCAATGATGCTCTATGGGCATACCGCAAAGCATACAAGACTCCCATCGGGATGTCTCCATATAGGCTGGTCTTCGGAAAAGCCTGTCATCTACCCGTAGAGCTAGAGCATAAAGCTTACTGGGCCGTTAAAACGCTTAACTTCGATCCGAAAGTTGCTCAGAGCAAACGTAAGTTGGACCTCAATGAAATTGAGGAAATACGAGCGCAAGCTTATGAAAGCTCTCGAATTTACAAGGAGCGGACCCAGAAGTTGCACGATCGCCGGATCAAACCTAAGTATTTTTATGTTGGTCAACATGTATTGTTGTTCAATACTAGGTTGAAGCTGTTCCCCGGAAAGCTCAAATCTAGATGGGAAGGACCACATGAAGTACTAGAGGTGTTCAAAAATGGAGCTGTCAGGATTCGAACTGGCAGGGGCGATATAGTGGTGAATGGACAACGATTAAAAGAGTACCTTGGACAGTTCGATCCGGAGAAGGAAAGCCAAGCAGTGCAGACCCGGCCTACACTCAATAAGAAACAGCATTTAAAAACACAAAAATTTCAGTTTATATATATATATAGGATATATTTACGGTATTTATTTCATGGCAAGAAAGTACCCAAAGATCAATTAAACATTTAGAGTACTAAGACTCTAAATGTGAGGATGTTGATGTTTGGAGAAAATCTAATGCATTTCATTCATCTATCTTGCAGAAGTTCGGAACCACCAAAAAGAGGAGCAGATAACAGTAACATGGAAAACCAGGTTCTTGGTTGGATTAGTTCTATAAATCTGAGAAAATATTTTCGGGACTTGAAGAAATTCAATACCCGAAATAAAATTCACAGATAAAATGGAACTGACCCAACCTAATTTTATGCAAGTGGATTATTTAATTTTCAGCCCAGCATTTTGAATTTATTTGGACTGAATTTATTCAGCCCAAATCAAATAAAATGGACGCAGGCCCAACATCATACTCGGGCCCAGTCCAAGAAAATTCGAAAATTCAAAATCCTTTGTCGCGGAAGGACCTTTGTCGCGATGTCATGCATCGCGACCAGGCCCTGTTCCGCGACAAAATCCCTTTTCCTTCTTAACCCTTCCCCACATCTTGTCGCGATGCACCTTGTCGTGGAGCATGACTCCGCGACCAAGCCCTGCTCCGCGACACGACCTGCGTTGACTGTCTCCATACTGAACTTTGTCGCGGTGGCCTTGTCGCGGAGCATGACTCCGCGACCAACCCTCAACTTCGCGACCTCTCTAATGTCGCGATGCCTTGTCGCGGAACCTGGTTCCGCGACAAAGTCTCGGATTCCGCGACAAAAGTTCAAGTATTTATACCCCCCCACCCCCTCCAGTTTCTTTTCACCTTCCTCCTGTCATTTCAACTTCTTTCAGTTTCTTCATCTTCTTTTCCCCCATTTTTCTCTCATCCGAACGAACACCACGTGTTCTTCGCAACCTTATCACTCCTTTTCTAAGGGAAACTATGGACCGATTTCATGGACTCCTCCCAAACCTTGGACCCGTGCCTAGACCCGAGCCAAGGAGGGGAGGGTAAACCCACTTTTCCCACCTTTCCATGGCCTCTATCGAACTCCTTTGCTTCTTTTTCTTATTTTTGGGTTGAGAAGGACATAATATGGTGTGTGTGAGTTTTTGTTTTCTCTGTTCTGCGATTTTGGATGCTCTCGGTTTTAAGGAGCTCTTTGAAGTCCTTTTGAAACCCTTAAAAACCTACTTGAGAGCTTGTTTTGAAACTGTTAATGGATAAGATTTTTGAAGGTTTAAAAACTGGAAAGAACAAACTGATGAACATTTGGGTATTGTTTTGAATATCTTGATGTTATTGGTTTGATTGATCTTGATGTGATGTGCAGTGTTATTTTGGTGTAATAAAAGAGGTAAGATCTTTTGGGGCACATTTGTTCCCATGTTAGAAATCTCATGGGAATAAATGTTTGTTTGTTTATGGAAACATAGTACAAACACCCAATAGGAAGCTTCCACTTTTAATAAAAGCAACCTTTTAGAAAAAGACAAAAAGAGTTATTTTGTTTAATGTTTGACTTGAGTTTTTGTTCCCAATGGAACACTAGTGTGAGTAAGATAGCAGTATTTTTGTCACCCAACTGCTATCCTTTTCAAAAATCCAAAATGGGACCACTCACATCCCACCTTTGTTAAATAAAACAAGTCAACCATTTTTAGAATTAAAAATAGTGTTTGCAAATTTTTGGATGCTTTGACTGTCCAAACAGTCCAAGCTATCCAGAAATAGCAAATCCGTTCCGCCACGTCTCCATTGCACATTCCAATATTCGAGCATTCCATTTCCATCTATCCATCTCATTCCACTTCCAACAAGTGTCTCGGACTTGTTTAATAAACTGAAAACTTTTGGGCCCTATGGCCCATTAAAAAGATTTTAGGCCCAATGGCCAATTTTATTTTATTTTGGGCTCCTTAGCCCAATTAAAACCAAATATTGTTTACATATGCTTTAAATTAAAATTCAAGTCAGAAATTTAATAATCTCACATCTAGAGCAAAGCTCTAAATGTGAGGATGTTGGTCTCTGAACTTGAATAATTTCTGAAAATTATATAAAAATTGGATTCATCACTTCTTATCTTTTCAGGGGTAATCCTCCCATTCCAGACCCTGCTCCAGAGGGAACCAAGTTGCTGGACTTGCCGGTCGAACTCCTTGGTGAAATTCTCTCCCGGATAGGAGAGGATGAAATCAAGGGGGTGTTTACTGCACAACGAGTATGCAAGAAGTTCAGAGATGCTGGAAACCTTGCCATCGTGTACAAGCGATGCGAGGTTATCACCTCCACGGTGAAGAGATGGCAAGAAAGGATCCGTCGGCAGAAGGAGAGATTCCTGCAAACATGCACAGCGGCAGGAAACTTCAATCTTCAGCTCATCCCAGCACTCAGGGCATTTGCAGAGGGGAATGAGGAGCGTGCTTGTGAATTGCTACGCCCGGAACTTGAGGACAACCATAAGACATCAATCTTCACCCGCAGATTGATGCTTATGAGTAAGACAGACGAAAGCCAAGTTGAGCAGGGAATCAGAATGATCGACAGGATGGTGACAGATCGATCAGTTTTTCGGTATACGTCCCTCAACGTTCTCGCTTGGATAACTGACAACCCAGACAACCCACAACTGTGGGCAGGCCAAGGAGTCAGAGTCTATTGCCCAGGATGGCATGCACCTCTGAGAAACCGCGATTGGTGCCTGCGTTGTGAGCTTTCCAGCTGTGTCCTCTGGCTCCGATACATGCCCTGAGGAAAGAAGGACGAATTCTAGTCCCACCTTACCCTGCTTTGTTTTATTTCCAGTCTAGTAGTAGTATCCTACAAGGGAAGTCTCCTTTTGTGTGTGCAGGTTCGTATTAACTGCACGAGAGTCCCTTGCATCGGTTGTATTTATTGCTTTCCCTAAATTGGAACTCAGTTTTTGAGACCATTGAACAATTCTTTATTGCTTTCCTTTGAAAAGATGTCTGCACAGTCCGAGATGAATAAGTGACTGTCAGGCCAAAAATATGCTGTTGACATACTCAGTATGTCAGCAGTGCCTCTTTATTGCTTTCAATTAAATAACCAGCAAAAATATGCATAAACTTGCTCTAAATTCACATGTTGAATTTAGGCTTGTGATTAAATTTTCAAACTTTTAAATTGGGATAATATAATTGAAGACATGCATGACATGAACTCCTGAGGTTTTGAGCTATAAAAATTTAATGATGCGATCAGCTTATTGGGTAATAAATCTGCATGTTAGAGATTTCGATTGAATAAATTGTTAGAATTAAGCTTGGATTAAATTTGAGAATATTGTATGACATGAATTAATCCAACCTTGTGAGATTTGAGCCATGAGTCACTTTTACTCATTCATTTTCTTTGATGTGTGAATCATTTTGATTAAAGGAAACTAGAACTTGCAATTGGGACCGATTCAAGACCATGCCATGTTCCCGAAATCGAGCATATGATCGAGGCACCTAGAAAACCCAAATTTTTGGCCTTCGTTTGAAATCCAAACCCAAAAATATTTTCCCTTTAGGATTAACCAATTTGAGCCTATAAGCCTAATTTTTCTTTGAAACCCACTATATTATTCCTAGCTTTCTAAAAAGACCAAGAAATTCAAACCCAAGTGTGCAAGGATGAATTCTATCAAAGGCATTAAATTTTTGATCATCAATAAAAACTATAAATCGGTATTCCATAAACCGATTCAAAAAAAAAAAAAAAAAGTTGAATTTAATTCAACATCAATAAATTGCAAATGACAAGCAATTAGACAATAGTCTAATGTCATGCAAAAGAAAATCAAAGAAAGAAACAATGATGATCATAAATTTTAAATAAAAATGCCAAACTATGATAGATTAATTCTTGCCACTTCTTAACCCAATAATTTCCCTTTCCTACCTAGTGTTACAACCGTATGCCCCGTTATAACCCTCGAATAAGACCTCGTGATCTCGATTTGAAGAAATGAGCCGGTGGCGAGTTGGTCTGATTGCAAGCTTATGGGATAATTTAATTAAATGTGATTTTGAGCGTTCATGATTAAACCCCAATTGAGAGTGAGTGAATTTTTCCGATTCTCTTATATGTGAGGCCTTGTCTTATTACACATGTTCATGTCATCCCTTAATTCCAATTTTTAATCTTTGCATCTTTCAAACATGATGTTCACGAAGGATTGATAATAATGTTTGATTTGTAGGCCTGATATAGTGAGCAAGTATCATTTCATTAAACACTGCAATCAAGGGAATTTAACACTTGTAGTTTTTGATTGTCTTATCCCAATCTAAAAAGAATGATATTTTTGAAGCCACGAAAATGAATTGAATACGTAGAGTCCGTGTTCCTAGGATCATTGACTCTGACTGCTCGGGGACGATCAGTATTAAATGTGAGGATGTTGATAATGGCCAAAAATGACCATTATTTTCAATCCATTTCCGTGTCTTAAACGGGCATTTGATCGCATTCCGGTCTTACATTAAGTAAGAAAGCAGTCGAATTGGACTGATTTATGCATAATTGTAAAAATAATAAGCTGGTGTGAAAAAGACATAAATATGTAATTTTATTACATATTTATGTTAGAAAAATCCAAAAACATGAGAAAAAGAAAAGGAAACAAAAAGATGGGAAAAAGATAGAAAAGCCCACAAAAAGAATATTTTCGGCCCATCCGGCCCAATCCAGCAGGCCCAGGAAGACCTTTGTCGCGGAAGCCCTTGGCGCGATGCAGTGTTCCGCGACAAAGGCATGTTCCGCGACCAACTGGCCCCAAATGAAGAGGAGACCAGCCAAGCCCCTGGCGCGATGACCTTTGTCGCGATGGCATGTTCCGCGACAAAGGCATGTTCCGCGACCAAGATGCACAAATAGAGACACAAGACCCAGTCGAGAAGCCTTGCCACATGCAGTGTGTTCCGCGACCAACTTGATGTTCCGAGACAAAGCTGTGATGTGTGTGATGTCTTAAGACACAATGGGCTAGAATCAAGGCCCATGGGCTTAGGGTTACACTTCTATAAATATGATGTGTCTCCCATGAGCTAAGGGTTGTTGTTGGAAGGTTGGAATTTTGTTAGAAGTTCTTGAAGGCAAGCAGTAGGAGTTCTCTCTTAGGTAGAGTAGTTTAGGTTTATTTTCATGTATTATTTAATTTTTGTTCCTAGTTTAGCTTAGTTTAGTGTTTTACTGTTCACAGTGTTTAGATAGCCATTTTTACACTATGTTTTGGTTTCTAAACTCTTGTTTTAGGGTTTGTAATACCCAAATCATGGGTATTAACAACACCCCTTCAATAATATGGGAAAACATTCATCATTTGTGTCCCAAATCATGAAATGGGTCTCACACCCCATGGATTTATGCTTTCTTTTTCATTTTGGGGTCATTTGACCCCCATTTTGTTATTTTTATGTTACTGTTAGCATATTATGGATAATGTTGTGTGGATGTGTGATCAAACCCTAGATTAGGACTCTTGCTTTATTTTTAGTGTTCTGGCCAGCCTTGTTATTTTTGTTTAAGCATGTTCTTCCTTATTTTGAATGTTTCTTGCTTATTTTTAGCTTAGAATAACTTTTTGATCTGAAATAGGGTGAGATCACGCTGTTTGCATGCCACTGTTCATTTCTGCTTTTTCTGACTTTTGTCCTGAACCACCTTGGGCGCCAACCGCCTTCTGGCGCGGAACCACGTTCCGCGACAGAGTGGCTGTTCCGCGACCAAGGTGTTTCAAGACACTTGTCTCCATAATTTAAAACCCTTTGTCGCGGAATACCTTGTCGCGGAGCCACGTTCCGCGACAAAACTGTCCATGCATAGCGACAAAGGAGCCAAATTCTTGCATTTAGTCTTCATGGCTTCTTGTCGCGGAATCATCTTGTCGCGGAGCCACGTTCCGCGACAAAATCCCATTCCGAGACAGAAAAATTATGCCATGTTCTTTGATCTTTGAACACCTTGTCGCGGAACACCTTGTCGCGGAACCACGTTCCGCGACAAAATTTCCATGCATAGCGACAAGGGTTCAAATGCTTTAGAATTTTATGAAAACACTTTGTCGCGATGTCACCCTTGTCGCGGAACCACGTTCCGCGACAAAATCTCACATAGCGACAAAGAGGCGTTATGCTGCCAAAAATTCTAAAAACTTGTCGGGATGTCCATGTCGCGGACCTCGGTCCGCGACAGAATTTATGATATCGCGACAAGGGTTCCTCTCTCTATTTGATCTCAAACTAATTTCATTCTCTCCCTATTTTATATTGCAACACTCACATCATAGCCCCACGGGTTAGGATGTAACATTCTGGAATTGCAATATAGGGTGTTATGCTGCCCAAATTTTGATTCTCCATTTGCATCACTTAACTGATTGAACCCTTGACTCATTAATGATTAAAGATTGAGATTAGCAATAATCAAACTTCAACAATCATCATGATTAAAGGACCTTTGTTCAATTGCCATTAAAACATTCTTGTATAAACAAAATCCTGATGGCTTAAACAGATAATCTGGACTGTAATTAATTATGGTAGGAAGGATTATTTAAGACCATCAATTGTGGACCCAATCCACAACCTTGCATGAGAAACCAATGTCTCTCATACAAGGGATCTTCTTTTATTTCTTATTTATTTGGTCTTTGTGTGTTGTGTGGAACCATTAGTAAAGAATACATCAGACTAATGTTGGCAGGTACTCCCTCATGGATAACTAGCTCGTATTCTGGGTATTAGTTACTAATTGTTATTTTGCATGGTCTGAATGGCTGTCAGTGGAAGCCTTGGCGGTTCGCCCATCCGGGGTTATAATAGCTGCTCGACTGACTCCCATCCAGATACAGTTTTATTTTTATTATCTTAATTTCCAAACCCGAATTCCAATCTGTAGTGGGAGTCAGTTGGCATCAGTCAATGCCAACTGATGATCATTATAGAAGGGAAGCATGTAGGTTTTTATCCGAATTCACAGACAGTGGAGGCCCAACTGGTGTTGACACCACCATTATAGGGTCTACGCTGTCTAAATTCGCTCCATCCGAGTGATTGGGAAATTGGACAGTAGATGTTTACAGTCCACCTGATTATTCTGCCATTACTTTGGTCCCTTGACCACTTCATTCTGTGTTTCGCCTTCTGTCTAGACCCGCATCTATATTTTGGGTCAATTAATTTTACACTTCCATATATCTTTATGCATGATAATATTATATACTATTGTGGTCTGTACTTATTTTGGGATCCTTCGCTTGGACAATAGAAGTCTAGATCTTAAACAGATATTGCTTTATAAACTTCCAACAAAAACCTCTTTATAAAATCCGGATCTGAGTAAGGGATAAATTCTTCGGTTATGACTAATTCATATTCTATCAAGGGTTATATTTTGGGAATTAAGAAGCAGATTCAGCGATTAGGTCTCGTCTAGACTGAAAGGGTCTGTGTTTTAACTGAGAGTCTAGTACCTGACAGGGAATGATTTTCAAATCCATTATTTTCCGAAATTGCTGGTTGATGGAAATGTAAGATTAAATGCTACACCGAGATGGGGTCCACTTGGATTCAAATACAGTGTAGTAAATAATCTTAGAGGAACATCATCCAGGCCTTGGTTATTTTCCAAGATAGGGTTGAGTTTTCTTTCAACTGCTATCTTCTTCTGCCAAAGCCTACTTTTGAGTCCTGAGTGAGTGCATCCGGAACGAACTAATTTATTAGTTCGTTTCATTAGTTTGTATCTCATAATCACCCGGAAGGAAGTGAACACATTAGTGGTTCACTGAGAGCCGGGAATTCTTGATCCATACTCCTTCATTCTGATGGGGAGCTGTCTTTTACTACCAGGGTCAGATTTTCAAAACCTCCGAGTGATAGGTTTAAATGCTTTCTTTACTGCTTTCGTTTGACCGCTTTCATTAGAGGTCACTCGGTTGTATTGAGAGTTGTGTAACTGCTACTAGGATTGACAGTTAAGGGATAGTTTAGGGCTGAATTCAAATCTTTGGGTGTGACATGGGAGAATGATAGTGGTACTTGGCATTTCAATAAATGATGTGTCGGGTGTTGCTTTTCCACCACAGATGAAGTAACATACCCAGGCCAGGGCAGTTACGAATCTGTGGTATCTTAGAATTTGCGGTCTTAAGAACATGTAAACTCATATTGCAAGTACCTGTCTGTTAAAGGGAAAGCCTTATTGAGAGCATGAGAATTAGCTATCTGAAAGAATTATCCCAAACAAAGATCTGCGTATGAAAATGGAAGTTTAACATTGCTGTATCTCACTCTTGTCCAATTTTCATTCTTTCCTTCCTGTCCTTTCTGTCTACATTGTGACTCAACTTCACGGTTGGCACAATGCACCTTTTTCCTGCTTTCGTAGATAATGTTTACTGCATTCCTAGAATAATTCTTATCCGCTTTCTAGAATAGATTTATTTGCTTTGTAGATTAATTTAACTGCTTTCTAGATCTAATTTAAATTCCCGTCAGTAGTTGTTAATCACCTTTCAAACCTATTGAGCAATACGAATGGAAAATCTAGTAAAACGACGTGGGACCTGCTTCTATCGCACATCCTCCAGTGAACGATCCGGTCTTACTATAAATTACTGCAATTTTTGACACCGTGCGCTTTCGGGCCACAGTTTCTTAAACACGAGCAATAAAAGCGTGACTACTTATAAATATATCCCTAATCACAACTCCGCCATCATAAATTGGTTTCATTAAATAAAATCTAAACCAGGACTATGATTTTTCGGAAAATACTCATGTAGTGGGAACTTGCCAAAAGTTTCATGGCAGGAACTCTCATGGCAGGAATTGATGAGAAGTATCATGGCATACTTGCCGGGGATCCTCAGTGTGACAGGCTGAAGGTCAACCTATCCCGGCTATGCCATGAGATTTGTCAACATTTCATGACAGGGAGGACCACAGCGCCATTTGAAATTAAAGCACCACACTTGAGTAATAAAAAGACTAACAATCTTGATGTATCCCTAAACCCTTTCCCGTGAATCATAACTCTTTTCTTGTAATAAATCTAACCTGGTATATTTTTAGAAAAAGCTCGTGGGACGGAAATTGTCAAAAGTTTCAATAAGCGTGTACAGTGTTCCACTGGACCAGGGTACTGAAGCTGAGCTGTCATTGAGGCCCGGATGGGACGTAAAAATCCCCCTGAAGATAGATCAACCGCTCTGACAAACATAGAAAGGGATTTCTCCCATCACATGCTGAAGTTTTGGGAACTAATGACAGACCATGCTCCGCATGATTCCATAATGACACCCGAAGTGCATTTGGAAAGAATCACGCTGAAGTTCCAAATACATACAGCTGTCTGGCAACGTCATCTAGAAGATGGAACAGTGGGAATCGATATCTCAAACTATGATATACTCATTCCCGACCAGCCCGTAGACCCACAAGTGCGATTGCAGTTCGTGGAAAGACCTTTACCGGTAAGCCTGATACTGTCAAAGGGAGCCATTTCAATGCATGAAGCTTTCCCTTGCATTTGGAACCCGAGGTTATTTGATAACATGGGAAGAGAAGAGCAGAGATGGGTGGCCAGGCAGGCTAAGCTAAGGCATCGGGAGATGAGTTACAACCTGCGCCACAAACTGAGGAGAATTGAGGAGTTCAACACAGAAAGGAACTCCACCATGATAAACAAGTTTAGAGAAGCAATCAATGCAGCTCGAAAAGAATGGCACGAAATGGCACTTCTGTGGGGGCAGGGCAAGGGTTTCATAACACAAGAAAGATTGGATGAAGGATTGACCTTGCCAGATGAGGATAATTTTGAGACAATTTTCATAAACAAGCGGTTTGGCCAGACAAGACCAGCGGAAAAGGGAACTCAAGTGGACCCTGGATTTCCCGAGCACATCAGAGAACTAAGGGAAAAAGCCCTTTATGAGGTGCAGCACCACAATTGGTCAGTACTGACCAAAAAGAAGGTGCAGCTCAGATTAATGACCGAGGCTGAAGCAAAGGAATTTCTGACGTTTGACAAAGCACAGATGATGACCTATGTGACAGAAGAGCTAGAAAGAGACATGATCAACACCATGATGGAGCAATATAGGACCTCATATCTTGAACTCCTCATGGAGATGGATAGAGAAGCCTTGAGGTATGGGAAGGAAGGAAACAAGACAAAGGTCATGCACTATGACCACAAAGTCAGGCGCCTGTTTTGCACACGGATTAAGGAGGCTTGGGAATTTAAACTGGTTCGGGTAACAAGTCAGACATTCGTGCATGATTATCTGAGATTTGCACACAAACTGTTTGGAACTCAAGAAGCCCAGGAAGATCCAGAGGACCCAGATGCTGAGATTGATGCTTATTTTTCCACCCCTCCTGAGGCCAACCCACAGCCTACCCAGCCAGCAGTACAAGCTTCGGCTTTGCCGCCTAGAGGGCAGACTGACGTGCAAGAAATTGCTACGTCCGAGCCAGTGGTGCAACAAGAAGCAACCCGGACTCCAACGCAGCCAGCTCAATCTGAAGTACCAGCACCTGCCACCACTAAGGCACCCATACAGCCCGAGAAAACCTCCACTAATGTTGTTACATCTGAAGGTCAGCCAGCACCTCAACCGGGAACAAGGAGAAGATTGATAAAATCCGCTGACAAAGATAAACCAGCAAGAGCTCCAGAAAAGAAAGTGGAGATCAAGGAACCTGAACCAACTGTCAGGAAAGTGGTAGAGCCCACAGATCCCAAGGACAAAGGTAAAAAGCCGATGCCGCCACCACCCCCGAAAAAGAAGCACCAGGTGATATCCGATGCTGAGCTAGCCAGAAAAATGCACAATGATGAACTTGCATTAGCTGGTTTGCTGGATCAAGTAACAGGTGGTTCGGGAGTAGAGAAATTGACTGAGGAAGAACGCTTGGCAATGGAAAAGAAAGCTGCAGAGGAAGAGCAGATCAGAAAGAATATCCAGCAGACAAAGGATGAAGAAACTGCCAGAAAGATGCAGGCTGAGCTGGAAAGCAGGAAATCTGGAGAGGTTGAGCGGGGTGATGAGGAAGATTTCGAACTAAAGATCACTGGTGGAGTTGAAGGAAAGGGATTGAAGATCAAAGAAGAACAACCACCAGGATGGACTGGCCCCTCGATTCGTAGTGCTGAGACACTTCGGAAAGAATTGAGACAGAACATCAACGAACAGATTGAAACGAGAATTGATGCTGGAGAAAAGCCAAATCAAATCAGATATCAGACAGAAGTGGGTCAATTGATTGATCCCCTCGTGGGCACGGCCAGAATTGAAGAATTCATCTCTCACGAAGGCCCGTCGCACCAACCTGAACAGTCAGAAGGACCACAGGACTCCATAGATCCGGTAGCACTGGCCAAAATCTTGGAAAAGCAGCCAGGCGACCATCTCATGGCCTCTGCGCTTAAGGAAAAGGTTCAGGGAATTTTGACTGAGGCTGCAGATGGGAATGATTCAGAAGAAGAAGCTCGGCAGGAGGAGCAAGAATTCATGGACCAAATGGCGCCTATTTTCCAACGTCCAGTTGGACGAGCTGCAAGAATTAGGGAGGAGGAGGAGGTATCAACTGATGTTGATGACCGTAATTTTCATGTAACTACATCTTCTTTGCCTGTAAATTGTGAACTCAATACAATGAAACATGTAATTAAACAGGTTGAGGAGGAATTCGGAGATGAAGCAGCTCATGGAGAGCAAGAGCCAAGTCAGAGGGGAGATGAGGCTGAACCAAGGGATGACCAGCCACAGGAGGGAGACGATCAAACAGACTGGCACACGAGCGACGACGAGTCTGTCGGATCCATTCGACCAGTCGAGTTTTGGTCTGAAAATACTGTAAGGCAAAGAATGGGCGTTTCAAAGGAATATGGGAAGAAAAAGCTGAGTGAAGAACAGGTTCAGATCAAGTTCAATGGCAACAAAGAGAATGCAGAAAAGTATAAGAAGTTGCAGAAGATGATAGTGCCAGATAAGGGGTTCAGACCCGATGCGTTGTCGCACCCCACTGTCGAGACTTTCTACAGAAATCAAGAGTGGGGTAACTTCATGCTGCATCACGACGAAGATGGCTTCGTGGAACTAACAAAGGAATTCTTCTGCAACATTGATAAAGATGCCAGAACAACATGGATTCGTGGACAAGTGATTAACATTGCACCTGACTGCTGAATCAGTTCTTCGAGACTCCAGATATCCGAAGTGAATTTCCCCCTGATGAGATCATGACAAAGAGAGCCAAAACGAGTGAATATGCGAAGTATGCAACCTTGGCTAACAACATGACAAGCGTGACCGCCCCTGGACACACATTCAATGCAAAATGGCTGCGGATACAGTTCATGCCAACTTATGAGTTCTACATGTCCAAGATCCGGCCCAACTCGCATCCGCACACCACATCTGGAAATGTGCTAATGGGATTTGCAAGAATGTGGAGCGGAGCAAAACTAAATGTAGGGAGGCATGTATTCGAGGTGATGATAACCCGGATAAAGGATAGACAGGTGCTATGCTATCCAAATCTGATTAGGAGAATCTGCATAGCTCAGGGAGTTGATCTGAGCGCTTTCGAGGGTGACACAGTGGTGAAAGTGAACCCACCCATCAGTGTGCCGAGACTCCCCCTGTGTGAGAGTATCAGATACTCTCTCCCCCAACTGTTCGTCAGAGGAGATTCAGACGCTCAATCCTCTTTCATATCGGGTGGGCAGGCATCAAGAAAACGAAAGAGGCAGCCCAAGACAAAGAAGGGAACACAGAACACCTGTGCTGATGCAGGACCTTCGAATGTTCAAGAGGAGCCTCCTGCGGACCAAGAACGGACTGAGATTCCAATTCCACCTCCGACTCAACCTCAACCTCAGATGCCTCCTCAAAGCCAGAACGTATCTCAGTTCCCTGCTGATTCCCAAACGATTGAGATGGTGAGCAGAATGAGTCAATCTATGCTCGAGGGAATGAAATCCATGACTGATGTAATTTTGGCAAGCCAAGAGGGACAGCAGAAAAGGGCAGAAGAGGAGCGTGAGGAGCGAAGGAGGGAGAGAGAGGAAGAACGCCAAGAGCGTAGGAGAGAAAAGGAAGGAGAAGCAGGAGAAGGAAAGGAAAGAGGCGGAATTCAGGCAAATGATGATGGAAAGGGAAGAGCGCATACATAGAGAAAGAGTGGAGAGTGAAGAAAAGCAGCGCAAGATGATGGAAACAGTGATGCAAGCACTCATCAGTCAACTCCCCAAGCCACCCCCACCTCCATCAGGTGTCGGAGAGCCGTCGAATCAGCCAGAAGAGAAAACAGATTGAGCGTGTAATTGTCATTTCAATCGAGCATAATTGTAAATATCATATAAGAGAATTTCATTTCCCTTGTGCAAAATCGTTCTGATTGCAATGAAATCTCTTGTAATTGATATCATTCACTGTTTTAATTTTGGAATTTTGCAGTCCAAACAATTTTATTCTTGAAAAGATGTCTGCACAGTCCGAGATGAATAAGTGACTGTCAGGCCAAAAATATGCTGTTGGCATACTCAGTATGTCAGCAGTGCCTCTTTACTGCTTTCAATTAAATAACCAGCAAAAATATGCATAAAATTGCTCTAAATTCACATGTTGAATTTAGGCTTGTGATTAAATTTTCAAAATTTTTAAATTGGGATAATATAATTGAGAACATGCATGACATGAATTCCTGAGGTTTTGAGCTATAAAAATTTAATGATGCGATCAGCTTATTGGGTAATAAATCTGCATGTTAGAGATTTCGATTGAATAAATTGTTAGAATTAAGCTTGGATTAAATTTGAGAATATTGTATGACATGAATTAACCCAACCTTGTGAGATTCGAGCCATGATTCACTTTTACTCATTCATTTTCTTTGATGTGTGAATCATTTTGATTAAAGGAACCTAGAACTTGCAATTAGGACCGATCCAAGACCATGCCATATTCCCGAAATCGAGCATATGATCGAGGCACCTAGAAAACCCAAATTTTTGGCCTTCGTTTGAAATCCAAACCCAAAAATATTTCCCTTTAGGATTAACCAATTTGAGCCTATAAGCCTAATTTTTCTTTGAAGCCCTTCATATTATTCCTAGCCTTACAAAAAGACCAAGAAATTCAAACCCAAGTGTGCAAGGATGAATTCTATCAAGGCATTACAATTTTTGATCATCAATGAAAACTATAAATCGGTATTCTATAAACCGATTCAAAAAAAAAAAAAAAGTTGAATGTCATTCAACACAAATAAATTGCAGATGACAAGCAATTAGACAATAGTCTAATGTCATGCAATAGAAAGAAAATCAAAAAGAAAGAGAAACATTGATGATCATAAATTTTAAATAAAAATGCCAAGTTATGATAGAATTAATTCTTGCCACTTCTTAGCTCAATAATTCTCTTTTCCCACCTAATATTACAACCGTACGCCCCGTTATAACCCTCAAATAAGACCTCGTGATCTCGATTTGAAGAAATGAGCCGGTGGCGAATTGGTCTGATTGCAAGCTTATGGGATAATTTAATTAAATGTGATTTTGAGCGTTCATGATTAAACCCCAATTGAGAGTGAGTGAATTTTTCCGATTCTCTTATATGTGAGGCTTTGTCTTATTACACATGTTCATGTCATCCTCTAATTCTCATCCCTAATCTTTGCATTTTTCAAACATGATATTCATGAAAGGTTGATAATAATGTTTGATTTGTAGGCCCGATGTAGTGAGCAAGTATCATTTCATTAAACACTGCAATCAAGGGAATTCAATACTTGTAATTTTTGATTGTCTTATCCCAATCCAAAAAGGATGTGGTTTATGAAGCCACGAAAATGAATTGAATATGTAGAGTCCGTGTTCTTACGAACATTGACTCTGACTGCTCGGGGACGATCAGTATTAAATGTGAGGATGTTGATAATGGCCAAAAATGACCATTATTTTCAATCCATTTCCGTGTCTTAAACGGGCAATTGATCGCATTCCGGTCTTACATTAAGTAAGAAAGCAGTCGAATTGGACTAATTTATGCATAATTGTAAAAATAATAAGCTGGTGTGAAGAAGGCATAAATATGTAATTTTATTACATATTTATGTTAGAAAAATCCAAAAACATGAGAAAAAGAAAAGGAAACAAAAAGATGGGAAAAAGATAGAAAAGCCCACAAAAAGAATATTTTCGGCCCATCTGGCCCAATCCAGCAGGCCCAGGAAAACCTTTGGCGCGGAAGCCCTTTTGTCGCGATGCATGGTTCCGCGACAAAGGAACGCTCCGCGACCAAGCAAGCTCAGATGAAGGAGAAGACCAGCCAAAGCCCTCTGGCGCGATACCTTTGTCGCGATGCCCTGTTCCGCGACAAAGGTCCATTCCGCGACCAAGATACATTTTTAGAGACACAAGACCCAGTCGAGAAGCTTTGCCACATGCAGTGTGTTCCGCGACCAAACTTGGTACTCCGAGACAAAGCTGTGATGTGTGTGATGTCTTGAGACACAATGGGCTCAAATCAAGGCCCATGAGCTTAGGGTTTCCCCTCTATAAATATGAGGTGTTTCCTTTGAGCTAAAGGTTGGAAAAGAATTTTAGAGAAAATACTCACTCTTGAAGACAAGTGGGAAGTTCAGTAGTTAGTTTAGTTTAGGGTAGTTTAGTTAGATTTTTTTTGTATTATTTAATTTATGCACTAGTTAGAAGTAGTTTACTGCACTTGGGTTAGATAGCCAGTTTTTACACCTTGTTCTTGTCCTAAACTTTTGTTTAAGGGTTTGTGGTACCCAAACCATGGGTATGAACAGCACCGTTTAATAATATGGGAAAACATTCTCCATTTGTGTCCCAAAATCATGAAATGGGTCTCACACCCCATGGATCTTACTGTTTTCGTTTTCCTTGGGTCATTTGACCCTCGTTTTGCATTTTAATGTCACTGCTTGGTGACTTTTTCTTGGGATAATGTTGCATGCTTTTGGGTGATCAAGCTCAGATTAGGGTTTCTTAAGTTTTAAGTTTGTTTTGTTTCTTTTTTGTTCAAGCATGTTCTAGCTAGATTCAAATTCTGTTTTGTTATTTTGGGCTTAGTTTAGCTTTTGAATCTGAAATGGGTGAGATCACACATAATGCATGCCACTGTTCCACTGTACTTTTCTGACATGTGTACTGGACACACTTTTGTCGCGGAACAAACTCTTGTCGCGGAACCACGTTCCGCGACAAAATGGTGCTTTGGCGACAAAGGTGCCAAAGAACATTTGTTGACCATTATTTTAAAAACCCTTGGTCGCGAAACACCCCTTGGCGCGGAACCACGTTCCGCGACAAAATCTTGATTAGCGACCAAGGACCCAAATACTTGTGATTTTATTCTGGAAGGGCTTTGTCGCGGAGTTACCTTGTCGCGGAACCACGTTCCGCGCCAAAATCTCTTGTTCCGCGACAAGAATTATGCCTTGTCAAATTTTCAACCTTTTTGTCGCTATGCCCTTGTCGCGGAACCACGTTCCGCGACAAAATTTTCTTTACTTAGCGACAAAGCAAACCCTAAGCTTTCAAAATCCCATTTCTCTTATTTCCCACCCCCTTGTCGCGAAACCTTTGTCGCGGAGCCACTCTCCGCGACACAAAATTCTGCATCGCGACAAGGTGGCACCTTTTGCCAAATGTTCATTCTTCATCTCAATCCATTAATTAATTGAACCTTTATATTAATATTTTGAGGTTGAGATCCAATGATGTCAACCCATGATCAATTTGATATAAAGAACTTTGTTCAATTCCCCATTAAAAGATTCTTCTACAAATGATTAAACTCTAATGATCTAAGTATATAATCCGGACTGTGATTAATTAATTAATTATGGAATGAGTGATTATTTAGACATGAAGAGTAATTATGAATTTAATTCCATACCCTTGCATGAGAAACCAATGTCTCTCATGCAAGATGACCCAAAAATATTTTCTTTTATTTTATTCTGTCTTTTCCGTGATGTGTGAAACAGCTAGTAAGGAATATATCAGATTAATGTTGGCGGGTATTCCCACACGGATAACTAGCTCGTGATCTGTATATTAATTACCAGTTGTTATTTTGCATGGTCCGGATAGTGGTCGGTGGAAGCCTTGGCGGTTCGTCCCTCCGGGATTATAATAGCTGCTCAGCTGACTCCCATCCGGATACAGTTTTCTTTTCTTTAATTTCAAACCTGAATCTGGAGCTGTAGTAATGTTAGATGATATATGCCAATGTCATCTAATGATTATTGCAGCAATAGAACATGTGGGTTTTTATCCAAATTCACAGATAGTGGAGTCTGAGATGACGGCGGGCAACTGTCATTTGAGGCATTCCACTGTCTAAAAATCATCCCACCTGAAATGATCAGGACCTGGATAGCAGATGTTTGCAGTCCCGGATTACCCTGATTATTCTTGTCATCTTTTTAGCCAAATAAATTCTTCTCATCTCCGGCTATTTCATCTCTGTGTTTCACATTCTGTCTAAACCCACCTTATATTTTGGGTTATTTTATTTTACACTTCTCTATAAATTTATGCATGATATTACTATGTAGATAGTGTGGTCATATTATTTTGGGATCCTTCCCTTGGACATAGAAGTCTTGATTTAAATCAGATGTTTCATATTAAATTTCCAACAAAAATTCCTTTATAAAATCCGGATCTGAGTAGGGGATAAATTCAACAGTTATGACTAATTCATATCCGACTGGGGGTTGATTTTGGGAAATTAGAAGCAGAGTCGGCGATTAGGTCTCACCTAGACTGAAAGGATCTGTGTTTTAATTGAGAGTCTAGTACCTGATAGGGAATGATTTTCAGATTTATTATTTTCCAAAACTGATGTTTGTTGGAAATCTTGTATTAAATATTGCACTGGGTCAGATTCCACTTGGATTCCGGTAAGGTGTAATAGATAATACTAGAGGAACCACATTCGGGCCTTGGTTATCTTCTAAGGTAGGGTTGAGTATTCTTTCAACTGCTATCTTCTTCTGCCAAAGTCTATTTTTGAGTCCTGAGTGAGTGCATCCGGAACGAACTAATTTTATTAGTTCGTTTCATTAGTTTGTATCTCATAACCACCCGACGAGAAGTGAACACTGCGAGCGGTTCACCGAGAATAGGGAATTCTTGATCCACATCCGGTCATTCTGACTGGGGGCTTTCTTTTACTACCAGGGTCAGACTTTCAAAAACCTCCGAGTGATAGGATTTTAAATGTTTTCTTTATCGCTTTCTTTTAAATGCTTTTGTTAGAGGTCACTCGGTTGTATTGAGAGTTGGGTAACTGCTACTAGAATTGAGAGTTAAGGATAGTCCAGGGTTTGATTTGAATCTTCGGGTGTGACATGGGGGAATGATAGCGGTACTTGCCACTTCAATAAATGATTTGGCAAGTGTTGCTTGTCCACCACAGATGAATAACATGCCCCCACAC